>VXBI01008773.1:295609-418838 GCA_013397375.1 Toxostoma redivivum | reverse complement strand
AAAAAAAAAAAAAAAGTGAACTACCTGGATACAAACTGCTTTCCTCGGCTCAGTTTATAAATTGCACACCTTTTTGGCTTCGGGCAAGGTATTGAATTTTACTTACCTGCAGTAAAGGGTCTGCACTAATGGAAGGTTTGGCAGCAATTTGCAGCAGAGCTGCAGCATCACTTGTGAAGGTGCTCCAGTTCTCCTGTGTAGGAGGGGGTTTGAGTGCTTACCTTGAGTGCTGCCCTGTACTTCAGGTGTTTTACAGAAACTCAGCCTAAACCTGGGTTTAACCCCACTTACAGCACCGAGCCTTTGCTTTCAGGAGCTGAGGTGGATTGATTCCAAGGTTGCCCTATTTTTAGGTTTCTAAGCCTAATGAGTGGAGTCCTCGAGAATCTGAAGCTTTATGTAACCCTGGTGTTTGGCTCTGTTTGTGGGGCTCCTGGGAATATGCCTGGTGCTTTTTATAAGCAGCTTGCCTCCCTGTAATGGATAGCTGAGATAAATCTTGTTCCTAGAGCGAGCCTGATATTGATGATGACACAAGTGTATGAACAGGAGCTCAACTAAAAATCCATTTTAATTTCAGGCCCCATTAGTGATGCAGAGAGAAATCATTATTTGTTAAACAGAAAATAAGGACTGATACCTCTCTGAACTGTTTGCTTGAAACCAGAAAGTCAGTGTAATAAAACACAAACATGTTGATTGATCTTCCTTTTTTTTTTTCATTATTTCTTTAGCTGTTTGAAAAATGAACTGGAAAAAAAAAAAAACAAGTAGACTGAAGTGAAAATAAGAAAACGTGACATGAGATAGGGAGGTCAGAGTGGATTTGTTTTTTGTTCAAGCTACTCATGTAGTTGCATAATTGTAGTTGTGTTTGGAGCTTGAAATAAATATTAATCCTCAACTGGTCAAGAAAGTGTTAAGTGACCTAAAAGAATTCTTCAAAGTTTTTAATGTTCTGCAAAGATTTATTCCTTGCCTAATTGGAGACCTCTGTGTTATTTAAGATTGTGTTGCCTCTAAAATCAGCACTATGTGCAACCTCAGTGGAGATTTCTCTCATCCCATCTGGCTTTTCTGGGAAACATTGTTTAAATCTTTGGTTTTAGTGTTTTGTTGTTGTTTTGTTGGTTTGGTTTTTTTTTTATTACTGCCATACTTGTTTAATTAAAATGTTTAGCATTGGCTTTTCAAGCTATTGAGATAAAATGGAAGTATGTTATCTTGAGTAAGTGTTTCTCATTGCTTGGACCAATCTTAACTAACAGAATCCAAAACACTTGAATCCAAACACTTTCCTGGCCTAGCAGAAGTCCTCAAAATGGGAACAGTCTTGATGACAGCGGGACATTTCAGGAAGGCAAGTTCCCATTGAGGTGTATTGGATCACATATCTGACCCCCAATTTTGCCTTAGATCTCATTTTTTTTCCCCAAGAGAAACCTTTCAGGGGACACCATCCTCTCTCTCTCTCAATTCACTTCTTGTTGACTTGCAGAACATGTGGTTTTTGTTAGGTTCACCTTGACACTTTTCATGCACTGCTGAATTCCTGGTACTGAACTCCAGTGTGCACAAAACTGTGGGATCCAGCAAATGGATTTGGGGTGTCCCTAACAGCAAGGTGACAGGAAGTCCCATTCTTACATGGAATTCCTTGTTGGCTGAGAGTTTGGGAACACATGGAATCAATTCCATGCAGTGTTCATTGAGCCTCAGGGAGGTGTTGCAGTGACTGCAAACAGTGCAAGTACCCAAGGTTTAAAGTTCTGCAGCCAATAAATTCAGGGTGACACAGGGCTCAGCAGCCAAGTCTTTGTGGAGTCTCTCAAGTGGGTTTTAAAACTTAAACTGAGTTCCTCTGCAGAAACAAATATGTTGTTTCCTGAGCTTGCTACTTCAAAGGTATTGAATCTGGTATTGCTGCAGTCACTTAGATGTGTCCTAAAAGGTGTATTTTGCTCAGGTTCCTCGGTTGCAGAGTCACAATCAATCATGGTAGCACTGACAATATTCAGATGTATTAATTTTCCATGATATATTTTTTCTAGCACAATTAAGACCTTTCTTTGAATATGAAAATGTAGAAACAGCAGGATGCTGTCACGTGTACTTTTTTAATTGCAGGCAGTTTTTACTTTTGTTTTTTTTTTTTTTCTTGAAAAGAAAATAATTGCTGTCTTTTTCGTGTAGTTCTGTTGTCAAGAATATGGTCTGTGTCCTTATGGGTACATCAGGCAGTGGTACTGTCTTACAAATGTTTTTGTAATTTTTTTTTTGTGCTTGAATTACAACTATATATTTTTCATCCCCCAGTGTCTCTTAAGTGTAAATGTTGTGGTGGAAGTAATGGGAACAGGGACAAAAGCAAACAAGACAATTACATTGCTTGCAGCTACATCAGGCTGTGCCATGCTTGGCTGGAATGTCAATAATACATAAAGTAACATGTAATGACACTTTTTATGTGTAGAAGTTGTATAGAAATCCATGTGGAATGAGAATAAATCTTTCTGCTGTTGGTGCTGCAGTATCGTTGCCTTGGCCTTCTGATAGTTCTGGCTTTGTCAGTGTTCAAAGAAATCACTTTTCTGAGCTGGCTGAACCAGTGTGATTGTGCTCTGGGGATATTTCTAAGTTTAATTTTGGCAGCTCTTGCAAGTGCTGAGTGTGGGGCTGTTTAGAGCAGCTTATGGGTTTAGAGCAGCTTAAGCCTGTGGCTTATGGGTGACACCCTACCCTGGTTCTCACTAATGACAGAAATTTAGAAGTCAAAACAGAGGCCACTAATGAGGATAAAAGGCAGCATTTCTGTGTTAGCTGAGAGGTGGTGGTGCCCCAAACCAGGCAAGTGCCCTGCCAGTGGTGTCTGATCCTTCTGCTCAGGGGTTTATCAACCTCTTCCTTAATGCAGATGTTGGTGAAGATAATGCACCACAGCTTTCTAACTTCAGTTGCAGCCATATGAACTCAGCACTTTATCCAGACATTAATTTTTGCTGGCATTTTTAGACATTTGATGCACTGACACAGCAGTGCTGATCCACACTGGTAAGGGAGATGGTGAATGATCTAAGATTACAACTGAGCTGTATTATTGTGCTCTTGCCATTGTCTCTAATTAACAGATAAGCAAGTAGTACAGGCAGCACTGTCAGCAGAAACTCAAGATGAAGCTTTTATCTAATTCTTTACGTTATTTGTGAGCATCACTCAACGGTAGAGCTGCTGTGGGCGGTACTGAAAGTAGAACATGACATTTCTTTCCCTTCTCCATCTAATAATCTGACCTTTTGCATCACTCTGCTTTAAAGCAGCTGAGTATTTTGAGAATAAACTGTTTTTCCCCCACCTTTCACTTTTCCATGTGAAATGGAACAGAAATGCAGATCAGTGGAGGTGGAAGGGACCTCTGAAGTCATTTTTGTCAAACTCTGCCTTGGATCAGCTTTGAAGTTTTGTTGGTTTGCTCAAGATCCTGTCTGGTTGGTGCTGGGATATCCCCAAGGGCAGAGCATCACTCTTCTGTGTTTGACTTCTTTGTCAGGATATTATTTTTTGTAGTATCTTGTTGGAATTTCCCCTCCTGCATCTTATGTGCCTCAGGCTGAGTCACTTGGCTGCCAGAGACTGGCCCAGTCTAACCCTGCTGCTTCCCTCCCAGTAAAACCAGTCTGGACTGAGGGCTGCTGGTGGTCCCACGGGCTGAGCTGGGCTCAGAATCGATGCAGAGCCTCTGTTTTGTTCATTAAAATGTTCATTATCCCAGGGCTGGGCTGTGCTGGGTGTGAGAGCACAGGCCCCAGTTCTGAGGAAATGCTTTGTTACGAGGATGGGTTCAATGTGCATGATTGGGATCTTTATTGCCTCTCCAGACCCGGATATATGGCCAAGCAAGCAGCCAGTATTATTTCCTGTATGATGTGCCTGGGGAAAAAGAAACCACTCCAGAAATATCTATTAGTCCTACCCATGTTTATTTATCTATGTAAACAAATTTTATCTGTTTATATAAACAAATTTTATTCATATATTTATCTATATAAACAAATTTTTCATTCCTCATGACCTTTCTGATTTCTTTTTACTTGGTGCTTTCATTATTTTTTTTCTTATAAAACCATTCTTTTGATTTCTTTATCTTTCTTTGTTGTCCTAAAGGTGGAAATCTTTTTCTGTAGATCTCTAATGGCAGAAATCAAGAATAGTAATTTTTATTAAAGAGAGTTGTAGTTTACTTGTAAACTTTTGTGGCTTCTACCTGTGTCTTGTATATGCTGTGAGTTTCCTTACAACCCAAGCAGGGATATGACACAATGGTTACATGTCCTGTGTGTTCCCCACCACCACCAAAATTGCTGTTTGTGTTGCATTATTAAGGAAAATTCAGAGTTTATGGGGTTTTTGGTGTTGGGCTGTTGAGAACAACATGATATCCTTTGGCCACTTTTTTCCAGTTGAAATGAGGCAGTGGGGTCTAGCTAGAAATGTATTTTTCATGTGAAAGAAAGAATAGGCAAGCTGTTTAAAAAATGATGCAAGTGTTATAAAGGTGTCAGATTTCTGATTTATCATGAGAATTTCCTTGTCTGAAAATTTTAGGCAGAAGATTTGCTAAATCTGTGGCCTCTCTGTATTAGACCTGTGAAAGAAGTGTGTTGGCAGTGTCTCCTTTTGCCTTAGCTGGCATTGTTTTCTGTGAAGTTGAGCAGAAGATACCTTGGGAGATGTATTTGATTCCAAACTCCTGCCAGGCTGCTCTCACAGCCACACCTGCATTTCTGGCAGCTGCTCCTCTGTGCAGCCTGTTCTGAAAACATCCCCTCATACACTGAATTTCAGAGTGCAAAAGTCCTTTTGCATTCAGCATCAGAATTTCTCTCCTGCAATGCACGAGTTGGGGAAGACAAAGGAGCTCTCACTGCCTGTAACTCAGATGAGTCATGGCTCAGTATGTGGGTTCAGAATCCTTGGTAGAGACGCTGTCTTTGGTGGATCCATTAAAAATACAGGTTTATGATTAAAACTTGATTCAGTCATCTCCAAGAAATGGCAGAATTTTCAGATGCAATTAGAGCACAGGCTCATATTCTTTTGCTCATGTTTGCTTCTTGGAAATGAATCAGGATTTCGATAAATTCACTTCTCTCTCTTCTCTCCTGCATTTTTTCTAAAGAGTTTCATTTCTTCCACTCACCTCAGACCTCGTAGTACACAATGTCAGCTGGGATTTTTGATGCCCTGAATAATCAATACAAACTGCATTTGCTAAATTATTTCTTTAATGAAATTAGATGCACATTCTTTCCATCTCTTCAACACAAGTTTGGAGCAAAATACATTGAAGCTGAAAGTAGTAGGAACTGCAAATGATGAAACTGTTGTTCACACTTTCCATGTAGGAGGTACTTGAGACAATATTTTTTCTTTTGTATTGATGGGTAAAAATCTATGGTTAAAAGTTTTAGTGGGTTTTTATGGTTTTTTGTTTTTTTTTGGTTTTTTTTAGCTAAAGAGTAGCAAAATCCTTCTGTAAGAGAAAGAAATTATTCTCTCTGGTCTTTCCCAGCTCTTTAAACATGTTTGCTGAGGAATGTTGCCCAAATTACCTTTAAATATTAAGCTGACTTAAAATTAAGACTGCATAAAATTGAACAGCCATTTTATTGTCTTTCAAAGCATGGGAAGGGGCTGCCCAGGGAGGTGGTGGAGTCCCTGGGGGTGTCCAGGGAAGGCCTGGATGGGGCACTCAGTGCTCTGGGCTGGGTGACAAGGTTGGGATCAGTCACAGGTTGGACTGAGACCTTGGAGGGCTTTTCCATCCTCAGTGGTTCTGTGATCCTGGTGTTACTTTCAGTGCAGAGATGTGGTTTTGCTCATTCATGGCTGCTTTTCTCCATAAAAAAAAAAATATTATAGCAGCAATTGTTTGCCTCCTTACATTCAACAGGAATAATTCCATTTTGTGTCCAATAGGAGTTTGTGTAAGGAAGCTTTGGCTTTTTAAGTATTACAAGGATGTAATTATTCCTTGTTAGTAATTTATTAATATTAAAATTTAATTGAATTTAATAATAATTAAACTAGCAGTAGTGTCTCAGCTATCCTGTGATCAATCTGCTAACACTTACACCTTCTCCTTTTGGTTTTTTCTTTTAGTACATTCCAACTAACCTTTAGGATTAATTAATAGTGAAAAAATGGTTCTGCAGCTTAGCAGATGACTTTGCACATGTCATATGTGTGTCTTCCTGATTCCACCCTGTCCATTTTCTTTTATATCTAAGCAACTCTAGATGTGAAGTTGGCTTCTTTTTTTATTTTTTTTTTTTATTTTAAGAATACACAATGCTGTGGCTTCTATATTTTGCAAAGATGGCTTTTCAGTCCACTGTCAGATTAGAAGCTTCTTGGTTTCATTTTTGAAAATACAGAGACAAAAAAATCTTCTTAAGAAGCAGAGTAGATTGTGTGATGGGATAACTTAGATAAATAATGACCACTGGAGATGTTTAATATTGGAATTAGATGTACTAGAGGATAATACTGCCTGGCATCAAACCTACCAGTATAATTTTGGCCAAATTCTCTGCCTGTTTGTCAGCACATTTTTGCTGTGTGTTGACTGTGACCAAACTGCACTGTATAAATCCCCAAAAGGTTCTTTATCATGCAGTACAAATACTCAATATTAAAGATATGCATATTCAGAAACTATATCCTCTTGGTTCTGGTGATATTGAGCTAAAAGCCTTGGCAGAACCATTTCTAGAAAATTCCCATTACTGGGTTTCGGATATGGACTTGCTGCTCACTTACAGCTCTCTTTAATGACAAACACTACTTGGAAATGGCTTAATTGGATTGTCTGCTTAATAGCATTAGGATTGTTGTGCTGGTTTAGCTGAGCTCTAACGGCCCTTTGCTGGTTAAGAGATCAGTAAAGCAGCAGAATGCAAAGAGAAAGTTTAGGTTTGAGAGAAGAGTCTGCTCCTCAGAGAACTGCTGTCCCTGAAAGGAGGGGGCTGCTGAAGAAAATGCTGAATATATTTCCTATATTGTTTGACTCGGTTTAGTGGGAATGTTTTATTGCTGCTTCATGGCTGGTTCAACAACTGCACACTTCAGTTTGTGGTCAGCCCTGAGGTTTGGCACAGACAAAGAAGATTTTTGAGTTCTATTCACAGTCTTGGTCCTACAGCTTTAAAACGGGATCTCTCACATAGTCACCCCTGGGAAGTGGGAGAATAAACTTCTGGGTGCTTTTTGGGTGCTTTTCTGGGTACTTACTTTCAGTAAGTAATTTCTGAAAATACAAATTTTGCCAAAGCCCTCATGTCTGGAGAGAAGAATCAAAAGGAATAAACAGTCATGTCCTAGTGGAGGGGAGGATTAAGTGAATTTTACAGGCCATGATTTGTGGACATTCTTTATTGAGCAGAATATGGGTTGAGTTTGTATGGGCAGTTGTGTTGTTTAATATTCCTTCTGGCTCTCAGGGAGTTTTTGCAAATTGTTTGAGATGTCTGGTTCCCCATTAGCTCAGTGTCCAAAGAACGCTTCATTGGTCCTGCTCTTTAATGTGATTACAGGAGACACTTAGGATGATAAAAACTCCTTTGTTTCAAGTATATAATACATATTTAACAAAATTCCAAGAAGCAGATGGCTAATTAGATAGCTTGGTGATGCTAAGATGATCATATGTTCTAGCTCTAAATAAAAATTTAACAAAGCTTCATTTGAATATTTTAAACAGACTTATATAATGTTTTCTAGTTAATATTAAGTAAGGTGAATACTGTTGGGATTGTCCACATTGATGTGAAAAGACATCAGAATTCTGTTCCCTGTTGGATTGGGGTTATCTGGTGTTTGACTGGGATTCTCTTTCTTGAGGCAACACAAACTAAAGGGAGGTTTGTGGTTACCATTTCACTCTGCACATTTTTGCATAAACTCAACCAAAGTGAAATTAGATAAATACTAAATATACATGGAAAACTTCATTACTTTTAATAACATTTCTACCTTGATGATGAAATTCTGAGGCATTTCAATAATTGGAATAATTTATTTTTGTGTGGTGTCTTTCTGACTGTACGTTGTTTTCACAGTTAAATTCAGGAAAAGAAAATACAAGAAAGTTATGAATAAAAACGCTTGGAAAATTACAAGGAAGGGAGAAAAAATGGGATTACAAAACTGCTTGAAATTCTTATTTGAAAGTAAATTGAATGAGTGAAGTTCACTATGGAAATCTAGGGAAGACAGATATTTCCCAACAGGGAGTGTGTTGTGGAAAAAATGACGATAAAGTCACATGAGAGATGTATGTAAAGGGAAGAAAGAAAATCCAGTTAGATAAGTAGGGAAAAGGAATTCTTAAAGTAATACAGGCAGCTTTGTAATTGGATCTGGGAATGGAGAAGCCATTCAATTGCTCATAAGCTTATTCTGAAGAATTTTGTTTCCTGAGACTGATCACATTATATGGTGCCATACCTGACTGGATTAAATCCTATTGTGTTACAAAGGTGAACTGAGAACACTTCCTACACAGTGCCACGGACCACAAGAGTAGTTTATTTTATGGAAGCCAGAACATTAGTAAAAGTTTTCTCATATATTTGGTGTGAAGAAATCAGCAAAAGTTCTCCTCCCTTTCCCCTTCCTCCTTTTCATGATCATGCCTTTTCAGTCTCAGGTTTGATAAGCAAAATAAAGGTGGTGACTTGAATTGTTTCCAGTCTGTGCAGAGGCAAAAAGTATTAAATGCTTGATAATATCTCTGTGTTTTTTAGCTTGATGAACAGTTTTTAGAGGCTTTTTGCAAGACAAATTAAAATTCAAACTTCTAGAATGACCTCAGAACAAATCCAGGTTTCTTTTTCCTTGCAATCCAGTTGCTCGTCTGTGTCTCCACAGAAGATTTCTGAAGTTCCAGCCTTAAAAGAAGTGAATACTGTTGGCAGACACGTTTGTGCTGTATTCAGATTTTGGATTTTATTTCAAATAGTCAGTCTAGGCAGGGTCAGGAGTGTTATTTGCTATAACCTTGCTTTTCTGTGCAGTCTGACAGACAGGGCTGCTGCCATCCCATACAGTGGGGCATGGCTTGGCTCTTCCAAACCATGTAAGAGGAGAGGGAGAAGATATTTGCCTCTCTCTTTTAATTGATTTCCTCTATCCCTCTCCAACAAGCTGTCAGATTGGAATGTTTGCCCCAGTTTTCTTTGTCATATGTAGAGGTAGTGGGTTGGCTGTTCAAAGCTGGCAGGAATCAGCAGATACTCTGCCAGGAAGGAGAATTCAGATGCCACAGATGCCTTAGAATATTGGGGGAAGCAGTGGGATTCAGGATTCATGCTCTGAATTGCATTTCTAGGGCTGTCACCATCCAAGTACTTGGACACTGAAGAGTTGTTTTCCCATATGGAACTTTCACTGTATTATTCTCTGTAAATATTAAGCCAGTGGTTCTGTAATTCTTCCTAATTCAGTTGTAGTTCTGCAATTCATTGAATTTTGATTTAGCTATCACCTAATGATTAAAAAAAATTTCCCTCACCATTTGAAAAGACTCCTGTATCCCAATTTTACATGAACTCAGCACTGGTATTTTTTGCACAAAAGAACAGATTGGAGTTAAAGGAATAACGTGAGTCCACACAAAACAGACAAGATTGGCTCAGCACTGATTCCTATTTGCTCCTGCTACCTTGGAAACAAAGGATGGCATGACAACAAAAGCAATTCAGAAAGAAAGGTTAAACCTCCAAAACGTTTGAAATGTATTCTTGTGGGGAAACTCTTCCTTAGTGTTTCAGGATGGATTTTCAAGTTTTAGTGTACATAGGTAAGAATTGTCTGTTTCTCTGAACCTCATCTTAGGCTGAAATCAAGACTTCAGACTAAAAATATAAAAGCTGCTGATTTTAATGTATCAACACTTGAAATGCTAAATTTTAGGAACAAAAGAAAAAAGCACTAAGGTCTATCTGCAGCTAAAATAAGTTTTAGTGTGAGCCATTCAAGGGTTTTTTTGAAACATTTTTGTCAAAAACTTCCTAAAACCAGGTGTTTCTTTGTATGGAAGGAATTAAAGGTAGGGGCCATAAAGATTTGGAGTTGCAGTCCAGTAGTGTTCTTGGCTAAATTGCTGCATTTTTTTCTTAATCCTGCAGTGCTCTGAGGTCAGCATGGCACAGCAGTGAGGATCTTCCTCAGGGAGAGGTTCTGGAAATTCTGTTCATCCTTCTGGTCCCTCTGTGTCCTGAGGAGCCTCCTCACTGAAGCTGGGGACAGCAACCCCCTTACCCTGGCCATGAGCACACTATTGATGGTCTTTGAAGTGTTTGGGGTTTCTTCAAATTACTCTTTATTTTCTTTTTTTTACTTGTACTGCTTCCTGTTTTATTGTTCATATCTCTGTTCTGCAGTTGTCTGCCTTGATTTCCCAAATAACCCAATTTACCCAGGTTAATGATACTAAAGGCAAATGTCAAAATATGTCAAAAGTCAAATGCTTGAACTCACATTCAAAATGAGTTTCCTGTACAAGAGAACAACATTATAGCTTTCAAGAAAAGTAGAATTTTAAACATTTCTCTTTATAAGTTGACTTACATAGGTGTAAGCTCCCTAATTCATTAACACCATGCTTTGCTGTTTGGCTAGGTCTTTCAAAGGCTGTGCCAAAAGAGGAAAGAAAGGAGGTATTTATGTTTTGAATAAACAGTTCTGGTGTACTTTGAAGGTCTCTTTATTCATGCTGAGGCAGCAGCGAGGTGAACAAACAGTGTTTGCTTCCCTTTTCAGTTCATCCTCCAGAAGGGCTTTTCTTACTTGGTTGGACTCTTTCAATGCAGTCACCCAGCAACTTCCAAGGGCCTTTGATTCAGACATTAATCTCTAAATGCAAAACCACACAGAAAACAAGGGTCCTTAGAAAACGTAAACTGGAGACCTGGGAGTCCTGAAGTTCTGCTGCAATTCAGTAACAAGCCATTAGAATGATGCTTAAATTCTTAAATACTCATTTCCAATAAGGACCAAAAATGTTAAGATTTTTTTAAAGCTGTTTGCAAGTTACCAGGCTTCCAAGCATAGTTTGGGAACTGTCCATGTTACAATATTACGTCCCTCCACGACCACATCTTTTACAAATTAGGATAATCCAAAACCAAAATACAGGTTTAAACTTCCCAAATTGAAGGTAGAAAAAGGTTTCCAGCAGGAAACCCTTGCATTGGTTTGATTCCAATTTGAACAGCTACATCTTCATACTCCTACAAGCATCTCTGCAATTGCCAAAAAGAAATTTTGCTTTTATTGCTGCACAAGAGTGAAGTCCTATAATTCAAAAGATAAAATGTATTACAAGTCAATTTTAGCAGACCTCAACCTATATTTAGAAATTAAGAGGAAAGAAAGGGCAGATGATGTCAATAGTTAAACAGAAAATGTAAGAACTGTTATGGTACATTGGGTCTATCTTGGAACCTGGCTCAAGCTGATTCCACTCCTAGTCAATTTTAAAATGTAGACATGGTCATCACTTGATTGGTTTTGTCAGTAATTATTTTTAGAAACACAGTTAATGTGTCTGTTCTGGCCGTTTCTCCGTATTTGGGATTACTCGGATGATCCTTCTCCAAAGTATTCAGAATATGGACAATAGAAAAGGATATTTATTACCTTGTAGCTATAAATGTGAAACTCTGAATTGCTAAGGAAAACGAGGCAAGATTTTCTTTAACTCCTGCAGTTTTCATCAAGGCTTTTCTAATTTAAGGGGCTCTCAGTGCAAGAAGCTTCCATTTGTCTTCCGTGGCTGTACCTGTCACAGCAACTTGGCATTTTGCAGAGAACTGATAATGGAAATGGCATTCTGCTGGAATCTGTCTGCTCACACAGCAGGAGCATCCAGGGCTCTGAGTCCTTTAATTCAAATGCTTTTTTGCTGTTTTAAAATTAAACCCACATACACTCGACTAACGTTAAACTGTTTGGGGTTTTCCCTTGCTAAATTTGGGGGGACAGTGGTGGTTTCACTCTCTCACCCAGCAAAATTCACCTTATGAATGTCCTTTGCAAAGGGATGACTTTGTGGTCAGAGCTGGGAAAATGTTTGGAATGGCTCTCAGTGAAAGTTGTAATAATTCTGTTCCCTGAGATCACTGAAGCGTTTCAAGTTTTGTGAAAAGGGAGAAACCTCAAGAGTCGTTTCAGCTTGTTCTCCCTGCTACTGAACTGCACCATAAATATCCTTCAGTTATTTGGATCTCTTTGTAGGCTCTTCTTTTCTTCCTCAGCTATTGAAGCGTTCAAACCTCACATATTTCTGACGTAATTTCTTTAGAATGATGTTTAGAACAAGTTTTTTAGTGGAAAATTACGGAAAAGGTGTTCATCTCAACGTGTAGTGGAAGTTAGTTATAAAAGGAGCTATGTTAGTCATTCATACAACCATGTTTTACAAAAAACTTGGTTTAAAAAAATTTTTGGCACGCATTTCTTCACAATGCTTCCCATTATAATTGTTCTGTTAAAATGCTATTTTATTAGACCTAAATCAGGAATTCTTTGAAAACGTCTTTACTATGTAGCACCTAGAATTTGGCTGTAACTTGCTGCTTACAGACTTCCTGCTGCCTGACATTGGACTAAGGTGAGGGGAAAATCCTGAAACCAGACAGGACAGAGATGTCAGCAGAAGTCATCTCTGAAATGAAATAAATGACAAGATTCAGACTGGCATGATGGCTCCTTGTGTTTTGGTTACAGATTTTGTTTATATTCTTGCTGGACCATTTTTAATACTGATTTATTAGAGGAGAAAATTACGTGCAGAGTTCATGTTAGTAGTTTGAAATTCAGCTTAGGAAGTGAGAAAATTCCCCAAAAATAGAAATATAGAACCTCCTCTACTCTAAATGTTCTGTAGATAACCTGATATAAAAGGAGCTGTGATCAGCCATAGCAAGGAGAGATTTGCTGCCTGAATGTATCATTTTAGAGAATAATGGTAAGTGGGGAAATGAATACATTTTTGAGAACAGGGTAAGGGGAAAATTAAACACGAAGAGGCAAAGGGTGGTAGTAGTCATATTTTTCCAGGAAATTACTTAAACTGGTGTGAAAGAGTGTCATTCATGGTGGGACTGGGCTGAAGGGAAATACACAACTCTATATTCTGCAGTCAAATTCTTTTTCAGGCTGTCAAAGGCCATGAATGAAACATTCATACTTTGAATGAACATGTTGTCCCTGAAGACAGTCATGTTTTGAGCAGAATAAAAATAGTAGTTGAAAGAATGGAAAAGAGTATTAAGTGCATTAAGCAAAGGAACAAAAATTTGCCGAGCATAGCTGATTTCAAGTTTTTATTATAATACAGCTTTGGGATATTTTTGTTACATTTTCTGTGTGCACGAATGTGCTGGAACACACCTAAAGTCCTAAAAATTAATTAAAAAGAATATTCTGGCAGCTAAGTCACTCTGCTCCCACAAAGCAAGCACTGAGGGAGGATAATTCCTGCACCTTAGGCTGAGGTGAGCTGTTACTCCATCCTCATGGTCCTGGGCACTTCTTCCCTGTTCTGCCCAAATAATGAAACAGTGAAGTCCTCGTGCTTTCTTTCAGCTTGGAGACCTAGGAGACTTTTAAAAAGTAGTTTTCAATTGCTGTTTCTGTTGGGCATTACACAGAGAAAGGATTGGAATAAGAGGTTAACATTATGACCTGCTGATTGCTTTTTGTATAAAAGCCTGTTATTCAAACTGGAAATTCCACAGGGATAGAAGTACTCAGTAAGTGACCCACGATACAGTGTGCACTGTACCTCTATTATCTTCGTGATACAAATGATGTATTAATAGTTTAAATGATTAAAACAAAATTACATTAGCAGGAAGTAATCAGTGAAATGCATCCTTGCTTAAATCTGCTAAATCTACTAATACTTTTTTGGCTTTTAGTGCTGACTGATGCAGCAGTGTAAATTTGATGCAGCATGCAGCCCAAAAGCCTCTTAGGCTCTTTTAATCTCAAAACCATGAAATGATGCAACTGCCCAATGTGTTGCTTCATTTGAGGAACAGGCTCCTTGCTATAAATGAAGAACTATCACAGGAACACAGATTTCCACTTGGAAATTCAAGTTTCTTACCAGTTAATCCAAAAATTGCATCACTAATGTCAGTTGTGGCAGGCTGCTCTTGGGGTTTGCCCGGCCATACAAAGAGAAAATACACTAGTTCTCCTGTTGAAAAATAATAGTAGCAGAAATTACACCAAAACCTCTAGCTCCATTTTATTTTCATCTTGGAATTTCTATGCAGAGCATGCTCAGACAGTACTGGTTTGTGAATTTGTGAATTTACAGGCAATTTGTATTTGAACACCTTTGAAAATTATTAAATTTCCACTACCTGAACTTGTTAAATATTGATAAAAAGGTACATGTAAGTTAAAAGTATTTTGTTCATGCTAACCCAGTATATTGTATAAAATGGTATAAGTTTCATAGGTAACAGCCACTACCTTGTCTAGTAGCCAAGAGCCCTAAAATCTGAAGTTCTGAAACATTTAGATGGGCAGAGGCTTCCTGTGAGTCCTCTTAAGCTTGTGGTAAGTGCTGCACATGACTCAATCCCTGAGAACATGGAGTATCACCAATTTTCATTAAATTCACTGATTTCAGTTAGAAAACTTAATGGCAAAGCTTGAAACCAGGAAAAGTTAGAGTATATCTTCCCCATCAGATAGAAACGAGGCAATTAAGACATCATCTGGGTCAATGAATGAGTCTAGACACACTAATAGCCACCGGGGAATTTGCATCTATTCTTTCAGTGTGCATAATATGGCCAGAAATTGGGCCAAAAAGGGAAGGAATGAACTGAAGAGGCTGAAAGTCATTGTGCTCTGTTTATGGGGGATTTGGTGTGCCTGTCCTTACACACAGTCAGCCCTAAATGAGCTCCCTGTGTTTGGAGTGAGGCTCCAAGGTGACGTGATCAATGCCTGAGCCCTTGCTGTGTGGAAGGAGGGCAGCACTCAGGCTCCAGAACAGACATCAAGCAGTTTTTAATCTGAACCCCCAGCACAGAATTTTTCAGTGGTTGTGGTGCTGATGGAAGCAGGAGGCAGAGCATCAGTTCCTGTTTGGTCCCAGCAGCACAGGGGATCCTCCTGGCTCGGGGCAGAGCCAGGCACAGCAGCCTCAGCCAAGCAGCAGGGGCTGGCTCCCAGCTCAGTGCAGACACAGATTATCCTATTAATTTAAACCTTATTTTACTTTATCCAACCTATACCCGGAGATTATTCTGCTCACATTTAAATGCCAATGTTGTAAATATTGCACTGAGAGATGTCTTGGATCCTTTTGTAGCCTGTGGAGACGAGTGAGCTCTGCTCAGATGTGATTCATCTCATCCTAAAGAACTTTTATTTAAGAGAATAGCATGCGTCTTTTCTAATACTTTTCTTTTTTACTTTTCCACGTAATACAAGCAGTTTACATCAGGATGAAGCACTGCTTTTAACAGACATGCCTGCTTCCCTCCATTGATTACAAAGCCATGAGCTAAAACAAACACGACCTCTGTTTAATGTCTAAAGGTGCACATGGGATAAATCCCACTGATGCTCATTTCCAAACCTGTAACCATCAGGCAACCCAAGACAGGTCCCCTCTGCTGTGACTTACTGAATCATAATGCTCCAGCCAGGAAGGGTAACAATTTTATTTACAAAGAAATGTCAGTGGTAAACAAGAGAGAAACCAAGTTGTGTGTTGCTCAGCAGAAGTGAAAACCTGGTTCTGTTTGGAGTGTCCATTACCTGAGTGGGGAGGAGAGCTCTGCTCCCGTGGTGTTTGGAGGAGCTGGGAGGGCATTTACACAAATTTATTAACACCAGTGTGAGCAAAGCCATCACATGGACAGAAATGCTTTTTCCTCTTAAAGCAAATCAAGCTTTATTGTAAATTCCTTGCTGACAGAACGATGAATGTGTACAGCATAGCTGGAAGTAGAATTGAAATGCACGAAGAATGCTGAGAGGGGTCATTCTCTGAGAAGGCTGAAAGTCTCCTGAGGATGCTGAGACTTTTAATAATTCCTGAATCAAACTGAGTAACTACCCTGAAGTAGGAATAATTTTCCCCATGAAAAAGACGGTGTGGGGCTTCATTTTTGTCCTTTCTGCCATAGGCCGTTTTTAAAACCCTTTAACCAAGTCTTACATGTAAGATCCTGAAATGAAGATGCCAACAGAAAACATGACAGGCCAGTTTGTATTGTACAAAAGCTCCTGAAAACAAGCTAAAATCTGCATCTCTCTAAATCAGAACAGTGTGTGCCAGCTGCTGTCAAAACAACACAAGTATAATAGAAGTTTGACAGGTTTTGGTTGCATCTTACTCCAAAAAAACTGAGCTAGTTAATGCATAACATAAACTGTTACAAAGTTAAACTCTTACTTATGTTATTTCTTTTTGTTTCTATTTGTTTTACATCAAATGATAATTTACAAGTGTTGTGAAGTGTAAAGAGCCAGTATTTTGAGCCACATTGGTTTTTTTGAAGATGTAGGTCTGGTTCTTTTCTTTCAGTAATGAGTCTAGTGAAGTCACAGTACCCCGTTTGTCACTAATCCATATCAGCCTCCTTTTTCCCTTCTCTCTAAGGTTTGGTGATTCACTGACTCTTGGAAGGGAGCAGAACCCAGCTGGCAATGGCTTGTGGTGGGACACCACTTGCTAATCAATATCCTGCCATATTCCTTATGCTCAGCATATATTTATCAAATCTGTTAACAGCAGCACAAAATGAAAAAAAAAATTTCCTGATGCAGCTTTAACAGCAGAGGTGAAAGGTCATATTTTCTGGTAGGGTTTGGGGAACAGGAAACTTTTTTTATGAAGCATTTTCATGCAGGGGGCAACCCTGAAGGCCCTGCAGTGCTTCTTCCCATCTGAACTGAAATAAAACAGTTGAGTATGTGCCAAGTTTAGACTCAGATTAGACATTAGAAGGAAACTCTTGAAGGGTGGGGAGGCCCTGGCACAGGTTCCCAGAGAAACTCTGGCTGCCCCATCCCTGGGAGTGCCCAAGGCCAGGCTGGACACTGGGGCTTGGAGCAGCCTGGGACTGTGGAAGGTGTCCCTGCCCATGGCAGGGGTGGGATGAGATGATTTTTAAGATCCCACCCAACCCAAACCTTTCAATGATTCTTTGATTCCATGTTCCATGGAAAGGCTTTCCTTACTGTACTGAACATCAGGTGCATGTGTTGGGATGAAGCTTTGTTTCATGCAATCTGTACAAGAACTTGACATTTCTTGTAAATATCTTGCCAGTAAAATAGAGGGGGGTTCTCTTTTTTTTTTTTATGTCCTATTCATGACAGCAAAAACGAAATTAATAGCAGAGCTAAAGGAGAGCTGAATAACAGATTCAGCCGGAATTTCTTAGTCATGTCAAATGTTCTTATTAGATTAAAGTATTAAAAAATCCCAAAAAGCTGAGAGATTTGCATATTCGTTTAATGGGTTATTTTGAGCTTCCATTGAAGCAGATAGACTTTCAGCAGATTGACTTAAATGCCAGTTGGGTAATAGAGCAAGAAGAAAAACCATAATCTTTTTCTTTGGAGCACAGAGTCATTTAAAGCTGAAATATGACTAATTACCACAACTGAACTTGTGATACCCCTTGCACCTCTTAATAGACTTACTGTGCTAATGTCTCTGTGAATGGATGTAAAACCCAAACAAAGAAGAAAAAGCCCTTTTTGTATTTATTTTAACAACATAAATACTATCTTTTGTTGTCCCTCACAAACAAAAAAAATAAATATATGAAATGCCAGTTTACACCACACAGCAGTAGTTTAAAAGAAAAGTTTCTAATTTTTGTGGCTTTTTTTGCAAAAGCTTAACATAACTGAAATAGTTTTAATAGTTTAAAAAACTTGGTTTTGCAGAAATGGGAATGAGGTTCCATTATGCAGCAGGGAAATGAACCATTACAGCAATACCTGGCATTGCTATTATTAGTTGTAGTGTCAGCTGTTGCTTAGCAGAAGTATGTCCAAGAAGAAAATGTAAAAAAACCCTTTTAATTCTGTAGTTGAACCTTAAGGAAGTGAAGGAAGCAAATCTGAAGGCATGGAAAGGAACTGAGCTCCGTGCTCAGCAGGGTCGGTGCGAGTTGTGAGCGCCACACGTTTCAAAAATCATAGAACACATTCTTTCTGTTCATTGTGTTGTGTTACTCATCTCCAATTTGTTCCAAATTCTGAGTCACTTTCATAAATCTGTTTTTAACGAGTGTTAGCCAGTCAGTGAGTTTCAGAACAAATGCATCTGTTGGGTTTCCAGCTGTAGAAATCCTCACCAACTGCATCCACTGTAACTCAGCAGCCTAGAATTTAACAATCACTTAATTAATACAAAGTCCAGCCTTTGGCTCTAGGGGCAGATAATGTTGAAATAAAGGGCAAGCAGATGGCTGGGAAATGGGGCAAAACCCCAGAGAGGAATTTTCCTCTGTGATTTCTGCTGTGAAGGTGCTGAGCTGAGCCTTTGCTGAAGGCTCTGTTGTCCTTCCATAACCCAGGTCAGCTGCTCCAGGCTGGAAGAAGCCTGGTCCTGTCCTGGAGCTGCAGTTCAGGCACTTCCCTGGTTCATTTCCTGCTCACCAATCCTTTCCTGGGCAGTAACTTGGGATATTTTGCTGCATCAGCATAAAAGCAGTGCTAATGTGCCCAGGAGGGAATGCATGGATGAGAAAATGCCTTTGTGCCCACTCATCCAGGAGTGTCTGTAGAAAGAAGGGTCTGGTCTGGGGCAGGACTGAGCAGCTGGAAATGTTTCCTTTGCTTTGTACCCCTGTGAAGCAGCAGTGGAACCACAGCCTAATGCTCCTTTCTTCAGCAGGGTTTATTATTCTCAGCTTGATTTTAGCTTGTTTTCTGCCCACCAAGCACAGTCAGTCTGTGTCACAGGAGAATTCTTGAAGAAGCAGAATTCTTGCTGCACTGCAACTGTGGGCTTTGGGGTGTTGTAGCTTTGCCCTCCAATTTGAAGGGATGTTTTCACCCATACTAGTGAGGAAACTGATTTTCTAAAGAAGCTTTCTATGGAAGGAGTCTGGCTGGAGTCGTCTGTGACCTCTCACATTCTCTCCCTCTCTCCTGGCCATTTGCCTAAGACAGTTCAGTCTTTTGAAGCCCCATTCTCCACTGATTTTGGGAATGACAGACATGTGCAAATTAATCATGACAGCTTTAAAGCAAAGTTCAGCTACACTGAAAATCCACAGTGCATCCAGGTATTAATGGAAATTTGATCTCTTCTCTAGTAGCTGGTTGATGTGTGACACTGTTCTGTGTGTGGGATACACTTGTCCAAACTTTGGAGCCTGAAATTACTTCTACATTTATTATTCCCCTTCAACATAATTCATGCAGAATTCATCTGTTTGCATGCCACTTGGAGCCTCCTGGAATTTGTTATTTTCCATCTGCATCTCTAACAGTGTCACATTGTTTATGGAGAGAACATGCAGTTTTCTATAAATCACTTGCTTTCATACAGTTTTACTGCATTATTTTACTCAATTTGTGAAGGATTTAAGCACCCTGCAGTGTGCAGCATTACAAGGCATAAAGTGATTGAAAATAAAAACTATTTTTGGCTGAAATAATGGAATATTCACCATCAGAAATATGAAACAGCATTTAAGTGTGGGTGAGATGTAATGAATGAGCTGCATTATATAAAAGGGTATTACTCAGGCTATTAATTATAAGGACTTAAATTCAAATCTTGCAAGGGGAAAAAGTGGCTTTTTTATCTTGCTTCAGACTAGCTATGGAATGATCTTTGTTTCCAAACTGAGGTCTAAGGAGAAACATGGCCAAGTAGAGGCACTGTTCTGTTAGAAATTGGACATTCAACACTGAATATTGAATTCAACATTCAACATCAAATTCTGTGATTTGGGAAGCAAGAGGTGTGAAAACATAGATAGGAGCTCTGAGGAAACTGCTGAAGTGGGATGACTTGCCCCAGGCTCCCTGGATCATGTGCCCTGTCCAATAAACCTGGAGGTTTTCACAGAATTGCTGGGTTGGAAGAGACAAAATCATCGACTCTAACCCATGGCCTAACATCTCAACTAAACCATGGCACCAAGTGCCCCATCCAGTCTTTTTTAAACACATCCAGGGATGGTGGCTCCAGCACATTCCCAGGCAGACCATTCCAGTACTTTATCACTCTTTCCATGAAAAACTCTAATATCCAACCTATATTTCCCTTGGTGCAGATTGAGGCTGTGTCCTCTCGTTCTGTCAGTGCTGCTTGGAGGAAGAGACCAACCCCACTGAGCTGCTGCAGTTAAGCAGAGAGTCCAGTGATACATTTCTGACATGTCTTTAATTCTTCCTGCAAAAAAATGAAATAGGTCCCTTTTAACTTATCCTCAGACCTAGTGAGATGATTTATATGACACCTCTAGCAATGACTTCTCACTTAAAGTGGATGCATCCACTAGTACTTTTATTAATTCTGGAATAATATGACATTTCAGGCACCCACAAGTGTGTTATGGAGACTTTATTAACCTGTAGTTTCTAATTATGTTAAATGCATATTGTCAAAAAAATGGATTGCTTTGTTGGACTGTGAGTAAGAAGGGGGACAGCTAGTTAGTGGAAATAGTTATTATTCAGGTCAGACAAACTTTAGAGTCCAAAAGCATGTGGTTTCAGTGGTTTCTTTTTTATTAATAAAGTTGTTATATTTTTAAATTCCCATGAAAAATAGAAGGATTTCTTATTTTATGTGTTAGTGGTTGATGCTTCTAAAAACTGCCAACCTGGAGCTCAAACTTTGGCTCTTGTTTTCCTTAACAAGTTATAGATTTGATGTTCAATCACAGACTGCTTTAATTTTTTTCAGTTGCCTTTATGCCTTTATGACCTGACTTCTAAAGTGCCAATGCCATGCAGTAAAGCCTTGAATAAAACCACTCTGCAAAGACAGTAATGACAGAAATTGATTTGCTTCACTTTTGCTCTGTAGACCCTTAATGCATGTTCTGTGGTGAGTGGGAATGAGTTGAAATCTCATCTTTCTTGGTTTTTTTTTTTTTTTATTTTGGTTTGAGTCATGGCTTACTGAATTCCAGGCCCTTACTGCTGCTTGAAAATTCTTGGCCTGTTGGAAGCAATATTCTCGGATGAATGTCAGCTAATTTATCACTGACATTCGTGCCTTGTTTTTCATTTGTGCTAATATATTGCTTTTAGTAAATACATGGGAGAGGGAATAGTGTTTACCTTTCCATATCATGAGAATACTACTCAGTCTATCTGACAGAAACTAAGAAATGCTGTTTATATTGCTGCTTCAGTGATCCAGGAAGGACTGCACAAATATATGTCATGAGCATGCAGTGGAAAAGGTTCTTACACAATTTTCACAGTCAGGGTTTTATATGACTTAGTAACAAGAATAACCATGATTATTTCTAAGAATTCAGAGCTCAAACATAGAGTAAGTTTGGGGGATTTTGAGATAATTATCAGGTTCTATGAGTGTTGTCTCTGCTTAAGAATGCTTTGAAATCTTCCTCAGCCACATGGACAAAGTGAAAAAACCATCTCAGTTCTTTGACCTAATCCTGCCAGAAGGATTGAGTTTCAACAATGATACAGGTTTTTATCACAGGGATACTTTCCCTGGTATAAAGCTCAGCTACTCTGGTGGTCCTGCAGTTCTATTTTTGTGCTGTGTGAGCTTCATGTGCTGTATATTGAGCTAACTTGGGGAACTGCTCCAGCTAAAACCTAGCACTGCCAAAAAAAAAATGGTCTGCATAAGTGTTTGGACACAGCAACAAGCAGGCAGGGCACTGGTTCTGACAGCAATGTGCAGAATGTCAAATTGAAGTGGTCACTTAGGCATGACTGAGGAAATCATGGCTCTGTCAGCCATGCTGGGATGTGCTGCCCCAGCAGTGCCAGCAGGGCTGTGCAGGCAGAGCTGCTGCTGCCTTCATGGACTCATGGGCCAAACGTTCTCAATTCGTGCTCAAAATGGACCTTTAAAAGTCACAGGGAATAGAAGTGACTGGGCGAGCGGCAGTGGCTTCAAACCGATGGGAGATTTAGATTGGAAATTGGGAAAAATCTTTCCCTGGGAGGGTGGGCAGGGCCTGGCACCGATTCCCAGAGCAGCTGTGGCTGCCCCTGGATCCCTGGCAGTGCCCAAGGCTAGCCTGGACAGGGCTGGGGGCAGCCTGGGACAGTGGAAGTGTCCCTGCCATGGCAGGGGTAGGACAAGATGATTTTAAAGTCCCTTCCAACCCAAAGCATCTATGGTTCTGTGATTCTACCTGGTGATAAATTCCAGTGACTGTTGCTATAGGGTTTTCTTGCTGGAAACCTCCCATCTCAGCTCCTTCTTTGTTTTGAATTTTTTTTTTTTTTATTAAATGGTTTATGGCAAATATAAATAATTTGTTCATAATTAAATGACACGTTTCCATGGTTTCATATTTTGTTATTTATGTACTGCCAACCTCTGAGCCCACAGGTACTTCTTATAAATATCACTTTTGCTATTGGAATGAATTACTGTAACTTATGTCCTCTAGTCAACCGTGTAATTTTGATAACTACCAAACCTACAAAATTAATCTGTTTGTTATGAGTAAATAATATACCCACCAAACATACTGTGGAAAAGAAATCTGAGGGTGAATATTCTTAATTCTTTAATTGGTTTCCCAATGTATGTGTTGTCTTGTGTGTGGTCTTAAATTGGCAACAAATTTCTAACTGTAATTAGTCTAATGTGGAGTTTACATTTTTTGCGTATGTTGTTTTTCTTCCTGAGAAGTTGCAGTTTCTTTGAGATGAAATGTTTGCAGTGACTGATGAGAGCAGGAAAGTGATATTGAAGTTTCTAGCAGATGACCCTTTAATAAGATGTATGTAATTGGATAAGACTTGCAACAAATATTGGGCATCTGTTGAATAACATGGAAATAATGAAGAGAAACAGGAACTGGAAAAATCTTTAATAAACAAAACCTCTTCAACTTCTTGATGTAATACTACTGCTGAAAGAGAATGGGTGGGTAGGATTAAAAAAACTAGCCTGAATTCTTTGAGAAAAGTGTCTAAAGGAATTATTAGCTGGTTTTATTAGTAACCAGAAATTATCAATTGGTTTTATTAGTAACCCTTATGTGCAAAAGGAGCTGAACTTGATCTTTTTCCTCCATATCCTTTGAAAATTTCAGCCTTTCAAACCTTTCTGTTTTAAAATGCTTTTCTCTATTCAAGACACACTTTTGGTAGGTTTAGTGAATAATTACTGGCAAAACAAACCAAAATAATGTTTTCTTGGAATGGAACGTGTGGAGGCCTCAGGGCAGGGATGGCAGGAGGCTGCTGGCTCTTTGTGAGGTTGTAGTCATCCAAAAACCTGGAGAGGAGAGGAGGTGAGAGGCTCAAGCTAGTTGATGCTGTGTGACATCTTGTGACATCATCCCACCCCCTCCTTTGCACCTTGCAGAGGATCACTTCACATCTGAAGTAATCTGGAGATCATCTGTCACCTTGAAACCTCTCAACTCTCCTCATACAAATTCCCAGCCAGGATTGTGTCCTAACAGGTATTGCAGGAAGTTCATTTCGTGTGGTTCAGTGCTTAGGGGATGCTCTGTTTGTATTTCCAACAGCTAGTTCAGTGTCATCCTGGCCACACTTCTCACCATCCTGAAGAAAAATAAACATTTATTTGGCAATAATGGAATTAGTGTGTGGTTTGTGTTTGCTGGCAAGGGAGGTTCATTAATTTTGTTAGCATGTTATAGGGTTTCTCAAACACAACTGAAAGCCTAAATTCAAAATATCCCAAAATACTTTAATGTTCAGCTCTTGGCATTCAGCTCCGGCATTTCAGTTTTTGTATTGGTGTTCTTACAAATCTTACTCACAGGAAATGTTTTGGTTTACAGCTGGGTATCATTAAATTGTGAAGTAAGAGGCTGGGAAAGACAAGCTATAAGGTTGCTACTAAAGAATTCATGGTAAAACCTCCCAGCTGTATGAGCGTGTTTCCTTAATCCATCAGTTTTCCTTGCTTGGAGCTGTGAGAGGGTGCAGCCATTCCTTGCATTGACAGTGAGGATGAGTTAATGTGAGATGGAAGGTTAAGAGGCCACAGAAATCTTTCCCAGGTTTGTGTTTGTGCATTCCCCCGGGTGAGCAGAACTGTTTTCAGCTGGGCTGGCAGCGAGGAGCAGCTCTGGGCAGCTCTGCCCAGCTGCTCCTGAGCTGGCAGGGGAAGGCAGAACTGGGAGAAGTTCTCTAAGTTCTGTTCTGCCTGCTCTTGTTAGAGCAAAGCCATTGCACTTGCTCTTGATTCTAGACATGAATTACTCACTGAGCACCTCATTTTTCATGCTGCACAATGTGGCTGTGAGAGATTCTCTTGTATTAGAGGCTGCCACTGTGATTTTCCAAAAGCTCTTTGCTTGGTGTCGGTGTCTGGAATTCCAGCTGTATTACAGAACAAAATGCAACCCAGCACTGCATTCTGGAGAGTTGGTTTCATCTCATATCCAGTCATTTTATACAGCCTGAAAATACATACAGCCTGTGCTGCTCCCTCTCCCAGCCTTGGGTTTTGTGCTGGGTGATGCCTCAAACTGAAGGAGCTGCTCTGTTTAAGACATCCCATTTCTGCAATTGGGGTCAGTGCTGAAATAGCTGAAAAATCTGAAGAACTGCTGCTCAGCGTTCACAGGAAGCAGTTCTGGGCTCTCTATTGTGTTAGCTCTTTAATTGGAAGAGCTGTGCTGTTCCTCACTGCTGTGCCTGTGCTCAGCTCCAGAGCAGATGAGAGCAGCACCCACAGGGGCTTTGTGGCTGCAGAAAACACTTTCACAGCAGCAGCTTCTTCAACTGAAGTGAATTCAAACTGCAGAAGGGAGAGAAAAAGTCTGTGATTGTGGGTCACCTTTTTTGTTGGTAGAAGTTCTCAAAATAGCTATTTCAGCACTGGTTTTGATAGATGGTTTCTGGGTTATTATTCATTTATAAAATGGGACACCTCAAAGGAGGGAGATTAATGGTTTTGTGAAATTTTAGCAAGGGCTTTACATAGAAACTATACTTTCTGTCTCAGAAAGTATATAATTAACAACTAGATTGAAACAGTGCTGAATATTTCATATTGCATTAAATCCTCTAATATTTTGAAACTCTTCCTCAGTTTCGCAAATATTGTGCTGCAGTTTTAGTAGAATAAACTATATCATGTACCTTCTTTTTCCTGTAGTGGAAGGCAGAAATGACAAATCTGGTATAATATATATCTGAATACACTATTCAGACAGATCTGAATATATTATGTGAGGTATTTTACTAAATCCAAACTGTTTCAAAAACTTGTTAGGTATAAATTTCTAATTTAAAATGTGCAGGTATATGTATTTATAATTTGTACTGCCAGGTCTGCCAAAGTTGTTTGGGTAAATGTAAATGCATATGCATTCCTTGCCAGGCACACAGCCTGTATTTGCACACTGTTGTAGAGCTTACAAAGCCAGCTTACCAGAGACATCCATCTGTTTTCTACTTACTGTAAAGGAGTTAATGACCTGAGTAGTTAAGACTGTCCAGACAATCTGTATAATCCTTTCACACAAATAAGATATTGTTGCAGTTAACCATTACTTTCTCTCAAATTAAAAATAAAAAAAAATAAACAGCAGAGTTTACAGTGATCTTATTTCTGTCCTCAACTGAGTTTTTTTTTTAGTCTAATTGAACTTGACCAAACAGAAAATCTGCAGCCAGGTCAGAGGTATGAACTTGAGAATAGGCAGAGCAATTATTATCATCAGGTAGACATGGAGCTTTAGCAATAGGAATCAGCCCTAGTTTATCGATATTGATTTCATGTATGTCTGTACCTTGCCACCTCGGTTGGTTTTGAGAAGGTAGCTTGAGATTAGCAGAAACCACGATGAAAATGAAGGTAAACCATGAGCTGGGGAATGTGTAGCATTACACAGATTAGTGCTGTGAAGGTGCTGTGTGACCTTGTGGGCTCACAAAAGAGCTTTAAGAAGCTTAGCAACCGATTAAGGTGATGGGCAGAGAGGTTGTTTTTCTTATTCACTATCTTAGCTTGGAACAGACTGTGTCTCACTGGGCTTCAGGCTGGTTTAGTCAGAAAGGAGTGGGAAATGCCAAGTGGAAAGATTGTATAAAGCAGTTGTAAGTGTTAGCCTGGCTACTCTCCTGAGACAGTACTTCATTCTAGATGGGGTGAAACACTGGCACAAAAGCAAGCTGGTGTATTATAAATTATGTATGTTGAAAAGGTTAGGATAATTTAGTTTTTGAAAATTCTTAGTGGATTCAGTAAGTCAGTAGCAGTCAAAGGTAGGGCTGCTTGTGACTTGTGTTTGCTTTATAATCTACAGCCTTGTTTATATTTAATGTAAAAGGGATTTTCATTCTATTTTTACAAGTTATAATGTGTTCAGAAGAGGAGAGAGACAAATATTGCTACACCCTATATCTTAATTGCTACTCTTCTGTTTATCTATTCCTAGTAAACTTATTTAAACAGTACTTACTTAAACAAAAAATGTAGTTGGTATTTAACTGATCTATTTTGAAGTACTACCCTATTTCTGTTTATTGTAGTTGCTATATTAACTCTTAGGATGATCTAACACGTGCCATGTGCCACATTCATTGGTTCATTCATTCATTGCTTGGTGCTGTGCAGAAAACACAGGCCAGCCACTGATAGGGGCCCCTGGGGGAAATTCTGTGGCCTCGGAGAATGCAAAGTGTGTGAAACAGCAACACAGCAATGATTCCCTGCTCCAAACTCCTGCAGAGTCTCTGAAGTGCTCTAGAACTCTCTGAAAGTAACTCAGAGAGGGTTTTGTTCTTACTGAACTCCTCTGGTCACTCCTTAGTCCAGTTCAGGATCAATTCTTATTTAAAAGCCCCAAAGCAGGAGCTCCACAGCAAATACTGAGTGTGCACAGTTATTTCCCTCCAATGCTGCTTCCTTTGGAAGAATCAGTGCTTGAAACCTGGAAACAAATTGTTCCTGTTGTGGGGCAGCACCCAATGGCATGACAGTGGAGCCACAGCTTTGGGTTAGTTTAGATAGGAAAATAAGTGATTTCTACACTGGTTAAAATGTTACCCATTCATCATTTGACTTGGGACTGTAGTCTTGACTATTGGTCAGTGGGCATGGTGGTATTTGTTCCAAGGTTGGACTTGATTTTTGGTGCTCTTTTCCAACCTTAATAATTGTATGATCACAAAAATGAGTGAAAGATGTCTTGAAAAAGCCTCACTGGTATCTCTGTAGATGGTAACTGGCAGTTTAGTTGGACTCTGGCAAATATATTCTCTCTACCCTTTAGGTTTGCAGCTGAATTTGTTTTACTGAATAAATAAATACTGTGGTGTAGTAGAGCTATTAATATCTAATGGAAAGGCTCACCTACTCTGTTCTTTTTCTTTCAAAAGTGGGAGTTTACAAGTGATTAAAAAAAAATAAATCTCTTGACCTTTTCCCATAGCTCTCAGTTGTAAAGCATGTGACTTTTGTCTTGATATTTTTTACCCCTTGTTCTTTGGCATGCTTGTGGTTGTGGAGCTCTTCAGACATATGGCTGAATGATGTGTGGGCTCAGCAATGGCTTTTCTTCTTTATAGATCATCTAATAGAGAAGATTGTTTCTATTTCTGTTATTTATGATTGCAGTGCTTCACTTTGGTCTCATCCATCTGTGTCATATATGAAAGCCATTAGTAGCAGTATTTTGTAGCAGATAACTCTCACCCGACCATATATCACAACAATCTTTTCACTCCACATAATTTGGAATAAAGCTGGAAATTTACAGTGGAGCTTTGTAGCTCCAAGTGACACAGGATATATATGTATTATTGATAACAATATGTTCTTCTCAGTGCTGTGCCTGGACAGAACAGTGCTGGGTAGAATGAATTGCCCTCCATTATGTACCATAAATCCCACAAGCTGTGTCAAGCATCTTCATCTTTTTTGCCCTGAGAATGCACTGAGTGCTCCTTCCCAGCTTCTTCCCTGTTGTTGTGCTGCCCAATTGGCATTTTCTGCTCTCTGGGAGGACAGGGAGCAGCCTGGGAGATGCCACATGCCAGCAGAGAGCGAGCAGTTAGTCTGGTTTTGCAGCACAAGGCCAGTTTTGTTCTTTGCATCCCTCCCTGTTCCCCTGCCTGGGCTGCAGGGAGCCCTTGGCTGCAGCAAGTCCAGAGCTGGAGAGCATGGAAGCTTACAGCCAGATTCTATTTATACACCACAGATCAAAATCACCCTGTCAAAACATGAAAATACCTCAATAATTTTCTTTTTAATTTTAGCTGTCAGCCTCGAGATGCCACTTTGCTCTCGAGCTACTCTGCATAATGTGTGCCAGCTCACTTCAGCTCATGGTAAAGTGTAAAGGAACAAATTCCCTGGCAGCCTCTGCAAAGCAGTGCAATACAACTTTCATTACATGAAGGTGGTGAACATAATGTGACTTCTTAACAGCTGCAGTAAGTGATGTGAAGCTCTTAACATCTTTTCAAAACAAGTAACAAGTGAGAGGTTATTTTTCATCTCTATTCCTAAAAAAAACCCCCAACAAACCATGTTATTTTAAGCAGATGACACTTTGTTTGCACTTAGCTGAACTAAGTAAATTTTTACATGACTTCTCCAGATCTGTGTTCTGTGAAATAAAGAAAACACTAAAAACAAATGCTAAAATACACTCCAATGGCTGGATTTCAACATGAAAATTTGATGTTAAATTACATGTACAGGAATGGTGGCTGTCAGATGGGTGTCAGTTGACACTTGTTCTTTTCCCTTTGGATTTATGATTCCACGAGAGTTGCTTGTTGCCTTGTTTATTTCTATGTCAAACTATTTGGTTCTCTTTTGACTATTCTCAAAAGGTGAGACAGGTCTGATGCTTTTGGATCACCTGTTAAGGAACCAGGCTCTTTGGAGATAAGTCACCCATTAGAAAAGGGAAATAAAGGAAAAAGAGGAAGGCTGTCCATGTCGAGTTGCCCACATCAGGCAATCTGTTATTAGGCTGGACACAAATTCAGTTTTGAGAGCTCAGTAACCAAGACTGAAAATCAAAGCTTTAGCACGCAGCTTTGAGGTGTAGCCCCGAGTCAAAAAGGATAAATCCTCTGTGGTTTGCTTACTCTGGCAGCTGAAATGTCCTTTCCATTGCACTTTGATGAGCATCATTTCCAGGGAAGTTCACAGCTAAAGTTCACAGGCTGGAGCAAACAGTGGCAGTCCTCTTCCCACGTCTTTATCTCGATGCTTAAATCATATTAAAAACAAGGTCGACATTGTCTCTGTTTGAATGAATTCCTTCACACACTCTGAGAGGCTGTCAGCTCAGAGATAGGACCTGACTGGTGGTTCAGAAATTCTGCCCAAAATAGATGCCCAGATATGCAGTTTTCCTTACACACATTGCTGAATAAAGGCAGAGCTGGAGCAGCCACTCCAAGATCCTAATTGGAATGGCAGGCATTGGTCAAGCAGCTCCATTCTACAAATTTCCAGATATTCCCATAATATTTCTCAGATCTTTTGCATTATCACATTATATTTAGAAACTTTTACAAAAGTAATTAGTTAACTTCTTTATTTTTCTGAAGGATATGCCAAGATTTCTTTTTTTGCATGTGGTTTATTCCTGAAAACACAAATCAGTCTATTGTTCTTGAGACTGGAAGATCTGGAACCAAAAATATAATCTGAAAGTAAAATATGATTCAGCTGCAAGTAATATTAATGGTAATTGCCACTTAGTGATCTTTCAGTTGGTAGAAAACAAACCATCAAAATGATAATTGCAGGATTCACTGGGATTTAGGTTGATTAACAAACTAGACAACCAAGTGGGCAGCAGCCACTGAGCCAGAGCTCTGGCTCTGGTGGAGTCAGCAGAGCTAATCTGGAATCAGTGCAGCAAAACCCACTTTATTCCCTTTGCCCAAAGAATAAACATATGCCACGTCAGAAATAGAAGAGTTGGAAATAATTTCTGCATGGGATACTGATGAAAAATAGCTGGGGGAGAAGTGTGATTAGACTTCTTTAAAGGCAGACTTAGGGTGGGAATGAGGCCAGCCTGGCATTAATGGGATATGGCTGTGTCTGCAGTGACCTGCAGGTGCTCCTGGTCACAGCTCTCTTCATTATTTATTTATGAAATAAATTTGTGTGTGTTTTGCATGGGATAGAGAAGTGTTAAAGTTGCCTCATGCAATGAGCTCTTTAGAACAATTTAGATAATTTAATACATTTTCCCCTGAAATTGAGGAAATTCGATGTTTGCAGTTGTTAAGCACTTCAGATCAATTTTATTCGTGAGATTTGGGAAACAGTCTGGTTTTATGTGTTGGAAATGCAAAATTTCAAGCTTACAGAGAATGCATTACCTATAAACAAACTGAATTACTTTTAAATAATTTCATTGCAGTCTCCTGACTCACTGTTTGATGGCACGGGGTTTATTACAAGGCTTTTTCAATTCCAGATCTTGATTATCTGTTGTGTTGAAATGTGGAACAATTTCAAAATATCTGAACTAAGTTTAATATTATGAGAGAGCCCATAGTGGGGGTGAAAAGATGGAATACTGGCTCTTAAAGTAAGCACCCTCAAGCAAATTGTTCTTTTGATGTGGTTTGGAGGGACCTGTGTGTTCCGTGCTGTGTGACAACCTATGGCCTCGATCCCATGGCAGGAGCTTTTTTATCTCAGAAAGAAAAAGTTCTTTCAGATCATTCATAAATTTTAAATGGGATTCACATTGCAATCAGGAGCTAATTTTCTTTTCCCATTATCTCCTGCCATTCTGGGCTCTGAGAACACTTAGTTCTCACTCAGAGAGAGAGCTCTGGTCCCTCACAGAAGTAATTAACTGGGAAAGACTTTGGATTTTCATAGAGACCTTCCTGGTGTGCAGAGGAACAAATCCCACAGCCAAGGATGGGTTTCATTCCAGCTTCACATTCCTCACTTCTGCCTGCTGGATGCACACTGACAGTTCCTGTGACAGAGAAGGATTTAGGTTCAGGAAATGGGGCTTTGTAGAACTGCTCATCCCACACTGTATTTGAACACTGTGGGCTGTCTTCAGCATTAAAGATTTATCATGGTGTAGAGTTTTTAAATGTGAGTGCTTATCTCCTCTTTAATCACAGTGTTTGTGTGATGTCTTGTGTCTTTATTTCACATGGGGCTCTGCTTTCTTTCATTGACTTACAGGTGAAACACTTAAGTTTTATTTTATATTTTTACAAAATAAAAAAAAAAGGAACACTACCACCAACCATTCTAACTGTTGTTTCCTCTTTTTTTGCCAGTTTGCTGTTTTGTGGTTCATAAGAGGTGCCATGAGTTCGTTACCTTCTCGTGTCCTGGGGCTGACAAGGGACCTGACACTGATGTGAGTACACTGACATTTCAGACACTGCTTCACACAGATTTATGTTGGTACACCCACGAGAGCGGATTACAAACAGGATCAATGGGTTCTTCATGACAGATAATTGAGTCCAAGTGGGTTTTAACAGTTGTGAAGTGAACGTTTATGGACTGAAAAATCTATTTTTGTTAAGAAATGTAAGCTGGAGTGTGTGAGCAAGAGCAATATCCTCGGAACGTGACAACCCTGAGGCATTCACCCAGCCATGAATCAGCATTTTATTTTCTTTCCTTTATGTTGGATGTATTTGACATTAACAATTCCCAGAAAGGTTGAAGATTTTCTGAGCTTTCTTTGTGTCTATCTTATCTCGAAGTGTATCTTTTGAGCTGTCTCTGGTCATTGTCTCACTGCACACAAGGATCTGTAGCCCCAGTTAAATGACAATTTAATCTTGAGCCAGCTGGCTTATTGGGTTTTTATTTTATTTTCATGTTTGAGCTAGTCTAGCAGTCTGGATACTCCCATTCCATCCTGCTCTGTCAGTACTTCTGTAGCATTTTTGGTCCACAACCAGTTCTTCCTCTCAACACATCTGCCTGTGTGGTGAGACACATGTGCAGGATCTTTGTGTCACCCTGCTGAAATAATAAACTGATCTCGTTTGTTCACATAAAAATAACATTTCTTTGGGTTTTATAAATCCCACTTTACAGTGAAGTAATTTAACATCTGCTTATGGGAACAATACATTCCAAGTGTTCTTTGTCTGAATGGCTCTGTTTTGTTTCTTATCACATATTCATGCTCTAGATTGTAGGCTATTATCTCCTCTGATAAAATGCACCAGAAGAATTTTCCTGCTAGGTTTTAATGAGCTTCTCATGAATTGTTTCAATATGCCAGCCAGGAGGTCAGTGAACAATATATGGGCAGAAGCCACCAGGGGTCTTGGAAAATTTCAGATATTAAAAAGTTCTCTCATTTTTAAATTTAAATATGGGGAAACGTTGAAGAACTGAGAAGAATATTTAAAACTTCAATTTTTAAACATTTCACATAATTTATATTTAGGTACAGAAGAAAAATGCTAAAGTTAGGAGTTTAATTACCCTGTTCAGTATCTCTTGTTTAGCTGATACAGACTTTACTAAAAAAGTCATTAGGCAAGAGCAAGAAATCAGAATTATTCTTCATACTTTTCCTTTTCTGAAAGTTCCTGATTCCTTTAAGCTTTGCAGTGGGGCAGTTGGCTCTGTACACGTAGTTTAACTGCTAAAGCAGGCTTTTGGAATTTGGGGGTTGTGTATTTGGGGTGCCTTGAGCTCCAGAGAGGCTGAAACCCAGCTCAGCCCTGCATGGGTGATGTTCTCATCCCTCAACTGTCTGGAGGTTGTTGATGGCAAAACCCCTGTTAGGCCCAAAGGGGCCACAATTTCAGCAAGAGTCTGAACAATTAAGAGAATATCTGCTGAATTCCTCCTTCTCTGAATGTGGTTCATACCTACAAGCAATGATTTGTAGGTATGAACTATATACCTATATACCTATATACCTATATACCTATTTCTGATTTACTTTGGTTGGTCAGTCCTAAAACCACAAGAATAGCCCAAATCTGGTTTTAGCTTAGTGCTCAGTTGTGATGTAGGATATTAATGGAAGTTATTCTTGATTGATGGTTTTAGTGGTGACACTCATGAGGAGCTCTGCTGTGTCCATAATGAACAGTTTGGCTCTTAAAAGTGTTCTTGATTATTTATTGTTTTTATAAGATGGCTCTTTGGGGTTGTTCAGCTGAAGTTCAGACATGACAACACACATTTGTGTGTGAGACCATTTAATTTTACTGAGAATCTTTTAATGGTGACAGAATCTGTGACAGGTTGTTAATGGCCTTTAATATTGCTGACTGCATTTCGTGATTTGGGTTTTTGGCCTCGGTGATTAAATAAATCAGCCTGATGCCTCATTTCTGTATTTGGGTTACCAAATGATCATTTTCAATATTTACACAGCAGCAATAGCTTAGAAACAGTTTGAAGATTAAAAGCAATCAGAAAATAAATATGTTTTATTAAAACTATGCTACATTAGTGGGAACTATAACACAAAGAGGATTGTAGCATATTAGACTTTAATTTACTGAAACGTTTGACTGTAATTTCAACGCTTTTACAATTCAGCAACTTATTCCTATCCCAATTGCTACAAGCTTTGCTCTGAAATGTAGTGTGCTATAAAGCTTATCATAACATTTAGCAGATTTTTAAATATTAAAACATCCTTTTCAAAATTACTTTGTGCAGCTGCACAATTAATTTGTGTACTGAAATGCTCCAGTGTAACCTTTCCATTAATTGTAAGAGTAATACTGTCATTAATAAAATTAATTTTCCAGAGCAATAATTATAATCATTGTATAATAATAATTGTTGTGTATCAGAATAATGTTAAATTATGGTGCCCTGTACTTTTAATATAAATGAGGCAGTCCTTGCAAAACAATGCCTTAATAAAGGTGAGTGTAAAAGAGGAAAGCTTAAAATGAGTCTCTTATTGTTTTACTCAGAGTAGCTGAAATGTGAGGTTGTAACGTCTGTGTTTGTGCCAAAAGGAAAATAATACTTGGGAATAAAGTGCTCATCCTTGAGTGGCATTGCAGTGATGGTGTCTGGGGAGTAATATCCTGTTTCAGTGAAACAAGAAGTCACACAATCAAAAAATTTTTACATTTCCTTATTACTTGGCAGGGTGTGAGCTCTGGAAGTTGTTTTCCTGCTCTCTAACAGCTCTCTGGAGTTTGAACAGAAATTATTCATCTTCTCTCCATGGCCACCTCCTTATGGTGATGCTGTTGAGTAGAAGTTAACAGCTCCTGCTGCAGGTGCCCTCCAGGGTCACAGGCAGCATCACCTCCAGTTCAGGTGCCTGCTTTTGGAAGATGCTTGATGTTCTTAAAACTGTTTGAAGTCATAGATTAAATACTTAAAACGGGTAAATCAGTGTAAAAATGTAAGAGCAGCCTAAAAAATGGAATGCTGTTCTAACAAGCTTTTTGAAGATGTGTTCAGTATTGAGGGATAATTGGTCAGTTTCTTGAATATTGAGTTAAGTATTTGTTTTCTTTGTTAATGGAATTCAGTGATCAGAAGGTGTCTTTGTTATATATTAAAATGTTCTTAATTACATGATGCATATAATTTAAAAACCCCAAGCATTAATTTAAAATAGGGTTTGACTGTATTATGTTTTCAGTATAAGTTTATAAGACTTTGGGTGCACAAGAACTCACAGACTGTGGCCTCTGGATCAGCACTATTTCCCTTTCAGATTATAATAATAGAGAATCCAGGGGAGGATTATGAGCAAAATAAATAGAAATTAAAAAGTGAAAATCATTTAAATGAGAGTGAGGGACTGAACACTGAAGGGATGTGAAATCTGAGTGTACTTGATGAGTTTTTAGTCCTTAAGCACCTAGGAGAGAATGGATGGGAAGATCCAGATGTGTCCTTACATAAAATCAAACAGCAAAGCCCTCTCATCATTGCAGGGTAACTGACCCTAGGGATGTCAGAGGTGACATATTTCAATTTCCAAGTCAATTATCCTCTTGATACTGAAATTATTTGGGAGCTTTATTATCTTAAGCACGTTTGAAAGCTCAGTGTGAATGTGAGCAGCTGTGAGGCTCTGTGGGATGCTGCAGGAGCTGGGTATTTTCATCAGTGGGTTGGATATGGGGATAATGCAATTCTAGTGTACAGTATTTCAGATTTCTTCTCTATGTGTTAAGATACAATTTATTACAACAACAACAAAAAAACACGAGAGGAAGAAAAAATAATAAAAAAGCAGAAATAAAAAATAAATCAGTGTGAACTGATCATGAAGACAGTGGTTCAGAAGATACTGAAGCAGGACTTTTAGTGGGTCATAAACTCACTGCTGGCCAGCCATGCACCCCTGATACAAAGGCAGAGATGGCAAAAATTATTACTCTGTTTTTCAGGGAGCTGTTTTTGTTTTATGTCAAATTCTGCAGCTCTTCATTTGCAATTTGGAAAAGAACTAAAGTGTTAAAGGTCTTGAAAGTATGATGTTTGAATGGTTTTTTGTCTCTTAAACTGTGAACAGGTCTCTTAACAGCAGCCTGTGGCAAGGGAAAAATAAAGAACTCCGTGGCAGTGCAGGGTTTTGGGTGTGGTGATGGGGAACTGCTGCAAGGGGCTGCCAACAGAGGAAATAAAGATTTTTTTAAAATTTTTTTTTGAGGTTTCCTGCTCTCCACAGTGCTGTGGATATTCCCTGAGTCCTCTGTGGGGAGATGGGACATGAGCCCTGTGAGCTCTGCTGTGATTTTCATTTTACAGTTTCTGTGATTCTAGAGCTGGGAGGAAGAAGATTGACCCTTAAAAATTCATGTGCTGGGGGACCAGTGGGAAATTCTTAATTCAGAAATGTTGATGTTCAGGGTGGCAGCAGTGGGTTGGGTTTGCCCTGAGGCTCAGGCAGTGCTGATGTCCACATTTGCTGCACTATTACACTGCTTGTTTGATGGCTGGGGCTCTGAGAGAAATGATTTGAAGAATCACCTCTGTACTAAGCCAGAATAAATTAATATAACTGGTCTGCCCTGGAGGGTTTAGGTGTCTTGACCAGATTCCTTTTTCGTTTCAGTTCCAGGAAATGCTGAAATATTTTTCTTTTTATTTTTTTTTTCCATTTTATTTCCCCCACTGGCATTTAATCATGTTTCTAGATCATATTTACATGTAGGAGGCTGTTTTCAGAGTGGAAAAAGAGAGCTGCTTGACTGGCCTAGGGAATTACAAAAACCAAACCAAACTGATGAGAAGAAAAGGCAGTAACTGGAAGCACAGTATTAAGATTTACTGTAGAACTAGTTAAAAAGGGATTTTAATCAGAAAGCTTTGCAGTCTTTTTCCAAGGATAATGAAATGCAGCAGCAGGGCTTGTCTGATTTGCTTTTAACTCTGTAGCTGTTTTTTACAATGGAAAACAACTGTTATAAATATTGAACGTCTTGAGACTGGAGCAGCAGCAAACATAATTTGATAAAATATTATAGAATCATAGAATCACTTAGATTGGAAAGGATCTTTAAGATTATCAAGTCCAACCATATGTCACTAAGGTTGGGGGCTGGGTTTTATTGCTAATCTGAATTTTGAGTAGCAGGCAATCTTGTCCCAGAAATATTTTCCTTTTAATTAAGATGGAAACCTTCTTGCTTCATCACAAAAGATACACAAATGCAGGGAGACCTGGCAAGAAACAGTTCACTGCTTGCCAGATTAACAAAAATGTTCTCTTGAGAAGAAGCCTGTATGAATTTTTGAAAGTGATTCTTAAACAGCTCTGGTGCAATTTTTCATGCATACCCTAAACAGAGAAAAAATAAAGCCCCTTCTATTTACAGATTAAGGAAACAACTCAATGTGTTTGGATGTCTGTGGTTTCTAATTATGACAATTATTAATCACATTGATTTTGTTTGCAATAGACATTATTAGATGCAGGGAGTAGGTAATATTCTTAATAAAAAAACAATTACAATGCAAACATACTTTTGTCAAAATATGGTGTTCCTTGCCATATTATCGCTGCCTTTTCCCCAAAAGCATGTCCAAAATAACAAAAGCAACATAACTACAGTCAATGCAGTAAGTGATACTGAAGGAGATGAAAATTTTTATTTTTTATGTTATCTATCCTAAGTACTTTAAAACAAATTTTACAGGACAGCCAGATATTTTTCTCTACAAAAATAAGCATTTCCTTTCTTGTGGTTACCCTGACTTTTGAATTTCTGCAGAGTATCCAAAGTAGTGGTTTTATGGAGAAATAAAGAATTCATGCTTACGGTTTTGACTTCAAAGCCCTAAAATTGAATTGTGGGGGAAAGTTGCTTGGTTTTCTATTGTTTTAATTGTTTGGTTTTTTTTTTCAATGGTGCTGTGTGACAGTGGCTCATTACAAAGTGTGGGTATATTGACAATGAAATTCCAATTTGAACAGAATCAGTGCAGAGGTAAGATTCTTTTTAGTGGAAGGCAGATAAATTAAAGAAGGAAACCTGGCCAGAAGGGCTGTGTGCACACTGAGTATCCACTGAGCTCAATTTCCTCCAGCACTGGAAAGAGCTCCTGGTCACAGAGGTTCATGGAGCTGCCCATCCCTGCCTGGAGAGACAATTTGTGGCACTGTCTCCTAAATGCCTTCTTTTAAGTAGCTGCAAGGACTTCCCAGGTTACCTGAAAGCAGTTCTTGTGCTGGAATGTGTTTGAATTTATCATCCCCTGAGAAAACATGTGTACCTTCTATTCCTAAATTAAAGCACAGGCTCCTTTTATTGCAACTGAAATGGCTTTTAGCTACAGTGAACAATCCTCAGCAAAACCAGAATTAAATTACAAAGGAACAAGTTCATGAACTTTTATGACTACTGGTAATTCCCACCTTTTCCCTGTAACCCAATCTCCAGACTGGCTCTGTGTCCCTGTGCATGGAAACATTTTCCCTGCAGTGTTGAAAGGAGCTGTGTGAATCCTCTCATTGAGCACCCCATGGAAAGGGAATCGTGGTGGGTGGCTGCCTGCACGGTGTGTGACTCCAAAGGAGCATCTTCCACTGCAGCCCTTCAGGCTCTCAGTTCATGGAGTTTGTGCCTGAGACACTGGGACTGCAGCTCATATTTTTGTTACAGCCTCTGAGATTTGAAAGTTCATAGCTTTTTATTTATAAATATATTTTTTTATTTTCCCAATCCAGAACAGTGCAAGTGCTGAAAAGCTGTATCATAAAAGTTAGGCTATATATTTTTATTTCTAGCCATTTCCTGTTCAGTATCTCATATAACATAGGTAAGAGTTAATCACTGAACAGAGTTCTGCTCAGACAGTTAGGAAATGTATATAAATGATGAACCTAAAATTATCCCTGATTTTCACAAGTTAGCACTGCAGAACAATTAGGCAGTGGGACTATAAAAGGAGAACTCACAGCTAAGTTATTCCCAATAGTAAAAAGAAATTTTGTGGATAGGGTGAAGTTGTGGTGGAAGCAACTCCTGGGTGCTGATTTTCACCATCAAAATTCTTTCTAACTCCCCAGATTGAAGCTGGCATGATTCCAACAGCACTTATTTTCCAGTTGATAAGAGTATCTTGAGTTTTGTGGAATTTGGGTTGAGTTTCATTATTTCCTAGTCAGCTTTTGTTTCCCCATGGTGAAAGTCTGTTGTGTCAATCTTTAAATTCTGTGTAAATGTGCTGATATTTGGATTTAGGGGGGAAGAATGCCTAAGAATTACTAATAATCTGTTTTGTTACATGAGCTATCATGTGTAAAATGCACCATAGACATTTCTATCAGGTTCCACCCCCACAACTATGTGGGTTTTAAAATAAAAGAGAGTGATTATGGCACACTGAACTCAGTAGCTAGAAGAGACACAGACAGACCACTGAGAGAGCCTTGCAGAATGCTGGCAATTTTTAGCACTGTTTGTTGAGGTGGCAGTTCTTGCACCAAAATTAGATTCAATCTTAATTTGGAATAAAACAAGTGGGCTAATTTTGAAAAGCACTGCAGATCCCATATGCTCCAAGTGATTTTAATGTGTCACCAGAGAGTGTCCCCATCTCTGGGAATTGCTGGGGCTCCAGCCTGGGGAGCTGGGAGAAGTTTGCTGATCCCTGCTGAGTTGGTGTGGCCTCAGCTCCTTGGTGTAAATCACAGCTCCTGGGGCTGGGGAGGAAAGAACAGCTTGGACTCTTAGGAAGGAGCAAAGCTCTTTTATCGAGGTGTTCTGACCCTGGAACAGAGCAGTCAGAGGGAGGAAAAGCAGGAGGGGAGGTGGGGACATCCTGGCTGGGAAGGGAGCAGCTGCCACCCTCTTCCACTGGAGCTCCATTTATCCACCAGTGCTGGGACAGCAGCAAGGAGTCTCTGCAGAAAAAAGAACAGTTTGCTCTTGTATATTCTAATTTTCACTGTCCATTATTGGGGTCGTACTCTGAAGAGATCCAAATAGCTCACAGATTTTTCTGCAGCCTTTGGGAAAGATAGAATCTGTCTTGAAGTGATCAGTGACCTCAGGGAACATATATCTTAGTATTCTGTCATTTTGCAATTGATCTGGTATTTCTAGGAGCCCAATGAAACTTGATGCAAACAGATTTTAAGGCACTGGTGCATTACCTGTGCTGAAAAGACAAATCCTGGTGCTTCTGCTGAAGTCATGATTCCCTTCATAATTTGATTTTTGCTGTTCCCTTGCAAATAAATTAACTGTGGCATGGCCTGTGTAATTAATGAACCTCAGTCCTTAAAGTACCAGTGATCAGTGCTGAGCTCATAAGCTAAAGGCAGAAGCATATCATAAATTCTGCTAATGAGAATTTAATTGATGGAAGAGTCAGAGATTGATTTATTCCTTTTCCCTTCTGTCCCCATGAGAAGAGTACCTGCTGAACTGAGGATGAAAGAAATGTCTCAGTGCTGGGAAATCCATTGTAATCTGTATCAAAGCACCTGCAGGTCTGTTTCTATGGCAACAGGAGCATCAGACCAGCAGAGAAGGACCAGAAAGGAGATAAAAGCCTCCACAAAAATAGTTGTAAGAAGTGTCTGCATAGCTTTGGCTACTTTTTTTTCTTTCCTTTTTTTATTTTTTTTTAGAAAAGAAAAGAAAAAGCCCAAACTTGAAGTTTTTTGAAAGCTGGTTATTATAGTTATTTAGGTTAGACCGTATTGGCAGTGAAGGACTGGTAGAACATAGTAAATTATTAACTTCAGGGACATTAATTAAAGAGTTTATAAAAAAAAGTCTTAAATCTAAACTTAATAGAAACAGTATAATTTTTTAAAATTATTTCTATGTAACCCCTCTGGAAAAGGCATTTTCTGAATCTTAAGGTCTTAATTCTTTTTTATAAAAGTTATCATAAGATGAGAAATGATCCATCTTTGGTCTGCAAATAGCCTTTTCTCCTATCCTTCTAATTGCTTTCTTATCATTAAATTGTGCACTTGGTGTCTAATTACAACGATGGGAATTGTAAATCACACACTGGGAGTCCATGGGGTCAATATTCTTTGTCTTTGTGTTGCCAGAGATTAGGTAAAAATATGTGAAAAGGAATAAAAAGCTTTTTCCTCCATCTTTCAGATGGACTGTGGTCATTCCAGGGGGAGAAGTGACCTGGAAAATCACAGGCAGGTGCAGTTTTGGAGTCTGATTTCTTGGAATGAAAAGCAAATTATGATTGATTGGACAGGGACTCCAGAGAGCACAAGGGAATGGTTCCCTTTAGTGTGTTTGTACAAGTAGAGATGTATAAAAACTCTGATAAGCCCTGTCCAAAAATAGGATAAAAAGCAACCTGATTGCAGCAATGAGGTTTGAGGGAGTTGGGAACAGAAGGGCATAAGAATATATAGAAAACCTATGTTAAATAGGTTTTACATAAATGCATGGAGTGTTTGAGGAGAAGGTGCTTAGTGTCTTTGTCCCAGGTTTTATTCTAGAATATTTTTACCCCTGGAATCATTTGAAATCTAGGATTATCCCAAATTATTCTCTCCTTCCTGCAAAAATTATTTGTGTTTAATTAAAGATCATTTGAGTCCTACAATCTTATCATGCAGCAGGAAGAATCTGGGCTTTGTGAAATTCTTCCTTAGTCAAAATCCACTTTTATTTTCCAAGGTCTGTATTAGTACCTACAGATTGACCCAGTTATGAGTAGAGATGTTGGATTGTTAAATCTGAAGTGCCATTCCTCAATGCATATTTATGGTATTTCCCTTTTTTCAAACTATATTAAAAGCTTTTTACTTCCCCTGAGAAAGAAAAATAAGAATTTTCATAACAAAAGGCTTTGATTTTTGTGGTTATTCTCAAATTTTTAGGGTTTTTTTTGGGTCATGTTGATCTTGTCCTACCAAAACTGAGTTGTCAGTTTTGAAATTCAGTGAAGTCAATACTCTGCTTTAATACCAAATAGAATAGGAATCCAAATACTTTGGTATTTCAACTTGGGGAGAAGCAGAACCAGAAAAAAAACCCCAAACCCAGTAGAAATAAAAGCAATCCTGTAACTTTTAGAAGAAATGTATAAACCCCTCAGAGTTTTGTTTAACATCTGCTACTTGTCTCTTCCTGTGCCAAGAGCATGATTGGACCATTCAGGAAAATAAAAAGAACTCTGCAATCAACAGACTTTGTTCAATATTCCTGCACAAAGGGGACTCTCCATAAATAATATAAAATACTTTGGTTAAACACAACTGGGTTTATATTTGACATGTTTTATTTAGAAACCTGCCCACACAGAGGTAAAATTAAGAGAAATAGAAACACACTTTTTTTTCTTGCTTTTTTTTTTTTTTTTTTAATTTGCTGGAAGCGCATTATAGAAGAGAGGGGTAGAAAATGTTCTCTTCTCCCATTCCAGACTAATCCTTTGCTCTTCTGTGAGGAGGTGCAGCTGTTTACTGATCTTACAAGCTCAAATCAAATCAAAGTGGTTCCCAGAGCTTTGTGTTTGGCAGCAGCAAAGCCCCAGGGTCAAACGAGGAGACAGCACCAGCACAGACCCCAACTCCTCCAGGCTCCTCACGAGGAGCTCTGTATCTAAATCAAGTCATTTCAGTGACATAACAGTCCAGAAATGGCTCCTCTAATAAAAGTTTATTTTCAAGTAGTTCTAAAATAAATGAGGAAAAAAGCAGCATTTTATTTTCTCTCACTTTAGCTGTCCTTGCACTGCATTTCATTTTGCTGTTGCTCTGCTCCTGTCACAGCATCCCCTCCCTCAGGTTCATTACTGCTTGTTTTGCCAATACTCTTGGGATACACTCCAAGAATTTGGGTTATTACTCACTGCAATAAAAGATCAATGCATCTTAATCAATACAGCCTTCCAAAAATTCATCGTTTCCTGAAGTTGGAGTTCAAAAGTATCACATTAAAAATCGAATTCCTCCTTCATAAGTATCAGATATTTTTTGCCTTCTGAGAACGTCTTGCATGAAGGTATCTGAAATATGAGATTTATTTTTTTAATTAAGGCCTTTTGGCAAAATGTGCCCTACTCTAAAGGGGATGTGGAATTCCTCATCCATGCACACTTGCAGGCATGTGCACACAGATATTGTTCATTTTCCATGCTCATTAGTGTTTGTGTTCCTCAGCAGAGCCCACAGGAGCTGCAAGGAGGCACTTGGTGCTTTTGAAAATTAGGTTAATAAATCATCAACACCTGATGTGGGAGTTTGTGAGGGTGTTCTGTGCTATTTAAAATACAAGATATTTGCTATTTGCACTGGATTTTTGTTATGCAGTTGTGGTCTACTTGTGCATAAACATCACCATATACCTAAAAGTATTTATGGCATATACTTATTTTAAAAACACTGCAGTTCCACAAATACCTGGATGGAAAAAACCAGCAGTACTGAAAGTTATGTGGCTCAGCATTGCAGTTTTAAGAAATCACTTGTTTGTCAAGGGAAAGCTCAGTAAAAATGTGAACTGCTCTGGACTGCATGGCCCAGCAGCTGAGTTCTGCAGAATGTTCTGAATGCAAGGTACTGCTTTGGAAGTCTGGAAAGTGAAGAGAAATTCAGGAAAGGTCTGGGAAGCAGTGAGTTTCCAGGCATTTCTAACATTAGTACAAAATTTGCATCTGAGTCAGTGGGAGTCTTTGGTGCTTAATGAACTGTGCTTGATTTACAAACTTGGTATTTAAACTGTTTCTTTAATGCAGAAATAAAGAGCATGTGAGATTTACAACTGCAAGGAAAACTAAAAAGATGCCAAATAAAATGAGCTGCATCTATTCCACTCAGAGCCCTCAGGAAAACGTTGATTATACAAAAGTGTTCAGAGCATTTCCTACAAAATCCCAGGCAGGAAGAGCTCTGGCTTCGGTGGTGATGGCACCAACTGCTGTAGAAATGATAGGGAGTAATGCCAATAAAACCAGATAAAAAATTTATAGTTCATTTAGCAGGAAATGGAATTTGAGATTCTGCTGTGGGTTTAGGGTGTCCTCCTGCAGTCCTTGGGATTTAGGAGACTCAAATAACCTCAGCAAGGAGAAATTTCTTGTGCAAGTGAAGAACTGGGGTGTCTGTTCCTGCAGTCAGCACCATCAGCTGGGCACTTGCTGCAGTTTATTTGCAGTTATAAATGTGCTCATAATCCCCATCTATTTTGCTTAAAATACTGAGCTATGCTGTCATCCCATCTTTTTGTTTTTTGTGAGCTTTGCAGCTTTTTTATATGTTTTATCATTGTGATTAAAAAGAAGTGGAGTTGTAAATAAGGGCAGTGGCAGGGAACTGTTGATTCAAAAAGCTTCCTGGAATAATAATTTCAAAAAGCAGACTAGAGAAAACAGCTTTAACTGGATTTCTCCAGTCTTCCCAGCCTTGTACAAAATCATCTGAGTATAGCTAGTTTTTAAAAGACTGTTAATGGTATTCTGACTTAAAAGATGATAATTTAGAAGTGAAGTCTGTCAATAAAAGGAGAAAACAGATAGTAATAAAAAAAAAAACAAAGGAAAAAAAGAATTATGTCCTTGCTAATGATATTCCATAATTAGATCTCCTTAATGGATGGGTAGAATAATCTATTTAATTGTAAGTATAGTTTGTGATAGATTACTGTGCCTTATTGTATTATGTCCCTGTAATGAAAGAACCAGCATTACTTTTGTAGTAAATAAATGTTTCTCAGAATGTATTTTTCAATTTCCTCAATTTACTCGTCATTTATGTAGGGCTTTGTGAAGTTTTTCCTTGTTCTTTCTAATGGGACTAATCTTTTGATCCTTTCACAGAAATTGCCCCAATTTCTCAGTTATGCAGCAAAGGTTTTAGCCTTATATATTTTCAAGTATGTGCTTCTATTTAGTGATTTATCCTTCACTGCAAGTTGAAATGTTCTTTATCTACAGCCTAATTAAACTAAACCATATACCATCTGTGTCTAGTTCAATTAAAACAAATTGGACAGATTGACCTCCTTAATACTCTTCAAAGCATTTTATTAGCCTGCAGAGTCCCTTCAAGATAACTTGTTAACTCCTGAGACAGTACTTGCTGTCTGCTTGAAAAAAGCTGGGGAAAAAATGCCATGCTACATGAAAATGAAAAAAAAAAGCTCATCTTTCCATTTAAAACCAAAGAAAAGAGTAAAACCCCTGTGGAGGTACATCAGGTGGAGAGGAGCAGTACAGTCAGTCCCAGCAGTCTTTGACACCTTCCTTTATTGAGCATTTCTCCTCAGCTTTTATTCTCTTCTGGGTCTTTGCTGTGGGGCTTTCCTGGTTTGTTTGTTTGTTTTCAGAGCTCTTTGGGCCAGTAAGTTTTATTCCCACCCAAGTGATTTCTGAGCATGTCCTCTTGATAAGCAGCAGAAGATAAAACCAGTGAAGTGTGGGGACCTCTGGTTATTTTTAAAGTTATGATCTGCCTTCACTGTCCATGGTGGTCAGGTGTAATAGATATTTTCTTCTCTGTGTAAAATGAAATATGATTTTTGATTCTTCTATTGTGATTAAAGATATTTCACTTTAGTGGACGTTGATACTTCTAGTTAACTTCAGTGTTTGTTTGCTCTCTTTAATGCAATTTTTAACACAAAAATTTTTGTTTATTTCTCCATTGAGCCCTGACTCTGCCCACATCCTGAAGAACTGATCAGGAGCTGCTGTTCAATACAAACTCCCTGTTTCCCCTTCTCTGGCCATGCAGATTGTGTTTCATTTCTTGCTGGGAGTAGTGTCTTCATTAACTGGCTGGCAGAAGTTTTGTGCAGTTGACCACCTTTCCCTCAGATGATAAAATCATTTTATTTGGTAAATCATTTAGATTTTCTTTTAATAGCCCTCAGAGCTCCCTTGCAGCTCTCTTTGGAGGTGTGAGAACTGGTGAACACAGCAACCTGCTCAGGGCTTGTCAACAGGAATGAATTTCCTGAGATTCTGAGACTTCTGTTACTCATAGCTCATCCAGAAGAGCAACTTAAAAATGGAAAAGAGAGTAAAATTTTTATTCTTCAGATTAATTGGTTGTAAATACCTCTTCATCAAACTTAAGGAACTGTCAGTCTTAAGCAAACATTTCTTTAATAGCATGGTTGAGACTAAAGCACTTTGTGCCTTGTGCTGCTTTACTGAGTTGGGTTTTCCTTTGGGATGTTCACTGCTGTGACCTTGCATAAACTTGCTGCTTCCAGAATATGCTCTGTGATCATATCCTGAGATGCTGAGACTGTGTGATAATATTCCATAATTTTCTTTAAAACGCATTTTAATTATCTTTTTAAAGAAACTGAATTATTAAAAAGAAAAAAGAAAAAATATTTTGTTTGTGATATAGAACTGCTGAGAAGACAAGCAATAATCTTTGCTGGCTATTTGGGTGATTCAGTGAAGTCTGACTGAGCATCTGTTAAGCAATTTGAAGTTGGAGACAGCTACAAAATTCGTCATATTGCAATAAAGAGGGAAGTTTAATTCCATTGTAAATATGTAAGATGTAAATTTACTAAAGCTCCCTGTTACTGTGAGTAAATTGAGTTTGAATTCATTAAGAACTTTGAAACAATCATCAAGTCAGTAATGAATCATTAGCAAATGCAAAAGCAGGCTTTCAGTATTAGCCCGGGTTTTGTTGTGGCTTTGCTGGGTTTCCTGCTGCTGTCTCTTATTTCTAGCTTTGGGGCTGGTTTTTGGGAGGAAGAATGCCTGTGTCATGTCAGGAGACTCAGTGCATCCTCCAGGTTGGACTTTTCCTCTTAAACCATGTCAGACACAATGATTTCATCTGCTGCTTTGTCCTGCTGACGTTCCCCCAGGAGTCAGGAGTTGTGTTTGGGTTTGGGCTGAGCAATCCCTGAGGCTCTGCAGCCCCAGCCTGGGGGGCTCAGCCAGACACCCCAAACTCCCCAGGCAGCACACCCCTGCAATAGAAGGACCTTTACACACAGGTATTTTATAAATTGGTAATTCACCCCAAACTCCCCAGCCAGCACACCCCTTCAATTTAAGGACCTGTACACACAGGTATGTTCCAAATTGCTAATTAGGCACAGAGGAAATGAGTCCTGCCTGGATCCCACAGCGACCTGCAGAGAATTCCCACTCTCCTGACTCAGGTTGGCTCTGCACCCCCTGTTCTGCAGGGCTCTCTTTGCCTTCCCAGAGCACTGTGAAAATAAAAGGTCTTTGCTTCTCAGCCTCAGGAAATGTTTATGGGAATAACATTTTCCAGTTGGAGATTTGGAGAATAAGGTTTCTGGTCTCTGACATTTATCTCAGTTGATTGGAGCCAGGAACACCAAGGTTATGCTTGATCCCTGTTCTGGCCATTCCCTTTAGGGTGGGACTCGAGGGCCCTTCCACCTCAGAACATTCTGTGATTCTCTAATCTAGAAGAAACCAAATCCCTTCCTTAACAAGGGCTCCATTTGGGTTATTGCAATGAGATATTTCAGGCGTTTTTTTCAAGGCCATGTGAGAAGACTGTATATTTGAAAGATACTGAATATTTAAAATGAGTGTTCTAGGAGGTCCTGAATTCTCATGGGACAGATTAATAACTTCGAGATAAAATATTGCAAAATAAAAAAAAAAGTATATTCCAATAAGTTTTTTGTCTCCTTAAAATAACCCAGCTGTGAAACTGGAAGTATGTGGTACTAAGTGTTCTTTGTTCAGAGTTTAAAAATAATTCAAAACCCCAGGGATCTGGAAGCAGATGTCTGCTTCAGGAATCATAAGGCCCCAAAAATGGGAGTATCTCCTTGTCAGCATACTGATTTCAGAGTCGTGTGGCACCCATTAATTCACTGAAAAAGTTTCTTTGTCCTCTGCTTAAAACTTCAATTTCAGAGATCAGGGGTGTGATGGTGCCTTTTAAAATTTGAGTGCTTGGGATAGATAATGATTGCTCCAGTCTGATCCAGCATCCTCAGATATGTCATAGAAACATGGAATGGTTTGGAAAGGAGATAAATATATATTTATGTATTTATATATTTCTAGAAGTAATCCAATCCCTATAGTAATGGTGCAATGCCCATACCACTTACTGTGACATCTCCAAATTTCTGCTTCAGTTTTTCTGTGTCTTATTTCTGTTCCTTGTTCCTTTGCCATATTTTCCCCCAAACAATCCTGTCACATTCCATGACTCCATACAGATATGTCCCTTACTGAACAGAGGGGTTGTGTTCCAAATCAATATTTCCAAAATAAATTACCATTTTATTGGATTGACTACTTACTCTCAGCTCTCCATTTCATGAGGCTGTGGGCATGATAAGTAAACTGGTAATATGTGAGCACAAATACATGTGCTTACATGTATTATATACATATAATTATAGGAAGCTTTAGGTTTAAGGATTTTTGTTTCTTTTTCATTGCCACCAGGCTAATTAATACTTTCCTGTAGTGTTTTTCATCCACAGCTTTTGTCGTTGTTCATTTGTTAACCTGCACTTTATGTAAAGACAGTTCTCTGCAGAGGAGGTATTAAACATATAATCTTATGTTCACAAACATTCAGCATTCATACTTTGGGCTTTATTTCAGTCCATGAATTCAACATTTCTTTATTTAACAGAGAAAGCTTTGATTTCAAAAGGCATTTATCTGGTTCACTGTGTCTGATTAGACAGGAGAACATTTTTCTGTTGGGTTTAATATACCTGCTTAGTACAGTCTTCGGGCAGGCAGAAAAGAAACCATTTAATTGTGTTATGTAAATTATATTCTGTGCATTTATTGGGAGCCAATGCTTTTACAAGAAGTGGATTGCTGTAAAATTAAAGCTTGGCTCAGTAGATAACCTGTTTTCAAAACTGAGGCCTCTCAATTATGGCATATTAAAAAATTAAGCCCCACAAGGTTGCATATTTTAAGAGACACTTGAGCATATCTGTGCTGCTAGTGAGTGTTGGGGCTGAAACCTGCTAAAGCCAGACTAAAGAAATGAAATTGTTCACTCAGAAGGCTGAGCTGCATCTGGAGCAGAAGTCAGACATGAGTGGTGAAAGTATTGACAGAGTAGCTGGTGGTTAGAGGAAAAATGATCAGCCAAGTGCTCGGATAAAGTCACTTGTACTGTTTAAAATCTGTATTTTATTAACCTCTCACCACCCATGGACCACCAGCAGAGAGTGGGGCCCAGCCAAAGCACTGCTGGAGATGAAGTGCAGCAATGGAACCATGTCATATATAATAGGAGAAAAAAAGGTGCACAGATGTGGGACTTCAAATTAATATCTCTCCATCATGAGAACTCCATGAGTTTTATTTATGGAGCACTTGGGAATTGTTCTTTTTGCAGGGTGAGACTTCAGGTGTTTTTTCATTCTTATCTATAATGCAGTGTCATATAAAAAATAATAAGGAAGAGAAAATCTGACTCATGGCATCTGTATTTGTCTGTGAAATAAGTTGCTCAGTGGTGGTTGTTGCACAAATGTCATATTTGATCAAACCTGTTGTAATTCTTTCTCTTGAGACACAGGTATGGACTGGCTTGCTGGTAGAGGACTGTCATTTGCATAATGTAAATCTCTGGGAAAAAAGTTCAGTGCCTTCCAAATGGAATTATTTTGTTATTGATTAAAAAAAGAAGGTGGGAGACCTTTATTTTGCATTTAAAAAAAAAAATTATTTTTGAGGGTCTAAAACAGTGGTTAACTGCAAAATCTTTAAAAAAAAAAAAAAAAGCCCCTGGCTATGCTGGTACAGTTTCTGCTCTGGGAATCTGACATGGCATGTCAAAGAGCAGGTTTGCTGTGTCCTTTGAGGCTGCCCAGATCATTCTGTGGGGAAGATTTCCACCGTGCCTGGCATTGAGTAATAAGTTAACTGGATTGTGCTGGACTGACTGGTGCTGTTTTCTGCTGGACAATTTATTTTGCTGGTTGACAGGCTCAAAATTTACTCTTTTTTCTGAAGAACTTCTTGAAAAAAGTGTTGTTGCTGTGGTAATAAAACATGTCTAAATGCTTTAATAGAGCTTTACAGATAGTTCATATAATACAGAGATGAGAACGTGGCTGCATGTATAGAGAAAATTCTGTGCTGCTTTTAGGTGCTACCCCATTAATAACATTAATAATAATAATAATAATAATAGAGCATAGAGCTGGTTTTATACTTTGTGTACCTAAACTTCTATTAAGCTCTGATAACAGCTTTTTTCTTAATGTTGTGTTCCTGCTGCAGAGTAGCCTAATTTGTTTTGCCTGACAGGAAATATGTAAAAAAAAATAAAAATAATAGCACAAGACCGTGCTCTGTCACACTTAAAGTAGCCGTGGGAGTTGAAGGGAATGAGATTTGATAAATTAATGATGCTGAGTGCTGAAGGCAAATGGGGAAGTGATGAATGGAAGGAGAGAGGTGCCAGTCTCTGATGCTGTGATTGACGAGCCAGGCACAAAGGTAATGGCAGAAACTGTGGGCAAGGGGAGAAGGCAGTGAATGAATTTTTAAAGCAAATTGGTGAATTTGGGACAAAAAGTAACAGTGGTTCATAGAGACATAGACTTGTTTTAACCACTTTTAAAATCATGTTTAGTATAGGGAAGATAATGTGATTTTCTAAATATTTAACACTATTATTACGTTTTTATGTTGTAATCATGTTTCATTTTACTGCAAATTTAATTTGACTTTTCTAACTGATATTTATTGTGAAAGTACATTTTTATTTCAGCTTGAACTGATCTTATTTCTGGGCTACAATTTGGTTTTTTCTTAAATAATGCATTTTTATAGATTTTTGTGCCACATGCAGTCGGTCACAATCAGCTGTGGGATTTCTTGTGGTTTGGGCTTTGTCACCTTGCTCACAGTAACCCAGGGCAGGTTGTTTAATGTTAAGTCAAAGCCTGTTGCAATGCTGGAGGAGAACCTTAAGGCACAGCAATAATTATTGGGATAGGAGCAGAAAAAGTCTGTCCTGGGAATTGGGTTTGATTTGGCTTTGACTGCATGTCAGGGTAAGTCCACATCAGGCTGGGTCAGACTCTTGCCCTGCCCCATTTGCTGCTGCTCTGGGTGACAGCAAAAATGCTGAATTAGTGGGGGTTTTGTTGGTATTTCTGGTACCAGATAAATTTATTTCCTTGTGATGAAGGGCTGTTACAAATTCTCAGATAACTTCTTGGAGTCAGAGGGTCTCCAGAGCATTGCCTTTCCTTCCTCAGTGACTCATTTGCAGAAAATGGTTGAGCAGCCCCTGCCCTGCAGCACAGCCAGAATAATCCTCATTTTTAGGCAGAATCCCTGTTTGTGGAATGGATTATTTGTGCCTCGAGGCTGAACTGAGGTTTGCCTTTCCATAGCTCATGTCCCACATTATTTGTCTGGAATTAATCCCAAGGGTGGAAGGTGCAAAGTCAGAGACCACTTTTAGCTTCAAAAATATGTCAGATTCCAAAGGCACCTGCAAAGGCTGAGCCTGCTTGAGCAGAGAAGTGCTTTGTCATTGTCCCTGCCACTGTTTCAGGGCATTAAACCTGGCCATAAATCTCAGAAAAGGGCAATGGAGAGAGCTCTAACAAAAATCTAAGCAGCATAAACACTCAGGTATGATCTTGAGTGAACAGGAATATCCAAAATGTGGGGAAGAGGTTGAGATGTTGATTTCATCAGAATTAAGGAAAAGAAAAAAAATCTTTGTACCAAGTGTTGTTTTCTGTTTGCACAGCCCCTCCATGAATTTGATGGAGATGCCCTAGATGTGCCTGGAAATGCAGCAGTCACATGAGGCTTAGTCCTACACCTTTGTGTGTTCTGTCTTCTCCACTTGCTGAAGTTTCTGGATTTCCCTGTCCTCTCTGAGCAGAGACACTTCATGTCAGTCCTGGATCAGAAGGACTACAGTACATCTTGCACCATGATTTTAGCTCTATTGTTCAAAGCCTGTGATCCCTGTGCAGAACAGGGAATAAAATGCAATAAAATTCTATATCTGCTTGATGCAGCACGCCTTTGGTTTATTTCAACAGATGAAGCTTTTCGTGCAAACTTAAAATCTGTCAATTAATTTATTTTTCTAAAAACTAAAGGCCCAGTGAGGAACAATGAACAGATTTTTTCCTGAGTATTAAATTCTCAATATAAGCTGTAACAGAAGGATTTATATTAGTATTAAGCTTTGTCATGCTAATTGCATTATGTTGCCATCTAATAACTTAGATTATGCACATTGTAAAAGTATTATCTGAAACCATTTTTTCTCTCTGAAATGTGAAAGTTCATCTGGAGGGCACACATTATTGTTTCCTTTTCCATTCATGTAATGGTGAGGACATGTTTTCTGTGATGAAGTGAATTTTTTTAAGGACCCCTGAAGTTGCAATTTCTGGCTGCTAATTCACTAATATTTGCTTTGCATTTAAGTTTTTCTATCTTGTGCACATAGAGCAGTCAATCATGGAAGCATTTTTCTCCCTGGGTTTTATATTTAGTTTAATCTCCTGGTAAAAATCCACCTCCAGCTGCTTCTTGATCAGCTGTGGATGTCCAGATTGTTGCCAAAGTGGCCACCACAGAGGGAAGGATGGACACTTGATTGCCACCAGTGATGTTCATGTGGTCCTACAGGCCCAGCACTTGACCAGTGTTAGCAAAACTGGGTTTCAAAAGTGTTTTCTTTGTTCCTCATATCAGTTTTCTACATATCACAACAGATTTTTCTTTCAGCAGGATTAATATTATGCAATTCCATTTGTACCTGGGATTAATTTTAATAATTGTTTTTGATGCAGCCTTACAATGGTTTAGCTGGCAGTGCTAGAAAAAGCCTCTGTTAATCTGTAGATTGGTATTATAGAGGAAGAGCAGTTTCTTTTCTTCTTCTTTTAAAAAATTACTTTACTTGCAGATGAGGCATAATGCCCTTGCTCTGCTGCCATCCATGCAAGCAATTTTCCTGGATGCCTGCTGTAATCCTGACAAACATTGCTCTGGAATACCTTTTATGAATAGAACATAAGATCTTTCCAATTTTTTATTTCCTCCGTGGCAATATCAGCCTGCAGAGCTCCCAGCTAAAGGCTGAATCTAAGTGATAAATGATGCAATAAGCAGACAAGTGTCCAACCTCATGTTGGCAAATTAATTACAGTTGTAATTACAGTTGTCATTGCAGGGACTCCCAGTATGTGTTGGTGACTGCATTTTGTGAAATGAGGATGGAGCCAAAATGACACAACTTGTTCCCCTTTGTAAAGAGAACAAAAAAAACCTATTTATTTTTTAAATGAAAGCTTTTTATGTGTTTTTCACTGTTTTGGTTTTTTTGTCTGTTGCTCTTGCATATCTGTCTTCTGTATAAACCAGACCTGGTAGCACTCAAGAGGATGAACTTTAGCAATGATGGATGGCAGGCACAGCAGCATTTAGGACACCATAAATTTACACTGACTGGGAGCTCTCAGGGTAAGGAGGAGGAGGAGGAATTTGTGCTGAAAAGTCTTACTTGACCTGTGAAGTCAAGAACTGTTACAGTAGGTGTCACAGAGGAGGATTCTTGGAGAGTTTGGCCGTGTTTTTTTTAGTTTATTTTCCAAGTAACAAGGAGAATGAAGTATTTATAGAGGTTAATGGTGCTCTGGTATAGGTGAACACTGCAGTGTTTTCTGCAGCAAGATCTTCATCATCAGAGGCTCCTCTGAGGGATGTTCTTACCCACAAAGTGATTTCTGAGAAATAAAAACTGGGAATCCAAACTCTCTTTCCCTTTGTTGGGAGCACTGTGCCAACAAAACGCTTCTGTACAGGCTTTCTTCCAAACCCAGAGCCTTCAGTGTAATCTGGGAAGCTCCTTTACCATCAACAGCCTTGAGAAAAACACTCTCATTAAGGAAGGAGAAGGAAAAATGCTTATTACTGAAATTTGTGTCCATGGATTGGTTTTGGGATGGCATGCTTGAAATAGCTGGGGGAAGAAGTTGCCATGTTACTAAATGGTTTGGTGAAGATTTTCCTTTTTTTTTTTTCCTTCTCTTTGAAGAGGGCAGAGTTAATTGCCAGACACATTAAATATTTATAGATTTCATTATAATTCATTGCTGAATGCTGTGAGGACTTTTCCTGATGCTGTGAAGCAGTCCAGGCTCATTCAGCCTTCAGAGCAATGCAGCAATGGCAGCCCTGAGGAAATCCTTCTTCCAGGGCTCCCAGCACTCCTCTGATGTGATTAAACAGTCCTTATTGTGTTCAGATTTTTTATTAGAAAACCTCAAAAGGGTCAAATTCGACTCAAGGGACAGATTTGTGTCAGTTCTTATTTTTAATCCGAGTGTGCCCTCAGCTGTGATCTCAGTGAAACACTTCTCTCCCTGAGAGTGGCATCGAATTTTGGGTTTGAAACACAGAGATGCCAAATGTTGGCAGATCAGGAGCCTGTGCTAAAAGCCTGTCCTTCTTTCAGGGGTTTTACTGTGCACTGTTAACTTTTTTTTTTTCCAGTTTCAATATTGTTTTCTGAATTTTTAGTCAGCTAATAAATAGCAACTGCTACATTGGCATGGAAAAATGTTATGGGCCAGACAGCTTGGCTGGGATTTCTGCCATTTTAAGGTCAGGATCCGAGTGCTGAAGCATGTCAGAGCATCTTGCACATTCACTCCTAGCTGCCTATTTATGTTTTGTACAGAGGAATGGGATTAGTGACTTCTTACAATGAGAAATACTGACTTCCCTATCGAAAAGATCCCAAATGTTCTATAAATACTAATGAGCCTCATGTCTATATTCCTTGGTCTGCAAAATTTAATGTGCTTGAGTTACTTTTCTGAAGAAGGGTTATTCAGACATATGGAAAAACATCTGTTCCATGCAGAAATAAATACTGTTTGAGTGGTTATACAATGTAAAAGACCATCCAAGGACTCTGTTACTGAGCATCTCCCATGGTGTGATCATGGCTGTGATTTCTTGAGAACAGCATTTTTCACACTGAGCTATAGATTTGGAGATAAATATATTTGAATCAAATCCTTCAATCATTGATGGGATTTGTAGGTAGAGATCACTCGTGGAATTTTTGTCTCTGGAGGACAAAATTCTGCCTTTGTAGTGAAATGTCTGCTTGGTTTATAGGTGGTAACACTCATACCCCTGAAAACACAGAGCTGAGATGCAGAACAGAACAGAGACATGGGGGTTTAAATTATGCATATTTTACCCTCCCTCCTGCCTTTATTTTGGTGCTTAACCAATGTATAAAATATCAGGCACAAAATGAATTATTCAGTGAGTAACTTTGAAGGCAATTTGCTTGGGTGTTTCAGATTCATGTCTGTCTAATAAAGTTTGTCAAATGGAAAGCAGCAGGCCACCCCACAGGTTCCTGTGTGAGGGAGCTGTTGAGTTGTGAAATTCTGACTGATTCTGAATCAAAAATTTCTCAGACTTTTCAAAAATCACTGTTTCTGGGCAGGAAAATTTAAAAATGTATTGGCTTGTGTGTGATTAACAGAGATGTGATACCTGCTGAAACATCAATGCAGGATTCCAGTGGATTGTGTCCAGAAAAATAACAATGCATGTGCCAGTTCTTAACTTGAATAATGGTAAAGGAGAGATGCAGCACTCTGGGGAGTGTATCATGGGATGTTCCCTGATTCTGTGTAATTCCCTGGGACAGACCAACTTCTCCTTGGATTTCCTTCTCACTGTGCAGGGAACACCCTCCTGCAGCACTCAGTTTCTACAACCAAATCTGTACAGCATTTAGTGGGGTTAGCTTCAGCTTTTGGCCCACGTGTGTGTGTACATATGGATGTTCCTGTTTGGTAGCAATGCATCCACACACAAAAATGGCTTTCCTTGGAAATCTGCTGGAGTGTGCAGCTGCTGCTGTGGGAGGTGGGAAGAAGGAGCAATGTAAATAGGTGGGTAAGGGTTTAGTGAGAACAAGTAATGTATGCCTTTATAAATTGGTGGGTTCTTCACCATTTTAGAGGGGAAAACGGAGGAGGAGTGGGAAATGTGAACCAGTTATTATTCAGGGCCTTGCACATTGAATCAGCTCAGAGGCAAAGGCAGCAGCTCAGTGAGCTGAATTCCTTATTCACTCACAGCGCTGCTCCCACTGTGCTCTGGGATTCTTTTGGCAAATCAGCTCAGGATTCTGGGCTCGAATCTATCACTTAATAGTTGTAAAAATCTTCATTCAAACCACCTTAGAGAGGAGGGCAAGTTTGGCTTTACAAACAAGAGCTGGAGTTTCTTTCGGTTTTGCCGTTGGCTGTGGTCAGGAAGTTTGGGGTCACAGAGACACTTTCTGAAGCTTTAATTTGCCAACAGTGGATTTCATTTAGGGCTGTGATTGCTTGCTAAAGAGTGGCTGGAGCCAGTCCCATTTCCCCCTGAATTCTTGGATCAATGTTCATGCAGTTCCTTGTAGGAACAGCGTTCCAGCTCCAGCACACGTTGAATTGTTTGACCTGATACCTCTGCCCTCTGGGTCAGCACTTTTGCAGGGAAATGGGACATTTCAGTGGTATTGGTTTTCAGCCTTTACCTCCTTTCATTTTCTGTTTAAGGGAATGAGAGATGGATGATATGAACTCCAGCTGAGGATAATGAGGAAAAAAAGTTTTACCATCTCTATCATGAGCAAGTTGGCCAGTAATGAAATATTTAAGAACTGATGGGAAAGTCTTGTACTCAAACATGTTGAAATATTTAAGAAGTGATGAGAAATTATATCAAGAGGTATATCAGTGTAGAATAATTCTCATGCAACCTGATGTCACACAATTAAGTCCTTTATCACTGCAACCAACCCCAGGTCCATTGCAGATGGATATCACTGCAACAGATCCACTGGAAAGCATAGGAACTCCACTGTAATCTGGAATATTGAATAATTCACCATGTTCTACCTATGGAGAAATGGCAATATTGTTCTATACAGAAGGAATTTTATTAAAATTCCTGCTTCTGATAAGTTTAACCTCTATTTTATAATATGTGTTCGAGGTGTAAAGGGTGCTCTATGTCAAAAAGTGTATCTGTTCAACAAATTAATTAACAAATTACAAAATTATAGAGCTAATCAATGAGGGGGTTAAGTAAGACCTATACTCAGTCTCTGGCTTTCTAGTACTTGAATCCAGATCCCTGGATTTCATCTTTATTGAAATGATTTGTACACAGTAACACGATGGTGAGTTGTATCTGAAACAAAATCTCTCCCCACTTCTAGTTGTGAATAATTTTCTAACAGGATCTTTTGTTTGTGCACTTTCTGTAATTATACTGCAGTTTCTTCATTAAAAAAGAATTAAGAAAAAAATAGCCAGTAAACACCAAGTCCCTTCTGGATTTATGTGTCTTTCTAGTAATTAGGAAATTAAAAATCCCTGGGAGTACAGTCATGCAGATCTTCTTTCTCCCTTTGCCAACTCAATCATTTCTATTCTACACAAGAAGAACATGAACAAAAGGCAGCAATCAAAATCAGTTGATTCAATGACCACCTGTTTCTTTTAATTAAAAATAATAATTTACTGTGAATTCCAGGAGGGGACTGAAAAGTCTGCCTTTGAATCATTTTGAACTATGTTCACGTTGTGCTCTTCTATACAATTACAAAGAAGACACAGTTGATTGAAAATTTTCAATTTTCTTTAAAGACAGTATTTTTCTGTTTGTGTACTTTCTAAATTCTCTCTAGAGTAGTAAAGAATAAAAGTGGACTTAGTAACACAATGGGAAAAGAGGATTTTTGTTGTTGTTTTTGGCTGAGGGGTCATTTATAATCGTGAAAGAATTTTCTTCTACAGCGCTTGAGAATCATTCTTCATTTCTGAATGTCATCCCAACCCTCAAAGCCAGGGAGTGATGGGCTGGATTTTGAACTTGCTGTGCTGCAGCTGCTTTCAGGTGCTGGTGCAGGTCTGGCAGAGGCACAGCAGGGTTTGTGAAGGTTAAATCATCTGTATTTTTGCTGTTTTTGCTTTGTTTGTATTTCCCTATCCCATCAGTACCTTACACTGTTACTGTACAGTTGAACACAACTCTATTTATGCCCTGACCACCTCCCAGTATGTTCAGGTTTCCCATCCTGCAGGTGTCAGGGAATCGAATGAATGAATGAATTCTTTCTCCAAGTTTTTCCTTTGAGTCACTCCAAACTTCTCATTCTGCCTGGAGGTAGATTCCTGGAAAGAGCCTGGGTGTAATTTCTCACCAAGAGGAGCACACTCATGCCATTCCTGTCCTCCTCCACGGCAGGAAGGAGCTCTTGGTGTGTCAGCCTGGAGATTTATTTGGGTGCTTGGCAGGTGGATTTGGAGCTCTAAAGGGTCTTGCACCTTGAGAGGAGTAACCAAACCCTGCTCATTTGCCCCACTTTGAGCTCAGGAGTTTCAGAGATCCTAGCCAGCCTCAGCCTTTCGGAGATATTTTTGATTTTGAGGCAGTAGAAGTCTGATTTTGAAGTCTGATCTTTTATTGTATTTTCCTGAAAGCAATAAAACTTTTCTGCACTGCAGCTCTGAGAGGGAAAATACCAAATGAGCTTTAAGCATTTTTACACTTTCCATTAAAGAATTGTATGATCTTAATAATTCCCAAGAGTCTCAGATTCTCTTTGCTCTCAGTCTCAGCCAGGGAAGAACAAAGCTGATTAAACAAAAACTTTTTCCTCTTCCTTTCTCCTGAGCCCAGATGACAGAAGCCATATTTTAAGCCCTGGAAGTTATTTCCAGTAAAAGCATCTGGCTCCTTGGCTCTTGCAGCTTCAAAGCTGAAGCTATTTTCTGAAATTAAGATGCAGAGCAAATTACCAATCAGTATTTTTGTTTTCTCAGTGCAAAAACAAATAGCAAACAGAAGAAAGTGTCCCAAACAAGTGTGATACCTGAGTGGGATCCTGGATATTGTAGTCACTGCTTGGAAGGTGTTTAGAAAAGCTGGAGACCTTCAGAACTGAGAGGGAAATTTGCCTGAGGACAGCGTGGGTTGAGTGTAGGATTTGGCTCTGTACAGAGAAAACCACACTCAAATACATTCTCAAATATGTTTTATTAACTTGGTATTCACTCGGGGAAGTTAAAGCTGTTTTAAGGGAAATCTGTGCAGTACAAATGGCAGTGGTGTCATTGATCTGTTGCAGCAGATCCATGCTTCTGAAGATATTTGGAGGGGGGACAAAGGAAGATGTGAGATTCGGTGGTGCTGTCACAGCAGGGAGTGGTCAAAGGCTGTGTATTACAGTGAGGAAACACCTGCCAGTCCTTCTGAGCTTTTCTGCTGATAAAGAGGAACAGTGACCTGATATCTCTTGTAACAATTTGTAAGTTGTTTTGCATATATGGAATATGTTGTCACCCCTGTTTTTAGTAGAAACACAAAAATACCACAGTTTGTGCTACTGACATTCAGGAATTACTTTGTTCTTTTGTCTAAGTGAAGTAGTTTGAAGTTTTTAAGCTTTTTTTCCTGTACAGCTTTTAACTTAGAAGCTGCATATATATGGAAGTTTTGCTGGGGATGATGAATAATCTTGTGGTTCTGTTATGGAAATACAAAATGGAAAAAATTGGGTATATTTGCATTTCTTTACACAAAATTGTTCTTTGTTGTAGTAGGCCCTGATACAACCTGAGGACCTCACAGCTCATCTGTAGAACTCCTTTAAGGTTTTTTGTAATGGAAAATATAATTCTCTATTTCTCCAAAAATGTTTTCACACTTGCACTTTTGCATTTTCTGCTTCTTAATGATCACAAAAATAGCAGTTCAGGTAGGGAAAAAAAATCCTTTCGCCAACCATAGGCAATTTTTAATATATTAGTCTTATCTCCTGCCTAACACCTTGTTCACGTTCATGTGTTGGCATTAGTGACTGAAAATTGTCCTTTTTCCTCACACCTTAATCAGCAGCCCAGGCTCTGGCACTGACAGGTCACAGAGTCACAGAATGGTTTGGGTTAGAAGAGACCTTACAGCCCATCCCGTTCCACCCCCTGCCATGGCAGGGACACTTCCACTGTCCCAGCTGCTCCCAGCCCCAGTGTCCAGCCTGGCCTTGGGCACTGCCAGGGATCCAGGGGCAGCCACAGCTGCTCTGGGCACCCTGTGCCAGGGCCACCCACCCTCCCAGGGAACAATTCATGCCCAATATCCCATCCATCTCTGTCCTCTGGCAGTGGAAGCCATTCCCTGTGTCCTGTCCCTCCATGCCTTGTTCCCAATCCCTCTCCAGCTGTCCTGGATCCCTTTATAACCTGGAAGGGGCTTTGAGATCTCTTCAGACTTCCCCAGGTGAGCACCCCCAGCTCTCCAGCCTGGCTCCAGAGGGGCTCCAGCCCTTGGAGCATCTCCATGGGCTCCTCTGGACCCTCTCCAGCAGCTCCAGGTCCCTGTGCTGGGGCCAGAGCTGGGGCAGCTCTGCAGGTGAGCTCTCACCTGAGCACAGGGGCAGAATCCCCCCCTCCTGCTGCCCAGCCAGGGATCAGAGCCCAGGGCATGGTGGATCACTTGGCACTGCTGACAGAGTTGTTGACACAGTCAAGCAGCATCCCATGAAAAGACCTCACAAGTAATAATCTGATGTAAAATCTCCACTGGTACACCATTGCACAAAGTGGGGTTTGTATGCTTTAAAATTAAAGGCAATGTGGTGATTTAATGCCTGCAAAATTATAGCAGGTTCAGTGTTGCTATCAAGGGGAATAAAATTCTGATCAAAAGGGAGCTTTTAGCAAGAATTCTGAGCTATAAAGCTCCTAAGCTGTGTGTGCTGTGTTAAGGCACAGTTTGACATGTGCTGCTGGTTAACCATGCGCTTTCAATTATTGCACACCCCCGCCTAAGAGCCACAGAAATTATGGAATGGTTTCTCACAGGGGGGTGCTTTCCATTGCTAATCAATAAAGGAAATGGGTTCATTTGTGCTAAACAAAGGAAGGAGGCAGGGATGGTGGCAGGGGGGCAGGATGTAGCTCAGTGGCAGTAGATGGAGAAGTGTGTGGGGTTTGGGGAGATGCCTCCGTGTTCTTCTGGTTCCCTCTGCTGGAGTGCAGCAGGATTCCTGGCTCAACCCCTCTGAGCACATCCTGAGCTGTCTGGGCAAGTCGTTTCTGCAAACTCATTATTTGTTTTGTTTCTGCTCCACTTTCAGGGTTTTTTCAGTAGTTCCACCTGGTGCCAGTGTGTACAACCCTCTCCTGGTGGATCCCTCCCTCTGTGCTGCTCCTCTCTGTAATCACATCTCAGCTTTGAGACTGATGAATAATATTTGGATTTTTGCAGAGCTGTGTGGGGTGTAGATGCCTGGTTCATCTTTATAGGGATGCTACACTCATGTATGTCATTGCAGGCTCTGAAACCCCAGTCTATTAGGAAGCATGCAAATGCAGAGCTAAATTTTTGCCAATTCAAAGGTTTTTCAAAGAAAAATATCTAAATGTCTGTGGTATCAATTGCCCAGAAGTTTTTATCCCATTTAATTACACTGTATTGCATTAAGTTCTAATTACAAAAATGGAGGACTCTCTTAACATAGCAGAGAATTCACTTTTTAGCACGAAAATAACACGAATTTTAATAGAGCACATCATCCATCACTGCTGAACAAGTGCTTCCCCATTGCTTTCCCGTTGCCACTTTCCCCCCTCATAACTTTGATGGATTTTGGAAACAGAAGTAGGTTTTCCCTTCAGAGTTTCACAATTAATCTATGCCAAGTTTAATGCAAAGTTCAATTTTCTTGCAAATAGCAGCCATTATTTGGCAGTTCATCTGTCAGATCCTGGCTTGGCTCCCTGTGTTTACTACAAAATGGGGCTGCCAGCTCTGCTTTGGGAATTATTGAAAGTTTACATTGATGAAAAAGGGATATTTGAAGAAAATTTACAGGAGCCTTCCTTTAGCTCCATAGTTTGCCTTTAGCCAGCAACATGCTAAAGACAACATGATTTTCTCTATGATGAACATAAATTCATTAATGCATGTTTAGCACTGGAAAGTATGAACCTGTATTAACAACTGATAAAATAATTGCTGTTAATATAAGTAATTACAGCTGGCAATGTAGTAATTATTATTAATATGATTGCTTATAATTAAAGTACAAGGTATAGATTCAAGGATAGTTCTAAGTGCATGAGAAATCCTTGTAAATATGGGAATAAGATGAAAAATTTTGTCATCTGTGATGGGTGGATAGTGATCTCTTGACTTTCTCTAGGTTGTCTTGGACTTGCTTCCTAAATAACAATACCTTCTACACTTGAATTTACCCAAAAAAACCCAAAAAAACCCCAAAACAAAAAAAAACCCCCAAAAACAAAAAACCCTCAAAAAATCAACAAAACAAACAAACAAACAAAAACAACCCAGAAAGCATGGGATTGAAGCAGAAAATAGGATAAAACACTGATGAAGAGTGTCCTGTCTTGTGTGGCAGGCTCTAAATATTTTTAACATTCTATTAAAGGGATCTTAAAAGAGAGATTTCCTACAAAGTTTCCAGTTCAGGAGTAGTTGTGGTACTATTTTCCATTGTCCTCTTCTTGGATAATAGCTAATAATAGTCAGAACATATTTGTTTCTCATTACAAAATCTAATTCATATTGAATTGTTGATTTGGAAGGCCCCACAGTAGGAATTTCCACACAAGGATAGAAAACTACAATTGAGTATAGAAAGCAAACACTGATTCAGATTCTATACATTGAATCCTGCAGGGCCAACTCCAAAGTTTGATCCAACTTGATTTATTTCTTTATTTATTCATGTGGCTGGTTTCTGTTGTTTTCTAAGAATGCTTTTCCTGGGATTTTGTAGCCACACAGAGCTGTGTAATCAGACATGAGCCCTCACTTGTGTTGATTTTCAGTGGGTGCAGAACAGTTGTCCTTACATGTCACAGCATTTTTAGGCCACACACACCCCTGCTTAACTTAATTACATGCACATTCCATTGTTAGGAATGAAATTATTTGGCAGTGCTCCATAATTTCAGTATAATATGCAGGTTCAATGTATTTAGTTGGCATTGACTGAAATAATTTCCCATAGTTTGGAATGAAATGATTTGCCAGTGTTCCATAATTTCTAATACACAGGTTCAGTGTAATAATTTCCTTCCCCTCTGTACCATTACTTAATATCCATAAATACCACTTGTGCCAGATGTCAAACACAACTTTAAAACTCTGTTTATTCAGTGTCATTCTTAGGAGCTGTGGCTTTTGTCCTTCTCAGCCACAGATGTCTTATCAGGGTCATGTTTAAGTGTAGATAAATACAAGGCAACAAGTCCCCTTCTGTCATCTAAACAAAACAATTTAGGGAAGAATTAGCTTCCCAAGTGTGGTTGAAATTGTTTGGAAGGCACACAGTCACTGAGCCACCAAGAGCCCTTCTGCACAGCCACGTTCCCATGACCCTGAGCCACCAGGCCCGTTGCTGTGCCTTTAATAAATAATGAAACAGATGTTCTCTGGAGCCCTGGCTGTCACTCCATTTAGGTTCACTGTGTTTACAAAATAAATACAGTTGGTAGCAGTTTGTATTTCTTGTCTCAGGCTGTACAATGAGCAGAATTACTGAAATAGTTTTGATTTGAATTTGTGATTTAAAGTCTTTATGTGTTACATGTTATCTTATGATTTCTTTCCATACAGTGAAAAGTAGTGGTTATAGATTCACTGCAATACTTAGAATCAACACCAAAATAAATTCACATGAAGAATGCTACCAAAACACAATAAACATTCACAAAGGGTAATACGGAAAAATAGTGAGATTTGAAAGCAAAGTTTTGCCTTCTCATAGGCATATTTTTGTGAGAATTACTAATCAAAGCTCCCAAATTTCTTCAGAAAGCACTTATACTAGAGAAATATTTTAATTTTTGAGGAAAGAGTCAGCAGGTTTTCCATTTTGATTTTTTGGAAAGCTTTGATTGGCAGGTAAATTTTAAAAATCAGTATATTTATAAGACTGTTTAACAGTTCTTACCCAATATAAAGGTATCATACAAAATGTAGACAGAAGGGAAACATTTTAATGTCTCGTTTTGCAGCTGTGTTTTCATTGAGGGTGTTTTAGACCTGGCATTTCATGATCCATTTCTGAAAAGAGTGTCAGCAAGGATGGATTTCAAACCCCAGTGTGGTTTTCAATGAAGAGTTACTGCTCTTCCCAGTTTCTGACCTAGGCTGTGCAGGGATAGTCCTGACTGAAATGGAGCAGGGAGGGGCCATAAAGGATTTGAGGATAAAGAGTGTGTGCACAGAACAGAGCCATCAGCACATTTGTTTTGGCATTGCACATCTGGAGCTCTGGGATGAGCCTGACATGGGTGAACATATGGAAGATGTGGCTTCTTCCTCTGAAATAAACGTTCCTGGTTTTCCAGAAGGGACCCTTACTCCTTCAGAAACAGCAGATGTCTTTGGATGTGTTAAGTGTTTAAGTGATTTGGGTGTATTCCCTTTCACTGGGCCTAAATTAGGAAACATTTCCAAACTGCTGGCGGCCTTAAAATGTCCTCCCTCTTAAGTTTCTCTGCTTAAAAATCAGATGGGAACAGCAGTCTCTGTAAAATATTTACCATGTGCCAAGTTGGAATTTGTTCTCTTTCATTTACAATAGAGATTGTAAAGTTGCAGCATTTCAAGGTGATCCCATCTGTAAAATCCTGATTTTACAGTCATTGGACTGTATTCCAGATTAGCCCATGAACAGTTTCTTCCCAGTTCTCCTGCTGTATTTTGTGTCACATTTCAGAGCAGTGGCAATAACACTCTGTAATTAGTCTGTGAGTCTTCAGCCACAGACTGAACACTGCCATTAAACTTTATGTATATGAGCACTCAGTAAATGAATTTTAGTGTCCATAAATGATAGGAACAAGCCTGAGCTGACACATTTTTTCTTACAGACCATAAAAAGGAGAATTAGGAGCTGAGGGCAATGTGCCTGCACCAATGCATGTACCATTGCAAGGTTGTGAATAAGCTACACACTGAAATGCATTTTCCTGCAGCATAATTTGCAGAGCTGGAAAGCTTTAGGAATTTGAAGTAATAAATTAAAGGTGTGTTAATTTATCTTTCATGACTTAGAATCTGGGTCTGTTTTTCTCTGCAGGATCCCAGAAGCAAGCACAAGTTCAAGATCCACACCTATGGGAGCCCCACCTTCTGTGACCATTGTGGGTCCCTGCTCTACGGGCTCCTGCACCAGGGCATGAAATGTGACAGTGAGTGACGTTCTGCTGCCAAAGGGGTGTTCTAGAAAGGAAGTGGGAGCCCTGGATAACAGCTTCCTACTCTGTTTCTCTGGAAAATACCATTTCAAATGTCAGCTATTTATAGTCCTGGTATATTTCAAGTGGATATTTCAGGACTATAATAACTTACTAATGAAAATCACCTCTTCTGCTGAGAACATGGTGTATTCAGCTGGATGTGGCTGAAGAGCCTTTGTCATGGCAATTTTGAGAAAGCCTCTTTTTGGACTGTCTGAGTGAATACACTCTCAAAGACTGGAATTTCAGTTCAGTTTGTAGTCAAGGTCTAGTATTTTCCTTGTGTTTAATTTGTCTTGGAAGACTCCCACTAGCAAAACCTAACAATCAATTAAACCTGCCTCCCTTCATTGCTGACGTGAATGCTCTGTTTACTTAGTCATATTCCCAGCAAGTCTTTATTCCATTTTCACTTTTTTTTTCCCCTTGCATTTCATTAATGATATGTTTAGCTTTCTTAAGTAGATTATTTTATTTTCTGTTGTATTAACTCTCTACAGAATGTCTTACAAGATGGAAACCAGCCGTGGTTTGGTTGAAAACCAGGCGGCTATAATCTGAAAGTCTTGCCAATAATTAAGCATTTAATCTTAATTTTCACTTTTAATTAGTTTTCACTAAATTTCTAGCTTCTCATGGGTGTCTCAACCATTTTTATGTCCACAGCCTGTGATATGAATGTTCACAAGCAATGTGTGATAAACGTCCCAAGCCTCTGTGGCATGGACCACACAGAGAAGAGAGGAAGGATTTATCTGAAAGCTGAAGTCACTGGTGACAAACTGGAAGTTACAGGTAATCAGCTCACTTTGGAGTGTTTCAGCTTTTATAAATGTATGATACACACTCTGAGTTTGCGTACCTTGATCAGATCTTTGTGCATTAAAGCTGGTGGTGGAGAATTTCCTTCCAGAAGTGGGAGGATTTCATACAACAAGGCTTTGGATCAAGAAACTCTATGAAGCTGTGTTCATAAAAATAAGTAGAAGAAGGGAAATCTGTAGTAACAGCTTTAAAACTTGGAAATATTAGTTAGAAAATCACTGTATTTTCAGTTTTCCTTCGAAACCAGCCCAGCAGGATGAGTTGCTGTTCAGGAAGTTACCCATCATCTTCAGAGCATGAGAGCTACACTAAACCTTCATCAGCTGAGGAGTTGTTTCCTGTATTTCAGAGTATTGAATAAACAAAGGCAAATAAACTGGGATTCAATCCCAAATACTGCTCCCAGTGAGTTTTAAAATTAAAAAAAGGTAGTTCTCACATTCTATAAGCTTAAGGTTACCAAGATGGGAAGGAGGCAGAGAAAAGAAGGAAGGAGAGGGTGGCAGTTCCTTTCTTGGAAGAGTTTCTCTGGGATTTGTGAATAATCTGTGGTTGTGCACAGCCAGACGTGCACACAGACCCCTCCCAAGCCTGACATTCCAGAAAATGCTCCATGAAACCAGAACAGGGTACAGTGCTTTTATTGCTGCCTGTTTGGTATTGCAAAATGGAATTGAATTCGGGGGCTAAGTCAGAGCAGGACAAAATTGGAAGTTTCTTAGAACATCTCCTTTGCATAAAGAAAATCAGACCCTCACTGAATTTTCAGCTTCCAGACCCAGCAAACTACCCTGCTGACATTATTCCTCTGTGGCTTTGTTCTCTCTAAATCCAGATACCTCCATATTCTCCTGTCAAACCCTGTAAAATGCTTTGAAAAGCAAAAGTTTGATAAAATTTAGTTAGAAAGGATCAGAATAGATCCCAAGTGATGCTTAATTGTGGCTTAACTTTTCAAAGAGCTTCCTGTCAACGTGGGAGGGGGAAATTTGTCCAAGGTACTGTCATTAACAGAAGGTGGTTTCACTTAGTAATGAGGCGTTTCAGAGATGGTGATGTGGCTTCTAAAAGTAATTGTACCATGAGAGGGAATTAATTTAAAAATCATCCGAGTGACAAAATTTAATATTTGCTTTATTCTGGGCCGCTCTGCAGCACGGCTCTTAAATATGGCTTAAACTTTCTGCAGTAATACACATAATTTGACAAATAACATGTGCTTATTTCCTGATGATTCAGTTGGTTTTTAATCCTTTTAGGGACAAAAGCGTTTATCACAAGTCATTGTGGAACCAAGGCACTGTAAAGTGATTATACAAACAGGGATTCTTTTAGTTCACAGTTTTATTTGAAAAGGTCTTGTCTGAGAGGTGAGTGGTAAAATTGTAACAGATATTTTGTAGGTTTTCTCCATAGACTCTTTTTGGTGTGAGTGTACTTGGCAAATGGCATTTGTGTCGTGTTTATAAATAAAACATCTCCATCCCCCAATTAAGTAGCTTTCTGGACAACAAGAAGAATGTTTACTATTACTTTCTTATGTATAAAACAATTACAGTGCTGTTGTAATGGTTGAGGCTTGTCAGCACTTCCAAGCTTTTTTTACATAAAAAAAAAGCAAGTTACTTTTCTGTATTTACATAAAAAATACCATAGGGACTAAGCCAAAATGACATTTCAGCTGTCTTTTGTGTATGTTTAACTGAAAAGGAAATTAGCAATTGCCAGTTCATGGACATATTACAAAATTCAAAATATTTTCCTAGAATACCATTGTTTCTAAAATATTTATTGACAAAACCTTTGTTTGAATATGCAGTTCTCAGAGCTCCCAGGTACAACATCACTGCCTTTAGCTTTGGGAAAGGAGTTGAATTAAATGTCCAGGAGGTTTAGGAACAGCAGGAAAAATAACCAATGATTGTCTGTTTGGTTTGGGCCTTTGTCTGAATCTTTTTCAAAGGAATTGCTCTGTAGGTGTTGAACTCCTTCAGCTGAATTCTTCAGTGTCCCTGCTCTGCATCCTGTTTTGGTTGTTAATTCATTCCTGCTGATTCTTTCCCAGCCAGCCTTGATTGCATGCAGAACATTTGTGCTGCTCAACAGGGACCTGCCCCTGGTGTTGGCAAATTGCAGATCCTTGGGCAGCCCAGCCATGGCAGCCCCACCAGGGCACAGCTGGCAAAGGACAGCTGCAGGATGGGGTCCTTGAGGGGACTTGGTTTATTTAGCACATCCCAATTTTGCTTTTCTGCCTGCTTCTCTGGGGGTTTTGTGGTGCCTTTTGTTTCCAAGAAGCCTCACAGTATGCACACACACAGTGTTTTCCTGATAAAATGTTGGAATTATAGCTGGTTTTTAATTCCCAGTGAATTCTAGGAAGGAGGTGCCCAGTGGCTCCCTTGGATCCACAATCTCCAACTTGGCAGGTTCTGAATGGAATTAATGGTGGGAATAATTGAGTCCTATGTATAAACACACTTAATTCCAATTAATGGAGTCAGATCTTCAACCCAGGTGCATCAGTGTGGACACACAGGTTTTTCTGTGGGACCTCTGGAGACTCTGCAACACTTCTTGACAGAGGAGTTGGGATTTTGGATTGATAACCTGTGCCATAACCTCACCATCCTCTCCAGGGCTACTCAATCTGCCCTGTTCAATGCTCATTTATGCTGTAATTCTTAAACATCAGTGGTTTATTTTCAATGGTTGAGTTACTTGCTTCAGAGTTGTATTGAATATTAATAATTTATGGCACTTGCAGTACAGAAATGTGGTAGTTTTCTTTTTATAGAAACGCTCTTGAAATGCATATTTCTGAAATCTCTCAGTTCGTGACCCTTTCACAGGTTGGATTGACGTGGGGGGTTTGCTCTTAAGCATAGTGGAGTGCTTTTTGCTATTCTTAATCTCTGTTTTTTACACTGAATTTTCTCTCTCCTGATGTGTGCTAAAAGTTTTTTCACTCTTACATTTACTCCTTGACCCATCGTATAATTTAGGGCTCTTCTGAGTGAGCTCGTAGGTGGTTGAATCACAGTTCTGATTTTTTTTAACATTATTTTTTGAATTATTTTTATAGTGAATGAACAATAACCTTTGGGAGAAAAATAACCCCATCTGGTGTACTGATATATAAAATATTTATATCAGCCACGATATTGAGACTTTAAACTGTGACCTCTCAGGCATTGGAAGTTGGATGTGACAGCAGCTGACAAGGAGGATCTGCCCTCCTGACACTCATTTAGAAACAGGATGGTGGTGACTTTCTGACAGCTAATGCACCCCCTGTTACATAAATATGATTAAAACACATACAGGCACAGCCCAGAATTTTTAAGGGGGGTTTAACTGTATTTTCCTAAGCTGCAAGGGTCAGAAAATCTGGTTTTATTCTTCAGTTGTGCTTCTGTTATTTAAAAGCAGAGGAAAGCTGGCAGTGGTGCCTGCAGAGGTTGGGAGCACAGCAATGATCTCCCAGGAGCTCTGTACTCCCCACTGGACATTTCCCAGATTATTTATGAATGTAGGAGTGCTGAGCCATCTCCTGGCACTGCATGTTAATGTCCTGTCCAGACAGGCTGGGGACACAAACTGCACAATTCTGGCACATTTCAAAATTCTCATCAAAATTGCTTCCTTAAAAGACCCCACTATGCATACTCTGATAATTTTATTTTGATTTTCTAGGTCAGTGGTAGTGTCTGTCTTTGTTAGTATTAATTTCATAATTTTTGCAGCTGATTTTAAAAGGGAACATAAATGAATATTCTGGCTGTTTGACCAGCTTTTAGTATCAAATGTCTGTAAAGGTATCTCAAATAATTGTTTCCATGTGGGAGACATTTTTAACATCTCAAAAAACATGAATCTCATGGTTTACTTCACTAATATCTTCTTTCTGACATTCCCAGAATCTGCAGGGTTGCTGCAGTCATTACAGGAAAAGCTGTGCCTTTAGCAATGCCAGCCCTGGTGAACTAAAAGCTTCCTTCCCACTTCAGTCATTAAATTTACTTTACCATGAAGAAACAGGCAATGCAAGGTGATTTAAAAAAACATTAATTTTTCAGTAATGGCCATCTGCATGCATCCAAAAATATTAACTGCATCCTATATATTTCTATAAGATAAGATAAGAAATGTAACAGCCTGAAGCCCTTTCCAGATGATTCCATCCATCTTGTGGTAAGATTTTTGTTTCATTAAGCAGCTGGCCTGCCCAGCAGTGCATATATTTTAAGATTGTATTTTTTGTAAAAATGATCTCCATTAAAACTAAAATAGAATTGCTTCTAAGATTTCTAGGTAAACTTGAAGCTGGAGAACCTACTGCAGACACAAGAGCTTAGGAAGCAGTGTTAGGGATGATGGTACATTTTTTGTTAGTAGGAGAGAATGTCTCAATAAATACAGAGGAATCAAGTCTCATGCAACATTGGTTCATTTTTTTTCTTGTTCTAGACAAGGATATTCATCAGCTGCTCCTTGTACATCACCTGTACAGTGCAGGTGTTCATTATGTTGCCATTTTTCAGGGCTCAGGCACTGGGCTCAGGATGGATATGAGAAGAAATCTTCACTGGGCAGGGGAGTAGTTATGGAATAGAGAAAAGTCTCATCTCTGAAAGCCCTTTTAGTGATGAAAATACAGAGACTGATATTGCCTGGAAAGCAGGATTTGTTTCAGAGTCAGTTGTACCTGTGAGTCACAAGCAGCTCTGGAAAGGAAGAATTCAGTGGGTTTTAATAAAATCTCCTAATAAATCTGCAATGAAAGCTGAGCAGGTTTGGAGGCAGCTTTGGGTTCTGCATGCAAAGAGTACAAATCCAAAAATGGGAAGAAAGACTATTTTCAGTAATAGACAAATCTTTTAAATTGTGATTGAGGGCAGCAGGAGGGTACTGGGGAGAAAGTTCCTTGGCTGGGAGTGGAAGATCCTCTGCCACTCACTAAGGCATCTGTAAACTGAAAAGCTGCACCAGAAACTTCTTCAGGAGACAATGAAAACTTTGGAACAATTCAAGAATGTTTTGTTGTGAGGAGACAGGAACTTTATGATGTATTGGAGCTAACAACATTCCCCCTTTTCCTTCATTTCTCTGGATGCTGTACCAGGTGAAACCACTGGAGTCTTGCAGTCTCTCCTAAAAGCAGCTTTTGGCACGAGGGTGAGAGATTTCTGCTCATCTAAGCTGCCTGCAGGACTAAAAGATTGACAAGAAATGGTTGCTGTGATTAGTAAACTGTTTTATTATCCACATTTGAGAATTCAGGAAAAAGGGAGCTGTGACTCACTTGTAAAGGAACTGAGTGGACTCATGCTCAAATCATTCAGCTTTATCCTAGGGGCAAAAACATTTATTTAGTCATTCCCATGATTAAATTTATCTGCTGTACCACAAGAAGCTGTAAATCCACAACTGCATGTCTTGCAACTCTTGACCTGCACAATCTCATGGAAAAAAGTTTCAGCTTTGTCATCCTCTCTCTGAATTCCTTAAAATCCTGCCTGAAGTTTTTCTCTTTACAAGAAATGTCAGTTGTTCTCTTCCAGCCCACTCTGTTTTATTTAGATTTTTATTTAAAGTACGAATACCTAAGAACCAGCTCTGTATTTGCTCATGTCCTTACAGTATTCCTGGAAAAGTGGGTGTCCCAGTTTTAGGCATGGCTCCTGGATGGATACTGCAGGTTTATAAGCAGCACTTGATAGAAGAGCCTGAGGACAGTCAATAAATAATCTGCATTTCCCACTGAATACACATTTATGATCTGCATTAACAAGGAGGAGGAAATTGGCACATTTTGTCCATAATGCAAGTTGACAATTATTTCTGAGTTTTAGAAGAAAACCTGAGCAAGACTGGATTTGTTGGAGACATCAATCCATACTTTGTTGTCTTTTTATCTGTGGGCTTTCTCAGTCCCCATTGAGTCCAATCTGGACAAAATGTTAATGACTTCAGCTGGTGGCAGCTGCTTTGCTCAGTACAGAGATTATTACCATCCTTAATATTTATGACACAAAACTGACAAGTGGTGTTTCATATTTCTACCCAAAATGAGGCTGAGCTGCACCTCCCTTCAACCTTCTCTGATTTAGAGTAGCATCTCTATCACAGTGTTAAGTTTAATTAACCAATAATTACCAAGCAGGATGAGATTGCTTGCTATGGTTACAATTATAGCAGAATTCAGCCACTGTAAATTGATTCATTTTCGTGGAGTTATTTTTCATTTTGGCTTTCTTGACCATACACAAGAGATATATTGCCTTTGGTGGGGAGGGGAATCTCTTCTTCATGTCAGTTCTCCCAGAGAAACCTGATCTGTCCCATTAAAAATAGGGCACATTAAAGAGATGAACCGCTTGGATGCTAATTCTTGATAAGCACTATTTAGCACAAGTATCATCACGCTGTTTCCTCAGGAAAAGAAGTGCTAAGTCAGTTGGAAAAAGATGTCTGAGGGTATTAATTATGCAGACAAAAGTACAAATGGGCCAGATATCTTAAAACAGGGAGTGAGATAATGACTTCGTTAGCAGCCTGCATTTAGTACATGTTGCATTTTTCCTTCCCAATTAATCTTTGAGCTTCTCTTTCTTGCATTTAGAGATTTTTTTGGTTTTGGTTTTTTTTTTTTTTTTCTATTTTCTGATTGCTGCAGGAGAAAGCAGCAATTTTACACATGCTGCCACATCCTCCTGCTGCCAGAGCTGATTTGCAGCGTTTATCAGGGCTGGGCAGGGTGGCTTTGTGGTGGCAGAGCCTCCACATCCACCCAGCCAATCACTCAGAATTCTGCCTGTTTCACACTGGGCCTCTGCAGGTAAAATTTAAACATAAAAGCACAGCCTGAAGATGCTAAAATTAAGCAATTTTATTCAGAGATTTTTAGCGGAAAACTTCCTAGTGTGTATTTTAGGAAGCTGTAGAACACGTGGAGAGTTGTGCTCTTCACTTATGGCAAAGTGCAGCGTAGAAATAAAAATCAAAAAGTGGATTTTGAAGTAATAGTTCCTGTGCCAAAACTGGCAGTGCAGTCACAAAAATCATGCAGAAGAAGGCTGAAAAAAACCCCACCAAAAAAGCAGTAATAAACCCAAATATAGGATGAGAGAAAGCAGCTTGCACTGAAAGCTGTCACTTCATCCTTCACTTGCTTCATGGTTCTTAAACCCTTTGGGATTGTAAATACTTAGCTAAAATAAGTTATTTAATCTCGATGTTATTCCTTGGAAGTACTTGAAGAATCTTTTAAATGAACTAAATTTTAAAAATTGGGTATTTTGTTTCTTTTTCATGGGTTGAAAATAAATGTTTTTCCAGCTGGCCACAGGTGTGAAGATCCCCAGAGGGCAAACTCAGAATAAATGAGAGTGGGGACAGTTTCTCTGGCCTGAAAGAAATCATTTCCCCAGCTGCAAAACCCTGTCAGCTTTACACATGGATTGTGGAAAAGTACAAGTGGTTTGCAAGAAAAATGCACGGTTCTGTTCTTTTCTTTTAACACACAGTGATTTTTTTCCTGATATCATTCTTTGAGGAATACAGAGAATGAATAGAATTACACTTTATTCTAAAATTTTAGCCCATAAGCATTTTTTCTCTCTCCTTCTAAAACCAGAAATTTAAGAAACTTAATCAGTATCAACTGTTGGGTCAAGTTAATGTGATTCGTTTCCAGCCATGATCTAATTTCATTAATTAATTTACATCAGAGTATCTGTTCTGCATGAGAATTATCTTGACAAATAGAGTCTTCCAAATCAGTAGCTCGCATTCCTGTGCTCCTCTTATTCTATATATAGAATAATATCTGTTTTTTTGAATGGCTTTTAACCTCCGTGCTGGGAAACAGCAGATTGAAATCCTGGGAAGGTCTAGAATTTTGGGTTTCTAGTGTGAAAATGCCATTTAAATCTGGCAGAAAAGGAGGACAATGTCTTCAGCAAACTGTAAATATTTGTTGCTGAAGATCCTGACACCTTTTTTCTTTTTTTTATTTAGCTCTAGCTGACTTTTAAGTGGCTCGAAAGTCCAAATTTCTGTAGGAAACACTTTTCATCAAGAAATATTAAGTTTCCTAAAAAGTTGATGTTTCCTGACTTTCCCTTCAGATTTTTGTGAGTCCTGGATAATCTCTCCAGTGGCTCTCAGAGGCTGGAATTCCTTCCTCCCTTAGGAACCATGGCACACCCAAAGCTTCTTGCAGTCTTCCGTCCAGAGACAGTTCTAGCCTTGAGCTCTGACTGTCACAGGGGAATTCCTGGAAGCTGTTTTCTGTCCCTAACAAGCCCAGGGGTTGCTGTCCCCAAGTTTTGAGATGCCCAGCTGTGAGCTCCAAACTCCCCATCCCAGCTTGATCCCAGTTCATCCCAGCTGGTCTGGGTGGTTTCCTGAAGGAAATTCACCTTTTATTCTTCAGAATTCTTCTCCCAGGATGTGTAAATGTTGCTCAGGTGTCAGCAGGAGGGAGGGCAGTGCTGGCTGTGCTCACCCTTGGGGACACCCTGCACTCCCCAGCGTCCTGATGGTTCCCTCTCTCCTTGGGGATCAGGAACAACCCGAGATGAAATAACTCACTTTGTTTCTTCCTTTGGCATTGTAAAAGTAGAAAGCTGCATTAGGATTTTTGTGAAGCTGGAGCTCCACTTGTCTCCCCTGGTTGCTGTCATGACAATGCTCACAAGGATTCCATCTGACAGCTAATGAGCCGTGAATCCGTGGGAAGGGTGGTGCTAGAAACCTTCCAAGAGGGCTTGTGTCAAACACCTGATCCTCTGCAATCCCCTGTGATCTGGCTGTGGCTCTTGCAGTATTTGCCTCCTAATCTGTGGTTGTATAACCTGGAGTGATGAGGGAACAAAAGCACAAAGAATTGGTACCTGCTTAGAAAAATTACAGTGATGGATTTGGGTATTTAATCATTGTACTGCAGGGAGAGCTGCCTGGAAGCTGTGTGTTGCTTGTGAATCATTCTTCTCTCCTGTCATTGCTCCCTGCTATTCTTATAAATATCACTCAGTACAACCTTTCTTTACAACAAATAGTTTCTCCCATGCCAAGTCTGACAGGTGGGTTTCACATCTTATTTATTTGTCAACATGCTTCAGTAGCTCTGGTCTGACATGTAATTTCTTTCTTAACAGTGATGTGTAATCCTCCTGTTTTTTATATTGACAGTGAGAGAAGCAAAAAACCTCATTCCCATGGATCCAAATGGACTTTCAGATCCTTATGTCAAACTGAAGCTCATCCCAGATCCTAAGAATGAAAGTAAACAAAAAACAAAAACCATCCGTTCTACCTTGAATCCAGACTGGAATGAGTCGTTCACGTTGTGAGTTGAACACCCTGATTTACTGGGGGGTCTTTGGATGCATTCAGTTGTTTATTTCAGTGTTGAAAACTCCTCCATTTCTGTCCTTTTTTAGTAAATTAAAACCTACAGACAAAGATCGCCGGTTATCCGTAGAGGTCTGGGACTGGGATCGAACAACCAGGAATGATTTCATGGGATCTCTCTCTTTTGGGGTGTCAGAGCTTATGAAAATGCCAGCCAGTGGATGGTAAGAGTTTCTGAAAAGAGAAGGAGAGAATATATCATCAAAAGTTTTAAACCTGCCATTTTTTTCAATGTGATCTACCCTTTTTTTTTTTTTTTTAGTTTTTCTCTGTGTTTTAGGCTATAAATTCACTGGAAGTGAAACTAAACCTAGGGAACACATGCTATATATATCAAAGGGGAATAATAAAACAATTGCTTTTCTTTTATGGTGTTCCTGAAACTTCTGCTGGAGCCAGGAGCTGCTGCAAACTCAATTCTGTGTACATAGTCTTGTGATACAAATTTTATTTTTATCTCCAATATGATGTGTTCAATACTAAGTGTATCATGTTATATATAGCTCTGCAAATTCAAAGCACATGGAAACTGATCTTGTAAAATGCCACCTCATTACCTGCCAGGAGAAGGGTAGAGCTCATCACATCTCAAACAGGACATTTCTTCAAAGACTCTTGTTTAGGGCTATGGAAGCACTGGAGACAAAAGTTCCTCCTCAGGGTTGGTGTCTCTCATCAAACCCTAGGGTGAGTGAGAAAAATCTCCTTGTCCATTAAACTGCCTTGACAGATAGTTTGGAATTAAAGATCTGATTCCAGGTAAAATATATTCTGAGTTTGATTCAGATCTTTGAGATCAGTCCTTTGCATACTTGTGACATTGATACAAACCACACACAAAAAATGAAATCAGATTTTAAATCTACCAGGAAAAAAATGTAAAGTCACCGTTTTTTTTCTGAAATCTACCACAGGTACAAGCTGCTGAATCAAGAAGAGGGAGAATATTACAACGTTCCAATTCCAGATGCTGATGAAGATGGAAATGCAGAGCTCCGACAGAAGTTTGAGGTGAGGATTAAACACAGATGTGTGCAACTAAATATTGCATTTATTTTTCCCTTTACTGCAAAAAAAGAAAAAAAAGTCTGTTGAATGATACATATGGTAGTGTGCTCCTATTTCTGTCCCTGTGACAGCTCTGTGTGTCTTTGGTTTTCTTGAAGATTGGACCAAATGGTTTAATTCAGAGGTGGCATAGTTTCCTGACAGTTCAGCTTCTCTGCTATGACACTTAGAAGTTGGTGTTTTAGAATATGTTATGTCAAGTATATGTAACAATTTCAATGTCTTTTAACAATTGCTGCAAAATCTGCCAGCCACTATCACTGATATCTGCATTATTTGACAAATGAAATTCTCAGAAACAATGGTATTTTAATACTTTGAGTGTTTCACACTGCAACTTGGGGTGTTTGAATTTAATACTTTCAGTGTTCACACTTTGGAGATTTAAAGTCTTTGCAGAAGGTTTTTATGTGAAATTCTGATCTCTGTAGTGTGGGGAAGGATGTTTTTTTAAGGATCAGAGATACTGCTGGGTATATACAAAAAAGAAAATCCAGAGAAAAGTGATGCTTTCTGCAGTGTCTTGCCTCCTGTGGTGCCAGCTGGAGAAGTTGGTAGCCACAAGAATGGTCTCATGTGCAACACAAATGAGTTTTTTTGTTAATGATCAGACTCTGCCTCTTCTGACAACCACAGCCAGAATTACAACAAAATGTTTGCTGGCCTCTGAGCCCAGGAGCAGGACAGGTATGGCCTGGGGTGGGAGGGGTTTGCTGGTCCAGCTCCTCTCCCCTTCCTGCTCTCCCAGCTGCACACACAGCCAGGAGCTGGAAATATTCCAATCTGCACTGTTTACAACCTTAGCCAAGCTGTTTATCCAAAACATAATGAATGTACCTGTTGTGCATAAACAAACCTGCCTGTTCCTTTCAACCTGAAATGGCAATTTTCTATGTTCACCATCAGGCAGAATTCTCCATTGTTATTATAAAAGATGGGTTAACCCACGAAAGTGAGGAAAAACGGCACATGTTCAACTTTCAAGAAAGAAAAAGACAAGGTGCACCAATTTCTTCTGAACGCGTTTGGATCAGCTCCCATGTCTGCAGCATGAACTATGATTTTTGTTACACATTTGAGAAGTATTTGAGCCTCCATTCCATTTTCCTTTCTTTACAGTTGTGATCTGACCAGTGTGATTTCATTTTGCTGCACTAGGTCATTTGCTATTCAAGATCATGTTTATTTTTTATCCTCCCTGGAAAGAATAGCTTCTGAAGTGATTCTGTCCTTGTTTCTGTGCATTATGCAGAGCCTGGAATGGGGTGGATATTTATATATTGGTGATACAGGTATAAAAAATTTACCTGTTTTTTCTCAGGTCAGTGACAGAATGGAGACAAACTCACTAAAATTGTTCACTTAAAAATGTCAGTGTGTTTGCATATTGAATTTACAGTCTCCGAGGTTGCTTCTTAATCCTTTGGTAAATACTTGGGTTGCAGGAGGAACAGTCAGGGTTTATCCATGTCCTGCAATGAAGTGGAGTAGAAATCCTGAGAGGATTTGTGTAAAACTGCTGGACCTGGTCCCAGAGACAGCAGCTTCACCAAGGGGCAGCTCTGCCTCAGAAATAATTAGTCTGTCTCAAAGTCTAATTAGTTCAGCCTCAGCACTGTGTATTTGAGGCTGTCCCTGATCTGGGCTAGCCTGCTTGGTGCTGTTTGAGTGACTGAATTAATGCAGGGAAGGGAATGGGTCTTCATTAGGCACACGGTGTCTCCAGTAATTGTAATTTCCCAAGCTGGACCATGAACAGTTTTAAAACTTAGTGATGATAAATGAGAGTTTTGGTAGCTGAACAAACCCTGTAATTGTAACGAGGCTGAGGCTGGTGTCACGTGGGGTTACATGGCTGAAGGGTTTGGGTTCACCCTCTTCCCCTGTCTCAAAGTTTATCATTATGAGAAGCAGCAGAGGGAAGCAGAGCCCTCCATGGAATATTCTTCCTTGGTTTCAAGGGGCATCACTGTGATGACTTCTAAAAATTCACAGCACAGATGTCTGAATGGTGGTATTTCACTTATTAGCTATTCTGGTATGGCACATAAGTGGTGCTGACTCTGATCATCTTTTCCTTTATTTCTGTTATCATTTATATCCTAGCTTGCACAGGCATTTTATTTTAGGTGCCCTGTAATATGGAACAAGTAGACAGCACTGAGAAAAATGCTGCTATTTGTGATTTAATGACATCATCTAAATAAATATTTCCACTGTTCTAAAATCAGCATTGGAGCCTTACAGGAAGAAGACTGCAGGTCTTGACTGTCACTTTCCTGGGAGAGTGAATTTCTTAGGAGGTTGAAAATACAGATGGACCAAGGGGTCACAGTGGGCCACCTTCCCATTTATGAGTTTATGGAAGGAGTAACTCCAGAGTTCTTCCCAATCCAGTCTGCACTTGTAGTGCTTGGTCTGCTTTTTGATATATGACCGTGTGATTGGTAGCCAAGCTACACTGATTTAACTTTGAGTACAAAATGACAACAATTTTCACAAAAATACTGCATTACTTATATCAAATACTTAAAATAAAAAATGGTGGCCTTCCGAGTAAAGGGCTGTATACAAACCTAAGCTACACAAGAGTAGAGAAACTTTAGGATTAGGATTTCATTGTTTCATATTAAGAAAGAATAAAATTATTTTCAGCTTAGAAAAGACCAGAGAACCAATAGATGTAGAATCTCTGAAACCACTTTCTGATCTCAAAAATTCTAAGATGTTCTGAAAATTGACTTTGCCCTTTTGACTAAAGTTTAAAAATGTGGGGTAGTAGGACCTCCAGAACCACTTAGGAGCTACTGCCCATTTAAATCAGAGTTTTAAGACTATATGCCTGCTTCTGTATTTCAACAGGCATCTTTAAGATTTGGCCTCAAGCTCTCATTGATCTCAAACCATTTACACAATACCACCACATCTTTCTTAACACATCACTTTCACAGCCCAGATTTCTTATGGAAATGTGACTCTTAGCCACACAAATCTCATGGAAATGCTGCTTTGCTCACTGGCACATATTCTTAAGTCATTTATTCAATGTAAATCTACCATAAAATAACTACACAAGATTATAAATAAATAAATAATAATAGAATAAAACATTCTCTTCACTTATATTTGTAACTGAATGCTAAAAACTGTTTGTCATGAGAGGTTTCTTCATGGCCCATTCTGCCACATTTACATCAGTTGAAAAATTAACACCCAGCCTTTGCCTAGAATGAAGCCTATCCAACAAATGGGGCTAAATTTGGAAAAGAAAGAATTGAGGATGGTGCTTTTTTTACCTTTTATATTTTAATGCAAGGAGCTTTCTTATTGTATTCTATGTATAATCTGGATGAACCTATGCAGTATATAGAGATTGAGGTATATTATGCAGAGGTGCAATGCAGTATTTTCTATACAACAAATTTTATTCAATCTATGTATTTTCTGGATCTCACCTCTCACTAAAACTCACAAATCTATTATCTGCTCATTTAGCAGTGTGATCAAATCTGTCCTCAGTGATTTATACATGATACATCATTATTAATATTTAGAGATAAAAATATACTCCTGTAGGAAGTGGAGGCAGGATAAAATCTGTCACTATTTTTCAGCTGGTTTTAACCTTTAGTTGTGAATTTTCTCTCTGGAATGGCATTATTTGTGGCCATTCTCAAAATGAAACTCCCTTCTCACCAGGCATATTCAGAATAATTATGGCAGTTTCATAATTGTCCATGCTGAAATTGCCATGGGAACTCCCAACAGTCCCAGGTGCCTCCCTGGACCCAGACTAGGAAATCTTCTAACTGCACCATCTACTCTTTGTTACATTCTTATTTTATTCTTCCAGTACTTTTCTAGTAAAAAAAAAAAAAAACCTAAAAAACAGAATATTGAAGTAATGCAACTTTATGGTATTTTTGTCTACCTGGTTGTGATTTGAGCAGTAAGATGCCTTTGCCATTTAGGGCATCATTCTTTGCTTCCTGAATTTGGGGGAAAGAAGTGTGCAAATTCTAAAACTTGTATTGTGGGAAATTATTTGAGTTTGGTCAAGCCCTTTTTACTTTTCCTGCTTAGTAAAGCACTTCTTGATGCTTAAATATCACCTTAGAATAATAATAGAATAATTCTGATTTGAAAGTAGGCTGGTGAATTGTTCTATGATCTCTCCCCTTCTTTCCACATCACCAGCACTGGGAAATGTTGTTAAAATTAAAGCAGCTGTTATGGTCTATATAAAGCATTTTTTTAATTAAACAAAGAACAGAGCAGCCATAATCCTTACCCATGGACACATTTAGTGAGCACGAGGTGTGTTGGTGATGGGAGCAGGCTCAGTCCCTACACCCAGCTCTGGCAATTGCAGTGATCCAAGCACATTGTGAGGGAATGGGATTCTGCTCGTAAAATCCTCATTTTAGAGCATCTCTGGGAAGACACAAAATAGTCCTCCTGGTGCACACTCTTCACATGTCAGATATGTTCTTTTATTCTGATTATTTCCTTTAGTGAAGCTCCCTGGGTGGCTTTGACAGGAACAAAATCCTTCCCTTAATTTCTGAGAGCTCTGACTGCTGTCCCACCACTGGGACTGTCCCTGGATCCTGGGAGGGGACAAACATCCACAACCACATCCATGGCTTTGAGTCCTGTTTGTGTGAGAGATTCCAGCTGCTTTGTCCATGGAATTGCTGATGGAGTTCCTTTTTGCAGCCCAAAACATGAGGAGAGGGAACAGAGCTGAGAGCAGGGTGGATGTGTCTGAGTGCTGGAAGTGGTCAGTCAAGTCAGTGGTGACATTTTGGTGACCTCTCAGTGCTTCTAAACAGAACTATCATTATGATCCTAAAGAAAATGTCTTCTAAAATGCCTTATCATTATTATGATCCTAAAGAAGATGTCTTCTAAAATATCTTAACCATTTTAAAGATAACAGGACACATGTGGAGCTTGGCCATCAGGCTCGGTTATAAATACCTGGAACCTCTCCAGTGACGCAGGATCTGAGAGATATTTCTGCTCCTGAGCTCCTCCAGGATGCAGGGCAGGACTTTGTTTGACCAAACTCGTGTGATAATCCTTGTGCAGGCCCGAATTTACAACTTGGCAGCCTCAGCTGTGTATCTGTGCACACAGAGCTAATGTGGATTTACACCATTTGCCTGTTCTTGTGGCAGCACAGCTGGTGTTAAACAGGACCTGAAACTGCCCCCAGAAACCAAGGCACAACTAAAACTCTAATGAGTTTTGTTGCTGTTACAGTCTAATGCTGAAAAACCTCTTTCATTTATTCATTATTTCTGAACATCACTACATCAGATTGTTTCAGTGCAGGCCCTGCATTTCTTAGATCTTTACCACTCCTCTTAATTTTTTAAAGCTGTTGCTGTCTGCTTCATTAGAAAGGAGAAGGACAGAAGTTTCTTAATCTGGCATTTTTCTGATATTCACAAAAACTTCAGGTGAAAAGGACATTATATTTCTTTGCTTTATTCAATGGCCAGGACATCCTAGAGCTATCTTTATTGTGAGCTGGAGGCTGGGTGGAAATGTTGCAGTTGCATAGCCAGGGCCATAGCAGATACCCCAGGGACTGTTTCAGTGGCTTCTTAAGAATCCAGTGAGTTTTCTAATTAGATCTATTTTCATTCAAAAAACTCACCCCAAACAAACAAACACAAAATCCCCAAGAAACTGTAGAGGAGCTTGTGATTTTGTTAATTTCTGAGTTAAGTTCTTTAGATCTCTATAAAGTGTTATAAGGGCTGGGAAGGAAACATTACTTTTGCTTCTTTGAAGGATGGTGATGTTTTGCCCCAGAGCTGTTGTACTGCAGTTACTTCACTTTTTTTTTTTTTTTAATACATAAGATATATGGTCTCTTCCATATCTGTCTCTAACCAATATGCATTCTCACTTTGAAGCTTCAGGCAGGTCAGCAAAGGGGACATGGAAAAGAGAAATAACATTGCTGACACTTCAAATTGCAAATGACAAGATGAAATTTACTTTTCAGGAAACAGAAACTAAGCCACACTGAAATCATGACCAGCCAAAATATCACTGGCACATCAATCCACACTCATTATGCATATAGAGATATAAAAAGAAGAGCTGCTTTTTTTGGCCATGGCACTCATTCCTATTTTTAAATTGTGAATATTTAATCATTAGAGAATAGTTTGCAGCATTATAGAGATGCTGTTAGATGACTCCATCTGTTCTGTACTATAGTTTGGCAGGGGGAATTCCCATATGCAGTTGTCTGGAGGTTTCCCATCCACTCACCACAGCTCAAACTGGAGAACTTGAAATTTCTGAACTAGATGGCAGAAATCTCTGCTTTCAGTTTGCATCAGCTGCTGATTTCCTTAAGGCTTTTCTCAGTGGGTTGTGATTTGAGGTGAAGAACATAAACAATCATGTTGATAGCAGGGATTTCCTGTCCCTTACATGAAGGTGAAGTGTGTGTGGTGAAACAAGGCAAAAACAAACATCCCAAGTCCCTTGAGTGCTGTCACCCCTCTCGAGGTCATTTGGGGGGGAGAGCCCGCAGTGCTCCTGCCCAGCTGTGCACATCTGGGGGTTTTGCCAGCAGGGTGTTCCATGCATGGGGTGTGTGTTTGTGAGCTGAGGTCACGGCAGGAGCAGCACAGGCGCTGCCTGTGCTCCCCGCCCTGCTCGGGTAATTAACACCCATTTATTTGTCCTGGGTTTTTCTGTGCTTAACAGACGTGTCCATTTCTGTATTCCCGCTGCTGCTGTGTCTGTATTTGTTTATTTCTGCTACTAATTGTGGTTGCTGTGCTGTGCCAGCCTGTTACTAACCATGCAGTGTTTCTCCCTCTCCTGTCTCTTCCAGGACTGTCATGTAAATATCCACTTCTTCAAGGTAGTTTTCTCCTTGGTGTTCTCCTAAACACAACCCCCTTTACCAACATCTGAAGTTTATGAGTTTAATTTCATTCTCACCATCTTTTAAGGATGCACTTGTTTTTTTTTCCACTTCAAGTTTTTCTAATCGATTTTAAAAAAATAAAAAAAAAATTGAAGTACAAATCTTCCATAATTTATCATAATGTGATCCCTAGATTAGAGTTCTACTACCAAAAAAGAGTGATCAAACCTGAGCAGATGCAGTGTACCTTTCTTTTTGAAAGAGTTAGGTAAATGTGTGCCACCTTCTCATGGAAAATGGAAAAAGGTGCATCTTTAATTTGAAAGACATTCATGGAATTTTAAGTAACTTTCACAGATAAAATAACGCTCATGGTCACTGTATATTTAAATAGATAAATTTAGATAATAGAGCATGCATGTTTTATGATTTTACAAAGTCCATCTATCGCTGGATGTTGTTTGGAATATGATATGATATATTTTAAGAGACATTACCCATGTGCACAGATGCTCTGATACCTGAAATATCAATTCACCTATTTCTCATTCTGCTCCTTTCACTACTCCTCACATCACTGAATTACTGCCATAAAGTTACATCTCAGTATTGAGAACTTACATATGTTATGTTTATATTTGCATGTCTCTCTAACAAATTACCTTGCTTTATTAGGGCAAAGGCCACTGGCACAAATCACACTTTCAGTTTCATACATTGGTTAAGTTACAATTTCAATTAAAATTTGAAACTCCTGTGTTGTTAACTGTGTTCTAAGAATCTAAGATTATTGAAGCTATTATCATCTTCAAATACTATTTTTACAACTGAAGTTGACCTGGAGCACTTTACATTATCATTCAAGGCTTAAAATGCTTAATTTAAAAACCAAACATTATTTTTTAAGAGTTGTTTATATTATTAATGCATGATTTTGACAAATGTTCTAACACTAGACCAGAAAATTCAAATTAATGACTGTTCTTAACCTTAATTCCTTATCTCAGGAAAGCCTGTACAGAAGAGAACTGCCTTTCCTCAATCCTTTACACCTCTTCGTATTTGAAAATAAAATCACATTGTGGTTTTATTGGTGAAACTTGTTTTATGCTGGGAAGTTGGAAGTTTCTCTGCTTAAATGCCTTTTTAAACCAGAGCAAAGGTCACCCTGATAAAATGCATCTGGCATAAATAGGAATTGTAAAATCCTCATTGTAAAATCCAGGCCTTGAAGAACACTGATACAAGCTGACAAAAGTCCTTGGTTAATTCATATTTTCCACCATAGGAGTGCACCCAAAAAAAGGACTGAAGGGTTTCCCATAGCTGCTGCTTCACGGGCAAAATTCCTCTTTAGTCCTGGTGGATTATAAACATGAATTTCGTCAGGGAAAGCTGGCTCTCTGTTTCTATGGGGACACTCTGGAATTGAGGGTTTTTCATGGAAAAAATGCTTCCTTGTTTATTATCTGTCTTTTCTCACTAGATCACCACAAATCCCCATTTCCCTGCTCCTGGCAGAGAGCCTGAACCCTGAGCTCAGCTCAGGAGCATCCCTGGGGGGGATGAGGATCCAGGGGATCCCTGTGCCAGGAGCAGCTTTGGGAATGACCTGTGGGAATCACTTCTGTGGGGCTGCTGGGGAGGTTTCATGCCCATGTTGGAACTGAAAGGGAGCAGCAGGAGCAAGTGAAGGAGGAAGGGCTGCATTCCTGAGGATAACACAACAGTTCTGAGCTAGGAACCAGTAAATGTACAAAAATTAATGTATAATATCACAGCAAATGGGAGATGTTGTGAATACTTGTTTGTGGAATAATCAGACCCTGGGAAGGGTCACAGACCTATCTTGCTTTTGTCCCAGTGCAAAGTGTGTATTTAAATAGATTATTTTTCAACATCATGCAGAAAACACCTTCATCTGTGTGTATGTGTGTGTGAGAGAGAGAGAGAAATCATTTCAGAGCACATTAAGATTTGGATACAGAATCCCAAGGTTTTAAAATCAGTCCTGGTCTGCAGCTTTACATGGCTGGCAGGGTTTGATTGCAGGGATTTGCTCTATGATCAGGGAGAACTGAAGTCCTTAAAAATTCTTTTAGAACAGAATTTTAATTTTTTTTCCCTTATTGAAATAAGGTTTATGCTTAAAAGTAAATTCCACACTCTAGGTTTTTTTATTATTGAAAACTAGCAGTAATGTGCATAATTAAAGAATGGAGGAGTATATAGAAAAGCAATTCTTCTTCTGACACTCAGGGGTTCACTGTTGCAGCATCCTGTTTGCTTTTGGGGATTTTTATTACCACCACCACAGGATACTTCTGCAAGAATTCTTGAATATTATTCCTAGGCAGCCTCTTTAATTACATTTCATCTCGTTAGGCACTGCTCTGTTACAGGGGAGAGAGTGTTTGGCAATAAAGGCAGGAAACAAAGTGGACTCAGGTGGCCACAGGATTATTAAACAGATTAAACATGTTGACAGTGCCAAGTGGGGAACTGGAAACTCTTCCCTCTCTGGATTTCACAGCTCACATAGACAGACATTGTTGTCCAGGGCAATATCCCCTGAAATTCCTGTCTGAGGATAGATACATCTCTTTTCCAGTGTCTTTTTTAGTATTTGACTTCACTGTCTCCATTTTCTAGGGAATATGGTTACCTTCACCTTGTGCCTGGCATATTTAGGAACATTATAGATACCTTGTGTTCAGGTACTTCACACAGTTCTAACTTCTATCCAGCAAGACAAAAAAAAGCTTAAGAAAAATAATTGAATAGGGAATGTTGTTATAAACCCCACAAAAAAGGTCTGTTGAGGAGCTTCATGATATATTAAACTGTTGTCTTGTCCTTTCAGATTCCCTTTTTTTCTTTATCCTAAGTAAAGTTGAGAAAATAATTTCTCCTCAGAGTGAGAAACCACAAGAGGTCAGCAGAGAACAGGGAAAAGCTTCCAGAACTGAGCTGGCTCCTGCAAAAGGCCTGAAAAGAATGAAATCATCCACATTGTTTGTGAATATATATACTTAGAAAATACAAACCTCTTCATTTAAACCATAATTTCAGTAAAATTCAGTATAACATTTTCCACACAGCCCTTTATTCAAGTTTGATAACTGGCACTGATGAGAATTTTCCCTCTAATTGAAATATTTTATAATTGCAGGTGTAAAAGCAGGTACTGCTCTGCTCACCTCAGGATTGCTCTGCCCAACACTTTGGTGGCTCCAGGAGTGGGGTTCCCCTGTCCTTGGGCACGCTTTCTGCAAAAGGCATTTTTAATCCTTTTCATCTACAGCACAACTGTTTGTTGCAGTCAAATCCTTTACATAAATTTACTGTTAGTAATTAACAGGGTAAATATGAAACAATTTTAAGAGGAGGAGGAGAGGAAATGAGGGGAAAAGTAAACTAAAGACATAAAATAGTTGGTATTTAAGTCCCAGGCAGAGTTTTTTTCACCCACCTCTTTATGAAACATCCCATTTGTGCTCATGCCTTTTTGCTAGCAGTGGAAATGCTATGTATTTTTTCCCAGCTCTTTTTTCAATAACTGTTTTAGCCATTGAAAGAAAAATGCATTTTCATTTTGATATATTGCATTTTATACTAATTACATCATAGTTCACTGTAGTGATACTGCCATCATGAAAATGACTCTCAGAGTGCTGATAAACAGCTTTTTGGTTGTTTACATCTCTTCAGTGTTTCTCTTGCTGCAGAGAGGTGTTGCTGCAGTGTAAATTCACCAAGGAATGGCTGAAATCCATGTGTGAACCTCATGAATCCTTGAGGGTGTCACTGGTTTCCAGCAAACTTCTGCTGATGAATTATAAACTGGCCTTAGGTTATGGCTGAAGATTAAACCTCAGTCTGGTGAAGCATTAGGTCTTGCTGGGGCTTAGAAATAGACTCTTCTCATTCCAAATTCTCAGCATCCTGGTAATTAAGTTGTAGAAAGTAGGAAATTGATAGTCTATCATAGCATCTGTAATTACATGGAATTGGAAATGCAATAATGTAAGAAACAAGCTGCCACAATGACAGAGAACATTTCACTGAATGGGAGGGTTTTTCTTCCACATTTTGACTTGAAATTTATTGGATTTATTTGCTTTATTAAAGGCTTGCTAATGGCTGAACACATTGATCAAGGTCCCCACTTCGTGAGTACATGACTGGAAACCTGAATGGTTCCTTCCATGAGACTTGGACAAATCATTATTATTTCAGTTTTTCCATCCTTAGTATGAGCTTTGGTGGTTGTGTCAGTGACATCCTCTAAGGTTTGTTTGAGATCTGAGCTGCTCTCATGCTCCTTGTGCAGGGTCCAGAACTGAGCATTCCTGTCACACCCACAGCCCCCTGGGCTGGAATAGTGAAGCTGCAATTTTACTGTTCAGGCTCTTCCATCCTCACTTCTCACCATCCATTTTGCCATTTTTGTAAGTGATATGCATAGTGTTACCTGCAAGGGCATTGGGTTAATTGAAGAATTAGGAGCAGAAACCTTGGCTCCAGGTGTGGCAGTGTGACATGGCTGATTCCTTCACACAGGGGCACGTGGGGTTCTAGCAAAGAACTGCTGAGAACTTTCTGCTACATGAGAAGCAGGGATTTTGGTAGAATTTTTAGAGGGACTAAATCATGACAAGGAGACATTCCTGCTCCACCAATCTCAGTTCTGAGGCAGGTTGTCCAGAGCAGATGTGGCTGCCACTGGATCCCTGGAAGTGCCCCAATGGGATTTGCTCTGGTGGAAAGTGTCCCTGCCATGGCAGGGGTGGAATGGGATGATCTTTTAGGTGCATTTCATTCAATGTAAATCTACCATAAAATCACTGTTCAGTGATGCTGTGGCTCTGAGACAAGCCCATGCAGTCAGTCTCTCCCCAGGCTGCTGAGCTGCAGGGTTTGGAGCAGAGCAGGCAGTGCTGTGCTCTTGTTCCATCATGCATTCACTGCTGTCAGCAGCTGCACGGCCAGAGCAGGGGGTGCTGGGTGGGACCTGTGAAGATGAGGAGGGAATGCTGGCATCCATGTGGAGCAGGGCTGGGAGAATCCAGAAGCCTCAGCTGCTGGGAGCAGAGCTCTGGATTTACCTCCCTGTCAGGTGTTGGTGGGGCCAATAAATAAAAGATGGACTGTGGCTCTCCACACAGCACTGTGCTCATGTGGGAATTCAGCATTGTTGTTAAATGTTTTTCCATTTATCACTTTTTCCTCCTGAAAATGTGGTGCCAGGGATGATCCTGCTGGCATCTGGGAACTCGCTGGGAGTGAGTTTCCCTGACAACCGAGGAGCACATCCTGTAGTGAGCTGCACACAGAGCTCTGTGTTTGCTTGGAGATCTGACCATGGCAGGGGGGTGGGTTTGTCCCTCCTGGGGGGGCAGGAGGGGATGACTGCAAGTTTGGGCAGGTTTGGATCCTGGTGTTCGTTTCCCATGTGACAACAAAGCCAGTCTCACCCAGCTGAGTGTTGCAAGCAGCAGCAGGGGAGAGGCAGTGGAGGAGAGCAGTACAAGGTGTTAAAGCACTGACATCTTGGAAAGAGACTCATTGCCCTAAAGAGATTGGGAGTTGGGAAGGGAAATTTGTTTTTTGGGGTTTTTTTAATTCTCACAATTTTTATTTATTATCAGCTAATGTGGGAAATTACCTATTGAGTATTTTTGTTCCTAAGATTCTCTACTACAGATATCCACAGAAGGCAGAAGAATCAACATTCAGATTTATTGTTTTGTCCTGTTTGATTTTCTTCACAGGGAAAAATCAGAAATTTTGAAAATAATCACTGAGAATTATTGCAATTGCCATAAAGAATGAAGAATTACTATTCCATAAATCACTTCTGTTTCTTCCTTGCATCACACTTCTCATTAGGTTTTGGATAACTTTTTTTCATATTTAATTAAAAGTACAGTTGTTACTCTTAGATTAAAAAGAAATCTGAAGCATTTTTACTGCGAAACCTGAGATATCTTTCCCAAAAAGCACCTACCAAATTCCCAGAGTCTCTCCAGTGTAGCACACTGTAATTTCTTAACACTCCATGGAGAAGTGAGTTTGGGCTGAATATATAAGATATGTCTCACCTGTGGTTTCAGGGTAAAAGAGCTGGCCGAGATAAGGTGCGTCCAAAGCAGAGGAAGTAAGATGATGTGCATGTCTTGTTTTCTTTTTAGATTAACTTTCCTGCTACCAGTGCAGACTAATTTATCTTTAACATTCTGTTTCCCTGGTTGGTTTGCTGCAAGCTGGCTTCATTGTAACAATACTGTATTTTTATCCAAGATAATAAGCCAATGAGTTGGAATGTGGATTGAAAATTAATCCAGGGCCTGGAATGCTGTCTTCAACTTCAGCAAGTTTTAATATCCATAAAAAATAAAGGAGGGTTCAAATAGGATTCTGCGATTTTCAATTTTAGTCATGGTAGGAAAGGCAAAATATCAATCTTCTCCAATAAGCTTTTAGGAATAATTTGAGTTTATGTCCCTTCTGTAGCTGCAAAATTGGTTTTGCTCTGGCAGTCTGGAAGGGGATATTGGCTGCATGGCATTTTCTGTCTGCTATAGCCAAGGTGTTACAGATATAAAACTCATGATAGAGCTCAGTGAAATGCTTGGAAATTCCCACTCTATTTCCACTAGGACCTTAAACCAAAAAGCAGTAACAGGAATTCACATGCCAAATGTGAAAAAGGGTTTTGTGCATGCTTCTGCAAGGGATGGTGGCTGGCCAAGGTGATGGGAAATAAGGAGCTTTGATAAGGTTATGATAATTTAGTGAGTTCCTGCCACTTTGGGGCTATGTGCTTCCTTCGAGTCAGTCTGGTTGTTCCCCAGCATTCCCTGGTTTTTCCAGCTGGTTTGCAGCAGGGTTTTCTCTTATCCTCTCCCTCCTATGGCAGCTCAGCGAGAGGATGACCAGGATTGTCACCTTGCCAGGGCACAGGTCACTCCCAGCTCAACTCATCAATGAACTCCTGCCCTGTTCACCTCCTGCCTGGGTCAGGCAGCTCAGAGCCCACCTGAGCACACAGGAGGAACCCTCAAAACCTCTCCTCAGAGATCTGCCATCTGCAAAAAGAGATTCTCAAACTGAGATTGATGTCAGATTTAAAAAAAGCTGAAAAATGGGAGTGAGAGGAGCATGTCTGTTGCTCATTGAATCTAAGTCTCAGAGGATGCAGAGAGGCCTTGGCTGGGTTCTCAAATATTATTTTAAGATCCTGCCTTCAGATCCTGACAATTCCAGCCCATGTTAACTGCAAGTGAGTGCAGTGCCTCCAGCTCTGGAGCCAGCAGCAGGCATAGGAGCCTGCTGGTGAACCTGCCATGCTTTTTTATGGAAAGAGTGCTGGAAACTCCAGAGCCTGGGATTGCAATGCTGTGGAGAGCATTGGTTGGCAGGTTTGTACCTGAAAAAACAAATGGCCTTGGAACAAAATTTGATTTTTTGTTTCAAGTTTTATACATTTTTCGAGCAAGCTGCCAACAACCTGCCCAGTGGGTTTAAAGTGTAAGATATAAAGCTGATGCTTTCCATTCAGGAATCAGGGCCTGATTTGGATCTCCATTACTCAGTGAAAAGGAGGATATTGAAATTGTCTTGTGCATCAGAAAAGCAAGATCTTTGTCTGAGATCCCATTTGTGGAACATCACAAAGGCATGGCCAGCAAAGCTGCTCCCTTGAGCCACGTCTTTATCTTGAACAAATAACGGATATTGGGATCTGGAGGTTTTTTCCCTTGTTTTGCTCATGGCTCAATCTTTGTGGCCTCAAAAGGAGCTCTGTGCTGCCAAGAGCTCCAGCACAGATTGTCCCAGCAGCCACATCTGCCCTGGAACATCCCTTGCAGACTCAGGGCTTTGAGCTGACATCCAGGACTGGCTCTCCCTAAATGTTTGCACAGCACCTGATCCTGAGCAGCATCTCCAAGTGCTGCTTTCATGGAAACAAGTAATAACATTGCTGTGGAGGAAATTCTCCATTCTAAAATGTGTTACAAGTTTTCTAACAGGTCTAAACTTGCAAAATTCATGTTCCTGTGGCAGGGCATAGGATTTTCTGCACTTAGAAAGTTGCAGGAAGAATCCTCTAAGCTGAATATGGTTTTCAGGTGACAGGAGGTTATTTTGTCAGATGATTATCTGACATTACTGCAAGAGTAGATGGAGTCTGTGAATTGAGTGCCTCTCAATTTTATGGGTTTTAAAACCAGCTCCTCTGGGAACAGGACAGTGCCAAAGGTGTATGCCAGGCATGGCTTTTAAAGGGATGTATTGTGTGACTTCGAATAAACCTCCATTTCTATAATTTTCTATATCTGTAAAAGAGGGATAATATACAAATATTGTCCTTTTGTGAAACAGAGAAGAGTAGTTATCCTGAATTGTCAAACTTACATCACTGGCAAAAAGTAAATTCACCATATTAGAGGTTATTAACCAGACCAACACACCAGACAGATGGGGAAAGCACTTACATCTCAAAGAATTATTAAACCTTATTGGCTTTGCTTCTGCTGGTATATGGGATTATTCTGAGAAAGAAAAAAAAAAGGGATGTTATCTTGTGGCCTGCATTATCTTTTGGTGAGTCTTACTTTTTTCTCTTTTGATAACTCTGAGATTTGAAATGCAGCTTACTTGAGCCATGCCATGGTGTCTCATGTGAAATACTGAGACTTGCAGCCTCCTGTAAACCAGAGTGTCTGGTAGAGCCCTTGTCTGTAATATTCCCCTTCCTCCCTTTTCCAGATCAACCCTTGATTGGAAATCAAAGTTGATTGTACTGCTGGTTTGAAAGTGGCCATGTTCATCTGCATTAATTCTCATGTGCTGTGGGATTTTTTAATGCAGGTTCTTTTTCTTAGTGCATGTCAAAATTCTCTTAACTCTTGCTATGCAATGACTTGAAGAATTCCATTTTAAAAGAGAATGTTCTGAGGAGGTTGTTTATATCCTAAAATACCTAATGTACATTACAGCATGGTATTTTAGGATAGCCTCTTACTTTTTTTTTTGTATTTCAGAACAAAAGCACCATTTAAGCTGCTTTTGGCATGAAAGTAAATTATAATTTTTTATTTTGTTTCTGGGCTTTGCTTTGGTTTGGTTCTTTTAACCAGATAAGCATATCTGCTCTATCTGGTTATACATGAACACAGTTTTCCACTTTAATTCCCTCAATAATGTCGAAAGTATTGCTGGAATGAGTCTTTGAAGGTGTGTCCGTGCATATTTTGTAATGCAGCCTTTTACCTGGGAATGCCACCTCAGACCTGGCCATTTCCAGTTTTAACTTCCACCCAGAGATCCCTTCTGCCAGGAGAATGGACAGTTCTTCTCACTTTGCTGTTTTTGTGTGTGTATGTGTGTGTATGTTCTTCAGAAAGCCAAACTTGGGCCAGCTGGTAACAAAGTCATTACTTCAACAGAAGACAAGAACTCAAGTGTGCCATCCAACAATCTGGACAGGGTGAAGCTGACAGATTTCAACTTTCTCATGGTTCTTGGAAAGGGGAGCTTTGGGAAGGTAGGAATTGGTAGGAATTCTGAATTAATCCACTCACATTTCTTTTTTTTTTAATTTTTTTTTCCCTTGAAGAAGAGTGAACAAACAGCTCTCTAAGAAGCAAAATCCAAAGTCAAAAGGGTGTGTATTTTTGAGGAAGGATTTCTTAAAGGGGGTAGGGTTGTTCCCCCGAAGGCCTAGCAGACTTAAGTCCTGATTGGTAGTTTTCTTAAAAAAATAGAAATAAATTTTAAGACTCAGACTGTTGTGCAAGATGGGAACTCGTTGCTGACTTTCAGATTCTCACTTTTTGGCAGTTTCAAGGAAATTAAGTCTGCTTTTCTGGCTTTAATGCCTAAGTCACTCTGCAGTTCTGGAAGTCACCAACATTGGTAAGGATGAATACTGGGAAAAAAACCAGGAATAGTGTGTATGTATATTAGAAATCCAATACTTGAGAGAACAGAGTGCTATTTTTCTGCCTGTTTGAACAAAACTCAGGTGATAAAGTGCCCTTTACTGAAGAAGTCTCCTGGGACTTAACATTTTATCAGCCTTTCAGCAAAGAGCCTGCAGTCAACCAGCAGGTTTGGGCACAGGCTGTCTGAACTGTACAATGATCATGATTTTGGAGTTTTGATCAAATTTGTCTATCCAAATTAAAGGAAAAACTTGTTTGCCATCTCTCTAAATCTTCAGGCATCTGAGTGACCTTCCCTCCCTGGCCTGGGGGATTTTCACGCTGCTGTTTCTCGTCCCTGCAGGTGATGCTGGCAGACAGGAAGGGCACAGAGGAGCTCTATGCAATCAAAATCCTGAAAAAAGACGTGGTGATCCAGGATGATGATGTGGAGTGCACCATGGTGGAGAAAAGGGTCCTGGCACTGCAAGACAAGCCCCCATTCCTGACACAGCTCCACTCTTGTTTCCAGACAGTTGTACGTGAGCTCTGTCTTTCTTGCCACCCTGATGTTTCCCAGGCTGTGTGCTCATGGATTTTATCACCCCAGTATCATTTATTATCATCCAACCCATGTATGGTAGCCTCTGCACATAGAAAATGGTGAAGAAATCCCACATGTAATTACCACTTGTATCCTAAATATTAAAAAATAATTTTAAAGATTTTCCTTCGTTCCTTCATAAAAATCTTTCAAAGATTTTGCTTCATTCAAGCAAACCAGCATGGCAATTCCTAAATGTAATTCTATGTGCTTTGCTGAGTCAGAGCCTCAAGCCCAGATTCCCAAAGGTTCCCAAAAACTTTTAAAGCTCTGAGGATGGTTCTTGAAAAGTCTTACTGGCTGTTATTATATCGTGGGGTAATCAGTCATGAATCAGTGTTGGTAGATTTAATTTAGCTTTCTGTCACTTCTGGGTGATACTGAGGGGCTTTTTTTTCTTCTTTCCTTATAAATGCATGAAGTGGATATTTGTCCATCACACACAAAACATCTCCCAGTGACACATTTGAGGATGGATCTGATTGCCCAGTGTCACTGTGCCAGCCTCTTGGATGACATGGAATTATGGAATTACTGAGGCTGGGAAAGTCCTCTAAGATCACCAAGTCCAACCATCAGTTCACATTCCCCATGAATCCATGTCCTCAAGTGCCACATCCACACCATCTTCCAAAGGAAAACTTACTAAGAACAATTAGAAATGGCCTCAAAGCAATTTGGAATTTTTTACTACCTTTGATTTCTTTTTTTAAAATTTATTTTTAGAGAGAGATTTTTCAGACTGAGCTATATTTGTATAATTCTTGAAATCGTTGGAGACAAATAATCTGTAAAAGCATGGCACTAAAATTGGCAAAACTAGACAGATCTCATCAATCATTTACTCTTGAAGGTTGTACAAAACATTCCATTTCCATTTCCTGATCTATAATTTTTTCCCCAGTCCTAATAATCCTAAAAGCTTTTTAATAACGTGCTAGTGACTTTTTTTCTTTTTGGCTGATCAATGAGTATCTAATATTGTCTCTAATGTATTTATGTTCCTCTTCAATACTTTGTCCTAGGACCGACTGTATTTTGTGATGGAGTATGTGAATGGTGGGGATCTCATGTATCACATCCAGCAAGTAGGAAAATTTAAGGAGCCACAAGCAGTGTGAGTGTTCATGTATTTAAATCATTTCATCATCTTGATTTTACACTGTAGGAGGATTTGGTTTCTTCTTCTTCCCAGGCTCAGGATGAATTCTGGGCTGGCCTTTGTTTGTTTTTAAGGCCCAAAATCTGAACTTTGTGTTAAAAATGTTGTTCAAACACATAGTACCTTTATTCAAAAATACAGCACAAACAAAGGCAGGAGAGGCTTACTTGAAAAGTGACAAGAATTTAAGCAGGGCAGCAGGAAATTAAAGATGTTACTTCGTCTTCTGATGTTGTTTTTAAAAGCAAATATTAAAAAAAACCAGCAGAACATTTCAGTCTGAATTACTGATACAGAGAAAGGCAGTACAAATAGACTCAGCACTATAATATAAATTACAGTTTATACAAGATAAATTCAATGTATAGCTTGTAAGAATTTCTGTGATATATTTGTGAGGAGTTAATAAGGAATTAGGAGTTGTTTATCTACATGATTCTTTTCAGGTAATTGTACATCTGGCACATCAGTGAACAACTGAAAATGATCTGTAGCACATTTAAGAGTGAATAGATCCATCAGTACCATTTTTGCCATCCTTATAATACCTCATCACCACTTGTTAGTGTTTCATAAATCATTTATTAACAAAACTTCAAAATCAAGGGTGACCAACTGCTTTAAGCAGTTATTAAAATAATTTCTCATTTTGATTTAAGCAATCAGGGCTTGTTTAAATGAGAGGCCTTCTAAATATAAATATTTCAGATCCAGACAAACATTTTTACAGCTCTGAATCAAACCGAGATGGTGTCAGATCATCCTTGACTCTCAGCTAATGCAACTTGCCAACACTTGACAAAATCTGTGGTGCTTCATGACAGCTTCTGCCTGTGCTGCATCTTCACACGTGTTCACAAACACCTCTGATGGAGTGGTGCAGAGCTCAGTTGCTTCCTCTCCCTTGTGCTGAGCCTTAAAATTAATCTCATCTTTAAATAATCCTCTCACACGTAATTAGCACAGTGCCACAGCAACCAGCTCCAAACAGTGTTCTATACCTCTTAACTGCATTCAGCAATTACATTTTGTATGGTAATCATTTCAATTAGCTTTGTGTAATTAATCCATTAACAGGCTGTATAAAGGAACACTATTTCTGCAAATTATTTCATGCCATATGAATTGCAATGTACATGAATTGCTGCATCCTGAATTTATCAATCTGTGATTACAGATAAGGACCATTGCAGCAGAGTTAGTGCAAAAAAAAGCTGTGCTCCAGCTGCACATTTTTTGTGGTCCAGGGAGCCATTTTCCAAGTTTTTTTTTTAGATTCTGCATTATTTTATCATCACATACTCTAAATGTATCTTTTAAGATCCAGCTGAAGTGATATGTCTTTTATGTCACCTGTATATATACATTATGAATTACATATTTCATATGCTCCTATATTATCATCCTTTACCATGATTCATTTCCAATTTATTTTGCCAGAAGAAAATCATGAGGCAATAAGAAATCTGTTGGTTTTTTTCCCCCACACAGGTTCTATGCAGCTGAGATCTCAATTGGGTTATTCTTTCTCCATAACAGAGGGATTATTTATAGGTGAGTATGATCTGACATAAGTAATTTCTGAACTATTTTTAAAATCCCAAAATTATCAGTTTCTTTAACATTTCAGTGTATTTTTAAAACAGAAAGCCATCAGTGTAGAGCTCTTTTTGTTGTGTTGCTGCTGGTGGGGGTGGAAACCCAAGCCCTGTTTAACCTGAACTTTCTGATACCTGTGCTCTGCCCCACTCAAATAAAACCTCTTGAAAATGGAAAACTCTATGTTTTGGATTTCTGTGTGATGTTTAATAATACTATACATTCAAAAGTCTCAGATGAGGGGTCAGACACAGCCACCTCTTCATTCATTGTCCAGCCCAGGTGAGCTGGGGCTGTCCCTGGATCCCTGGCAGTGTCCCAGGCCAGGCTGGACAGGGCTTGGAGCAGCCTGGGACAGTGGAAGGTGTCCCTGACATGGCAGGGGGTGGCACTGAGTGGGCTTTAAGGTCACTTCAATCCCATTCCAGGATTTTAAGGTCATTCTTACATGTCTGCCCAGCTCCCTCCAGGCTGAGCCAGCCCCACATGTGCACCCTGAACCTCCACTCCCAAAAATCTGCAAATATTCCTTATTCAGAGTGAACTCACCCTAGCTAATCCCAAACATTAACCTTAAATTGCTGTGGTTCTTCTCAGGGATCTGAAATTAGATAATGTGATGTTGGATTCAGAAGGACACATTAAAATTGCTGATTTTGGAATGTGCAAGGAGCACATGTTAGATGGAGTAACAACCAGGACCTTCTGTGGCACTCCAGACTACATTGCACCAGAGGTAAATATTTACCCTTTCAAGAACCTTTTAGTCTCTTAAAGGAAATTGTCCTTCCACATTTTATACCACTGGATTTGGATGGCTCTAACTCCAGATTCTCCATGGATGGCACCATTTAACTTCTGCAGATATATTGGATATATTTGGGAATTCATGCAATATAATCAATAAGTCTTCACTGTTTTAAGAAATATCTAGTTAATTGAAAAACTAATTTTTTATGAGATAAGATTTTGTTCATTCTAGCAAAAAAACTTTTAAAACCAGGCTCACCAACTTCTGATCTTAAATTTGTAGCCTGGAAATATTATAGTAACCTTTGCAATTTGTGAAGTTCTACAAACATCGTGGGTGTTGCTGAGATCAGCAGATATTTCACTGGGAGCAAACAATGCTGCTTGAATCTATTCCTCCATAGGTTCACACAGCTGCCAGCACACATTCATTAAAAGGATTATTTGGCATTTTCAGGAAATCAGAAACCACTCACTGGTTTTTGGGAAGGGAGTCACGAGGTCTGGAAGCTTTTTGCTGACCTTTCTGTAAAACCACTGTGCTCTTCTCCAGGCCATGTCCTTCAAGTGCTGCACAGGGGCCACGAGCTGCTGCTCTTCACTCAGGAAAGCTCCTGTCATTGAAGGCCTCTTCCAAAAGCTGACATCAGCCTTGAGTGGAGTTGTTGCAATAGATCCATAATTTGCCTTGAATTTTCCATGACTTGGCCATACCTGTGCAGCTTTCAAACCACTGAAAATGACATTGAACCAACTGCAGTGGGTCTAAAATGAAAATATGATCATGAGAAGCACAGTTGTGCTTTAAGGCACTGGGATAAATACAAGCTTAGAGTTAAGACTTTGAGTCTGGATATGATTTGTATTTGAATAGTTGAGGTCTAAAGAATTAAAAACAAGCACATGTGGTGATTTGGATATAATTCAAATATATGAATATTAAAATCTGGTCTTTGTGCATACTGAGCTTTCAAGAGTCTTGATTTGTTTGGCAGCAAATTTGATGCAAGAGGCTGGATCCTGATCCAAGAGACTCAGTTGTTCACTGGGTACTGAGCAAGAGGCAGCTCTGGCTGAAGCATTTCTGGCTGTAATTGAATGTTTGTTGGAATAGGGGAGATTTATACACAGACAAGTAAATTAGTGTCTAAGGTGAATTTTGTCATCTCTGTGAAATTGGAATGAAAAATAGTTTGTTTTTTTTCCCAGTTGCTAATTCATGCTTTTCAGAGTGAAATATTGTGTATTATACACCCTTGTTTTTTCACCATTTGCTGTTGCTTGCAGCAGGATATCAGAACAACTAGAGTAGTATTTCATTTCCTTCTGTCAAAACATAAATGAAGCCAATATTACAAATTAAAGTGTCCTTTCTGTGGCAATTGTCTTGTGCCAGTTAATGCCACAGAACATTTTGTCAATACCAGAATGCTCAGTGTGGGTCAATGCTGGAGCAAATTATTTTACTTTATTTAGAAATTTCATATAAAGAAATAAACCTTTTACCAAAACATCCAGTAAGTGAGAGAAAATTAGCCTGATATCTTACAAACAGATTTGATTTAATTTTGTTTAATTGGCTGATTTTCTTTTGTCTCTGAAGACATTATTGTGACTGACAGTTTGCTAACTAGTTCTGTGGTAAACTTCAAAGGAAGGTTCCTGTTTTGCTTGCAGGGGTGTTTCAGCCCATGTTTCCATGGGCTAAAATGTATAAATTTCTAATAGATTTTAATGAGAATTAATTTGCATGGTCACATTCCCTGCTGGGTGGAGATAAAGGACCTAAATCTAAATAAACTCTTGTAGGTATCTGGAGTAGAATCCTGTGAGTGGGCTGCACTCGAACATGGAGAATTAGCTCTTTTCAGCAGCATTTGGGGAAGAATGTGGGGACTCTTGTGGGGCCTGGGGGAGCCCACGCTGCCTCTGCAGGACCTGCCCACAGAGAACACACAGCTGCAAGGACCTGCAGGGACAGCTCAGCTGCTGTCCCCTGTGCCAGGTCTGCATGGAAAAGCAGGGGAACGCTGTGCTGCCTTCAGCAAAGTGAACCCCTCAATCTGACGTGCTGCAAAATAATGATTTCCATTTTTTTTTTTTGAGTGGGAAGGTTGCCATTTGTTATTACCTAGGTGTATAATGGGCTGGAATTATTGTTAATTTTCTTATGCTGTGCAGTTTAAGGAGTGTGCAGAGGTTAAACTGGTGGGATCCCAGGTCTGACAGCTTCCCTCAGGCAGAAAGTGGTTATCTTGTACAGAGTATTTCCTGATGTGCTGAACTTAAATATTTATGGTCAGAGTGGTAAAATAGCTGTGAAATCAATTAGCACTTTGTGTTTCCTTGACCAGTCAAGAGAGACAGGAGGAGATGGATGTCAAGAGGATTAGGGGGAAGGGATTTTGCCAGCACAGAACCCCACCATCAGCATCCCTGCAGCAGCTACAGTGCTGATTTTGGATTTCGGAGGAATTTAAATTAGAAACTTCATTTCCCTTCTCTTCCATCTCACAGCCTCAAAACCTTCAGTTCCAACCTTGAATTTGCCAGGATTGTGGGAGGCAAATAGGTATCACAAAGGTTTGGAAAGTGCATTTGACTGTTTCTTGTGCAAGTAATATTTATTTCTTTTAATAACTGAGCTTTAACTTTTCCAGCAGACATCATATATGCTCACAAAATATTTCCTCTTGCCTCTGGGATATAATCTTTTCATCCCAACTGGCTACTAGCTGCAATGATCTAAACATTCCTACAAATTGCTGATATTAATCTATGTGTCCTGCTCTTAACTGTGCCTTCCTTGGAGGCAAAATAGAGAAAAAAAGAAAAAAAGCAGCTCCTGCCAATTTTGCTTGATGAGAGACATTCCTGAGCTCTTTCTGAGTGCTCTAATCTACAGAAACTGGACAGGCAGAGCTCTTAATGCATGGCAATGGATGGGTAAAATGGGACATTTGAAATGCAAAAGGACATGAAAAAGGCAATCATTTAAATTAATGATGGAGAAGGAGAGGAAGAGAAGGATTCCATCAGCTTCCCACTGCTGCCTAGCCAGTGAAAATCAGGAATCATGGGTGGAGGAGGGAACAGTCCTTCATTTCTAGGGACAGGAAGTCCCTCACTGCTCTGGGTCTTCTCTGCACACTGTGGTGAGACAGGAGGACATGTTCACATACGCCATTTGCTCTAAAGCTGCCAAAATCTGTACATGCAGACAGAATGACTTTGGCAGCTGCTGCAAAGCAGGCAGGGATGGCTTTGAGTGCAGCAGCTGGGAGGTGGCACACGATGAATTCTGGGTGATGAGGAGGGAACTACTGAAAATAAAACGTTTAGAACCTGCTGACTTCCTACCAATGCATGTTTGACTGTGCATAGAAGGCTCATCTGCTTCCTCCCACTTGTAATTCCTCCCCTGAAGTGAGCATTCTTCCCTCTGGTTTTGCACTTCCCAGTTAGTGCTGTGAGCAGCTCCCAGCACAAGGAGTTTATGCACTCAGGACCTGGCAAATGGCTGCTGTGGGCTCCCCTGGTGCCACAACTGGGTGTATTTCGATGGGATTAAAGGAGGAAAACCCTCTGTGTACAGCAACAGTGACAGCACCACTTCTCCTACATGGAGATAATTCAATGAAAAAGGTGTTGTTGTGTTTGCAGTGGGGCTTTTCCAGCCTTGGTGGCTGTATTTATGTCTCAGTTCCCACCCTTCCATCACAGACTGGCTCAGGAGGGAGGTGTATGCCAGCTCAGAGGGGCACTGCTCTATTCTTCAGATGTGGCATCAAACAGCAGAAAAATTGAAATTATTCTGACCATCCATTGGAGCCTTTTTCTGTGTTAATTCTGCCTCTCCTGATGATTCTATTCAATATTCTCTCCCAAAAGCAGATTTCATAGGGGAGATTGCATTTCCTGTTGGGAATGTTGTTTAGAGAAGAGCCCAGCCTTGACTCACCCCTTGCTGGATAAAAATCAGCGTTGTTGAGTCCATGCTTTGGTACAACTTTCACTGTAGGGCATTGCATTGCAGCCTTTAAGTGATTTCCTCCTCTCAGTAATCCCATCAAACTCCTTCACAGCAGGGACAGAAGTGGACTGTGGGCTCCTGGACAGACCTGGCTGCCAGGTACAGAACCTTGGCAGTGTGGCAGCATTTTCTTTCTCACTGCTGTGGATCCATCTTTTTCTCATTTGCTAATTGAAAGAAACTGTTCCTCCCAAAACCACATACCTGGACTGCACTTGTTGTACAAAACGTTCTGCCCTTACAAATCAATGACCTGAAAAATACCCCCTTTTTTTATATAAAATATTCTTTTCCATAAGGCAGGGAGAAGTTGTCAGAGAAGGACTGAGGTTGAAATGTTTTGTCATTTTCTGTGTGTAAAGGCCAGTATTTTTCCTGGATGAAAGTTTGATAGTGTTTGGTGTTTCAAAAGGCAATATTGATTCCAGTAGGAACTTACTGGTGATGGAAATGGAAGGGAAAGTAACCAAGTATGTCAACTACTATAGGATGAAATTAATGTCCCAAATATATATTTTTAAGCCCATATTACTGCTAAGAGACAACTAATATAGACTGTCTTTATATAGGGCCTTCCAGATGAGAATGCAGTTATTATCTCCAGCTGTCTAATATATTCCAAAGTACAATTGATTTTGAAATCCTTCGGTTAGAAACATTGCAGTAATTTTTAAGTTGTGTGCTGCTGTATCTCAGGAAGGACATATATCCACACAGAGACCATAATTTTATTTAGTAGCCAGGCAATCCTGCTTTACTGCACTGGTGACTCACTATTTTCCTGAGCAACTACAGAACTTGGCAATTCAACTTCTCTTGCAGACAACTAAAAAATTTAGGATGTGTGATGTATACTTGAATGGGCAATTTATTTCACAAAGAATAAAAACATGAGCAAACAGGAAAATGAAATGCAAACCCCTCTGGAGTTCTGACTGCCTCAGTTCCCTGCTCATTCCAGTGTAGAGATGCTGGAGTCAAAGGCTCTGATGCTGCCTTCAGTGGGGATGGGCAGGGACTGGGATCCCTGCATCCCTTCACAATTCACAGCATCCCTCCACAGTTGTTCAGAAAGATCCAAGGAACACCTGCACCTCCAAACTCCTCCACACCATCAGCAAATGCAGCTCTTAAATAAATGCACACTGATCTCTGAGGAGACCTTGGTTCAAGAGGATGACTCAGAAGGGGACCTGGGTGCTGCTGGCACTTGCAGCCCTTTCTGTGTCAGAACTCAATTTGTACTGCTCTGTGACTCAGGTGTGAACCCAGAGCATGGAAAATGCTTGACATTTCCATTAGCCTGAATAGCAGAACCCCTTTTCTTTTTGGTGTAGCTGGTATTTCATCCCGAGTAACACAATCATGCAGCTTGGGAAAACTCGACTGAGATTTTTGGAGTTTTGCTCTTTTCCTAACAGAACAAAAATATAAATATTGAAAAGAAAGGTTTAATTATTGATAGCCCATAAGTTAAGTGAGCCTTATGATTTGACACAACAGTTGGGTAATGGTTTTGCCTTGTCTCCTACATTGTGCTGCTGTCCTTCTTCCTTTGCTCTCAAATGAACATCCCAAGGACTCCTGAGAGCTGCATTTTCCATGATATCAGGGTACCAAGGGCGTGGGTGGGTTTAGACTCACACTTGCCAAACAATCCAACTCCCACTGAAACCCATGATTAGCTGGAGTGAGGATTACAGGATTGTCTTTCTGGCCTTTTTCAAGGAAATCTTTCTCTGCACGTCACACATGTACCTAATACACCACAAGGCTGGGGGGTAGTTAACACAGAGTTTTTTCCTTTTTTTTTTTTTTTTTTGTAATTATGCAGATTATTGCTTACCAGCCCTATGGGAAGTCTGTGGATTGGTGGGCATATGGTGTGCTGCTCTATGAGATGTTGGCTGGCCAGGTAAGGCCCCCCTCCCGTGCTCACTGTGACCTCCTCCTGCCCTCCAAGGCTGCTCTGTTTCAAGGCTCCCTAAAGGTTTAGACCATTACAGGATAAGATTGAAGCCTTTCATTCTGCTGTTATCTCCTTGTACTCTTGACTGACTCAACTGAGAATGTATTTAGGCTTTAAGCTCTTTATGTTGCACCCACATAATCAAGCTCTGCCTTTGAATAGGGCTCCTTTGTACTGCAATAATGTTATAAATAGCCATCTTCAGAATTGAAAGGGAGACACTTGAGCAGGAAAACGCATGTCAAGTGGAAGAAATACCATTTAGGAGTTTGAAACCACAGGAAAGCATAATAAGAGTGTGTATAAGCTCTGCATTGCAGTTAAGTCCCAAGAATACAGTTTTTGTACTGTATGTCCTGGAGGTAAAATACGAGTCTCAGCACTTGGAAATGTGCTCAGTTACAGGCCCCTCATTCTGCACAGTTAATGAGGGGTTGCTCTCTGAGTCACTCGGGTGGGGAAGCAACACTGTACTGCAATAAATGGCAGATAAGCAGCAACTTTAAGAGATTCTATTAGTCTTGAGTTGAAAAAGATTCCTGCAGTTGGCTTTCCTTGAGTGTTGTTTCCCAAGCTTAAAACATACATTTGTAACAAATGCCTTTAGGAGTATCTCTCTGAAATTCCAATGGACATTTAAAAAGTTTTAGTTTGTAGGAACTGCAGCTGTTAACATTTGCAGGCTGAATTGCAAATATTGGCCATCTGAATGATTTGGAGGAAAGATTTACCATTAGCTGGGTTTTGCACAGGGCCCATATCGTGGGGATTTATCCTTGGGCACTTTCCTACCCCTGTATTTTAAAATACAGTGCAGCCCTTTCTTGTGATAGTTTCAGAAGCAGAATCTACAGCCATGACATAAAACAAACTGGCGTTTAACTGGAATTAAGTGAGGAATGGATATAACTTAGCACAAGGTAATTGAAAGTTATTCTCCAAACTTCACTCTTTGAAGTATTTTGCCTATTTGGTGCACAGTAGCTTTAAAAACTGATTAAAGCTGATCACAAAGATAATCCTGCACACATTTCATTAACCTGGCTGCCATTCTGGGGACAGAAATGAACATTTCTCCTTGATTTTAATCTGAGGCTGTCCAACACTAAGCTTCTGGGTCAGCAGATATCCAGGCTGCAGATTGCTGTGAGTTTGGGGGGTGTTCCTGGACAAGGAGCACTGCTGTATATGGATCTTCTGGGCATGGTGTTGTCATGCCATTTCATAAAAAGTGGAGAATTTAAAACCATAACAAGGAAAACTCAGTGAGTTTCTCACTTGTGATTTATTTTCAACAGCCTCCATTTGATGGGGAAGACGAAGATGAACTATTCCAGTCCATAATGGAGCACAATGTTTCCTACCCAAAATCACTGTCCAAAGAAGCTGTCTCCATCTGCAAGGGGGTGAGATAAAATGTCATTTATCATTAAGTTCCTTTTTGGCAATGCTTGTGAGTAGCTGGCTTTGCCTGGCTCTGACACAGCACTGTAGTGTTTTAAAGTGCAACTTCTGTCAGCCAGTGCTGAGCTATGTTGTCACTTGGAGTCACTGGTAAGTGCTGGGCTCTTCCCACTGTGCCTGCTTGTTTTATGGAAAGAACCAATGTCAGAATCAGTAGCTGCCAGATCCAGAGCAGAATTTATAAACAGGACCATGGTTTGAAGAGTCTCCCCCTGCTTTGCCTCTCAACCCACAGCAGCACAGCCCCAATTTTGCAGGGTGAGATTTCTCAGCTTGGCTGGAGATACTCCAGCAAGTCCTCAGCCCAGAATGCCTAATGACAGGATCAGAGCACAGGAGTTTAGGAGAATCAGTTTTAAATGGAGATGAAGATGAGCTTATGTGAAGATCTTTAGCATAAATGCAAGGAAACCATGGGGAAATTCTGACACAGTGGTACCTGAGTGGCCTAAAATTTGTCTTAGATACTAAATTAATTTTTTTTTTACTTTTGAGGAAAATAGTAGATTTTTCCTTCAGGGGATTAGCTTAGGAAAAAAGAATTTATTTGACTTTCCTTTGATTCCATGTGATTCTCCAGAGCACTATCAGTCTGCAGCTTTTCCAATCCACTGCCTTTAATGGGTTATTTGATGTCTGACTTACACTGATAAAACACCACTGCACTTAGTTAATTTGGTTTTTACATTCTTCCTGTCCTTTTCAACCATTTATGAAGTATTGTACATGAGCTGGATATTAGTCCATTAAAGAAAATCATCAAGGAAAGGAAAAGGTGTTTAGAACAAGAAGGTAAAATGAAAGACCATGCTAATTTTGGAGCTTATTCCAGTGTAGAAGTGCTTGCCAACAAAAAATAAACATGATGTATTTTTGCAAAGTACATTCAGATTGTTGCCTTGTCATGACAATCACATATTCAAACAGCACAGTCTGAACCTGATGTAATGACCCTGTTTTCAGCTCCCCTGTGTGCTGCTCTCTGGGTGCTCATGTCAAGGGAGGGCAGAAAGCTAAAATTACCCTGCACTTTGAGATTTTGGGCAAGTCTCTGTGATACTGGCTTGTTCTTCATCTGCATTAAACTGACAAATAATTCTCAGGTTTCAGAGGGAATTTTTCCTGAGCTAAGAAGTCAATATGAGAAAGTTTCTGACCCTTGCAGTCAGTGGTAGCTCAGCAATCCCAGGACTGGGCACCATTGGGCAAGACAAACGTGCCCACTCTGCTCTTGGAATTAATTTGTCTGCTTGACTTCCATTCCATTGATTGAGAGTTTGTTGGTTTTGGTAAATGCAGCAACTTTGGAAAGAATTGAAACTACTGGAATCAATACTCCCATTTTCTTTTATTGCCTACTGTTAAAACAAGGAGTTTGGAAAAAGTAACAAAAATGGGAACGTTGCTGTTAATCTTGAAGAAGGCTGTGATTCTGCCCAGTGCACAGCCACTTCCCAAACCTGCTTAGAGTAATTTTTATTTTAGGTTCAAAATTGGAATCAGATCAACTCAACATTTGGAAGGAGACTAAAGTGGTACTGAGGTTTTAAGAAGATCTGTTGAGGTATCACTCCCAGCAGTACATTAATCATACATAATTTGTAAAATCTTTAAAAAGTCCCCATGAAACTGGAGCTGGGAGTTTCAGGCTACATTGCACAATTCCCAATGTACACACCAATTGGAAAATTCTAAGGAAATTGTTAATTAGGGAGCACATTCCAGCTTCTAAGCACGCCAGGCTGGTGGATTTGGGGCTGGCTTTTTTTTCACAAGTCTGTTTAATCTCTGTAACTGGGTATAGTATTGACCAGGATGTCATTAAGAATGCAAGGGAGGAAACACAGATTAGATGTTGTCAGCTGGGTGCCAAAGAATTGGAGGCTCTGTAATGAGATGTCTTGAACAAGCCCCAGAAAAATGAAATGGGAGTGGGGGGGGGTTGTACTTCATGGAGCTTTAGTGCATTGGAATTTATGATGTTTAATTGATTGTTGAGATAGGACAGGAGCTGGTCTGCAGATCTGTAAGACTCAGCTGAGAGATTGGAGGTGAAATTCAGGAGTGAGATGTGAGCCAGCAGGCATGGCAGCATGTCCTGGGCACCGCTGCACCTCCAGCAGCAACCTCTGCCCAGTGGGAAAAACTTCCCCAGTGCAGCCCCTAATTTTGCTGCTGAATTGCTGTCTCCAGTGATCAAACAAGAAAATTCTTCAAAAAAAAAAAATTTAGCTTTTCAAAACAATTTTATTAGCAGTGTGTATCTTCAGGAGAGGACCAAGAGCATTGCAAGCAGAGGGAAGTTCCTCTCACTTTCCTTCCAGCATTAAACTGAATTGTTTGGTGTTTTCTTCCCAACAGCTGATGACTAAACATCCTGCAAAACGCCTTGGCTGTGGCCTGGAAGGTGAAAGGGACATCAGGGAACATGCTTTCTTCAGGAGAATTGACTGGGAGAAATTGGAGAACAGGGAGATTCAGCCACCTTTCAAACCTAAAGTGGTGAGTGAGACGCCAGGTCCTTCCTCCCTCACTGCAGCCCTGCTCCCTGGGGTGGCATTGCTGCTGCAGGTCTGGGGCACGGCTACAACGAGGCCATTTGATAAGGGCACAGCTGTCTGGGAGCCTGCTCATGTTTTGGCACCGTGTGCTGTAACCCAGGGAACTTTGTGTCTTGCAAAAAAGGCTGGATGGGCAGCAGGGCGTGAGGAGCTGAAAACAGGAAAATTGGCACATCCACATCAGCCACCTGAGACTGGTAATAAATGTGGTTAACAACTGTCTCCTCTGAGCAGCATCTAAAGTCGGGATCTGACTGAGGGATTTGGATTAGAGGGGTGAATTTCCTCCATGGCTGGCTGCCCAGCACAGGGGTTTTATTCCCCATCCTACAGCAATGTCTGCTCAGTTTGCAGGATTAATCCCTGGTTTATTTTCCATGTTTATTACTGGTTTGCACACATGTATCTACAGGAACATTTTAGAAATCCAAGCAAGTGGAAAGATGTCCTTACCCTGAAAGCTGTTTGCATAATAGAATTGGAAGAGGTTTGCTTGTTGAGCCAGAATTTCTTTCAGCATGCACTGTGCTTTATTGACAGGCAAAGAGAAGAGTTTGCACACAAGAACACAAGCTTTAAGGAACAGCTGTAAACTGTTATGTCCTAACATGGAACCTTTATTCTCTAACCCTTTTATTTTTCAGCTGACAGTCCTGGCTGGTTTTAGCACTTCAGGTGTAGGGTGACTGCTCTTTACACTGATTTATTTTCCAGTACAGACACACCAGTGAGGTATCACAAACTAATGAACAGAGGGATGACAACACCTGAATTACTCTTCCTTTTTTCATACAAATTACTTTTTTGCATCAACAGGAGAAGAGTTGCAGCTGAGAAGGGTGTTTATTGCTAAAGGAAATACCTTTTTGCTATGGTGTGGATTTTGCATGCAGGGAAGGTTGTAAATAAGTGAAGAATTCGTGTGGTGCTGCCAGTCCTGCCCAGCCCATCCCCAGAGCTGGCTGTGCAAAGGGGAGCTCTTAGAGCATATTTTATGGAAGATTTTTATTACATGCTTCTCAAGTCAAATTTAAAGCTAATATAAAACAGATCTACCTTCACATCTGTAAGTTTTATTAGCTCAGGGGCTGAGTGCTTAGACTCTCCTTGAAGTTGAAAGTAACACCAGCATGAAGGTGCTAGAAGCTTGAAGTGTGGTCTGGTTCCATCAGAGCTTCCTGGCAGATCCTGGCTCCTCCTCAGAGCAGCTGTGCTCTGTCTCCCTGGTTATCATGACCTGGTTTGTTTGCACAGGCTGCTATTAAAATACACCGAGGTGGATTCACACAGAGCCTGACTCTCCCAGACAAAAATAACTCAAAATCCAAGTCTAGTATTTACATACCCTATGCACAACTCATTTATGGTGATTGCTGATGCTATTTATACCAGTATCACACAATTATAGAATCGTTTAGGTTGGAAAAGACCTTTAAAATCATCGAGTTCCAGCCATTATCCCAGAACTGCCAAGCCCACCACTAACCCATGTCCCTAAACACCACAAGTTTTACATCCCTCCAGGGATGGATATTGATTTTAGAAAGCAAAAAATACACAAACCTTAATCTGTTTGGAGATAGAGATGTATTTATAGAATTTGTTTGGGGTGATTTTTTTAGGAAACCTTTGTAGGTGCATCTTTTCTAGGAAGTGCTTTCCTGCAGGAATAATCCTGCTACTTCCACAATCCTTACTTGAGCACAGAGCTGCAGATTCTGGGTCAGCAGTTGGGTGATGTAAGTAACATGTTCCCCTCCAGATTGACATTTCACAGGTTATAGGCATAGACTGATTATTTGGCAAGAAGGACATTTTACTTGTATTTCCCAGTTTAGGAGTTTGAGGAGTCCTGTAATTTCATTGTACTCTAGTACTGCATTAAGGTTCACAATAGCAGTGCTGTTCTTTAATGTGAAGACAAATACATCATTGAAGATGCAAATTTATTTATAAGTTACTCTATTTGCACCCAAAATATACCCATATTTCATGTGATTTATTTCTTAGCCTCTACTAGCATAAGCAATAGTGAGAGACCTAATGGTCGTAGGGACTTTGGTTTCAATGTCCAGCTTGTTTGAACAATTCCCACCTGCTGAAAAAAAAGAAGAGGGGAAAAATTTTAAAAAATAAAGAAAATAGCATAATTTTGTTGCAGGATGATTCTTATCTGTAGAAAAACTTTCCTTTTTTAGCAATAACCCTTTTGTGGCTGCTCTGAGCTGACTGTTGTGCCTCTAAATTAATTTGTCTTAATTTGGAGGTACATCAACTATCATGCAAATAATTCTGAGGGTTTTTCCTTGTCAAAATTCATCTCTTTCCATTCTTGTTTTCCAGAGATTGTGTCCCAAAATGCAGAGGCTCGGTGGGCACCAGGGCATTCAATGAGTGGTGCAGAACCCTGGGTGGAGAAAGCAGAGCCCCGTTAGCTTGACCATGGTGCAGTGTCCCTGTGCTGGTGTTCCTCCAAGGCTGGACAAGTGTCCTCTGTGAGCTCCAGGAGCTGAGCAGGTGCTCCTGCTCTCAGACAGGCACCATGTGTGCCCCAGGCAGCAGAAGTTCTTTGCAGCTCAGCTCAGATGGCAGGGCCAGCCCAGCCCCTGCCAGGTGCTCTGTCACAAGGCTGGAAATTCTGACTGGGCTCTTTCCAAACCTCTCACTCTGAATCCCCTCAGTGGGCCCCTCTCCAGTGCATCCTCCTACAAATGCACAGATTTACTCATGTTGCATTAATGTGGAAAAAAATCAATATTGGTCTATTGTATGAGCCATATTCTCCCCTTTCTGAGTTATCCTCTGAGTCTGAAGATAATGATGGAACTTTACCCTTTATGTCCACATGCAGGGATGCTGAAGGAAAAAGTAGAGGAAAGGGTCAGGAACAACAGGAAGAAACATTCACTGCCTTTATCCCACAGCTGCTTTGTCCAAAGATCTGTTACAGTAGTTTTGAGATGAGCACATTTACCAGTTTCCTCCTCACCTCTCCACAATATTCAATGCCTAATTTTCCTCAAATATTCCTTTTTTTTTCTTGCAGCACACAAGCTAATTTCATTCTGGTACCACCTTCCTATTTTTTAGTATGCTTCTGGTCATACTTCCCTGGTTATCAAGTCTTTTCTGCATTTCTCAAAACTCTTATTTCTACAAATCTGGTTTCTTTTGTTGTGTGTTTTGATTTGTTTTCTGTTTTGAAGGAGTTGTGCTCAGGCTGTAGCTGTATTCAATCAACTTCTTGGTTGGACTTTGCCCAAAAATTAGTCTCTTAAGAAAATAAAGGAGGAAACCTGTGATAGCAAGTTTTGGAACAAAGACCTGTCCTGGGATGTGCTCCCTGCCCAGCCCTCCTGCCATCCCAAGGACTGAGACCCTCCCTGCTGTCATTTATGAATTTACAGGAGTTTATGGCCTGTTCAATGAAGACTCAAAGCACATAAATGAATTGCATTAAACTTCTTGCAGATCATAAAAGAAACAGAGACTAACAGGAAAAATTTAATTTTGTATTGTAAAGCTTTTGAAAAGAATGAAACAGCTTGACAAAGAAAGTATCTCTTGCCAACGTATGTTTATAAAAATATTTCCTTCTTCATTTTGTATCCCAGTAATGCTGAATATTTAAGCCTCTTTATCTCGTCACCTCATGCTGATGGATGGAAACCTTTCTGTCTGCTTTTCATCAGGATTCAACTATTAAAACTTCACTGTTTGTCTGGGATTTTTTGTCAAAATATCTGGAAAGAAAATTCTCCCTCAACTACTCATAAGAAAGAGGGAAAGCCTTGCATGTATCCTGACAACTCAGCTGTTGTACTGCTGACATTTTTCAGCTTTTTTTTCTGCTTTTCTCTTTCCTTGCAGTGTGGCAAAGGGGCTGAAAACTTCGATAAGTTCTTCACACGAGGACAGCCGGTGTTGACGCCTCCAGATCAGCTGGTCATTGCCAACATAGACCAAACAGATTTTGAAGGGTTCTCTTATGTCAACCCCCAGTTCGTGCACCCCCTGTTAGAAAATGTAGCATGAAACAGCAGAACAAGCCCCACCGTGGGTACAGTTGGAACCCTACAGTTTTTAGGCTTTCGCCTTGTTGATTCCACTTGGGCCTGGAAATTGTAGGGTTAGAGGGTGTAAGATGAGGGAAGGGCCACTTAGTCAGGATTTGGGCTTTGCAGCAGTGATGTTGTCTTAACAGGAGATAAATTAGTGTACAGTGCCCACTTTTTCTTCTAGAAGTCGCCACTGACTTGTCGAAACTTACCCATGTTTTGGTACGTTCTGTATTTTGTAACTTCCCACTGTCCTTTTGCTCCCTTTTCCACTCTGTTGTGTTGGGAAAACATCTGGCACGTGGTCTGAAGGAGAAGCCACCTCAGTATTTATTCCTTGGGGGCAGATGCTGGGAGCTGGGAGCGTCCTCCCCGCGCTCCCCGGAGGCTTCGGGGGCAGCACCAGAGACTGAGCAGGGTCAGCTCCAGGGGGGAGAGGCATTGCAGAAACATTGCTGAAAGTGTTTGCAAAATATGGCAGGAAAAAAAAAATAAAAAATGTTGGGAATGGGTGGGAGGGGGGTTGAAATCAAATCAGACCTTGAGGCTTGGAGAACCGATCCTGTGAAATCCCAAATTAAAGCGCTCGGGTGGTGGCCACAGCTCTAGGATTTGTGCTAAGAGTAGCATGTGATAAACTCAAGGGTGAAATTTTGTCTTTAATAATAATAATAATAATAGTAATAATTTTAATAATACTTTTGTGAATTTTTAATCTCCATGAGATTATTCTGTGATCCAGGGTGCCATTGTCTGTTCAGTTGGTTTCATTTACACCACTCCTCAAGTTTACTGTTAACTGGTTCTAATACCAATATTTTACTATGAAATTTATTAACCTGGAATGTAAAACAAAACTGTAATTCCTTAAGTCTTATTTACATGTGTTTATTTATAGTTTGCAGTATAGGGCAGTAAATTGAAGAAAGCATTATGTATACTAAATTAACAAAAAATGCAGCCCCGAGTGACTTCCTGATTTCTCCAGAATAACTCATGAAAATCAAGTGAGATTTAGTCTTAAATAATCAGTTTTAATTCAGAAAACTTTGGGCTGTAGAATAATCAAGCCTGAAAGAAGCAGCACCTAAACCTCGTTTTATTGGTAGAATGGAATTTAATACATTTTACATATGCTTCATGCAATGAATTTTGCATGTTTAGTAATAACTCTTAATAATAAGGGTTAATAATAAGCAGATCTATATTATTGACATAATCGTATCAAGCATAAAGAGTATTATAAAAATTTTATAAAACAACTTGTGCTTTATTTGTGAAAGTTCTTGTTCTGAATGACACCATTTAGATTTAGCTAAATGTTTTCTTGCTATTGTTTTGATTTTTACTTTAGGTTTTGAATATTGTTACTGGCTTAGGGTATAATCTCTTTTTTTAAAAGTAGATATACTTTTAAATAATAATTGCTACCTGCAGGTTTTATACGAGATTCAATTAGGCTTTCATTTCACATCTGCTTATTACTTGCAGAGAAGGAAATAGACTTTATTTGCAATGATGAACACTGTAATTAATGCAATCTTCTCCTCTCCTATCACTTAGATTAAAAATTTTGATATTTCCTCTTACAAGTTACCAGAAGATATTAACTCAAATATCAGTAAATAACGTTTTGTGCATATTTGGGTTTTGTTACAGCATGTAAAATAGTAGTTGGTGCACTTCCCTTTTTTTTCCCTTCTGCCTTGATCCCATTAGCAGCCACAGGCACTTTTTGTCTGTCAGATGTGCATGATGATGCCAGAAGCATGATGTCTCTGTTGCTGCATGCAGACTGATTACAATTTTTCCAGCATGTAAACATATTCAAAAAGTAAGATATTTGCCATAAAAGACTTCAATTTATACTAGAATATGTAATGGGGTGGGGTGGGAGGGGAACCTACTTTCTAATCATCTTTTATGACAATAAAACATGGAACCTGTGCCAAAGATTCTGTCAGAAAGATCCAATCCTGGCAGGTGGGAGCCAGAGGGGTGGGCTGGAGCTCGGGGTGACCTGGGGGAGCTGGGCAGTGCTTGAGGGAAGCGTGGTTGGGGTGAAGGGTGGCTGTGTCGAGCTTCTGCACCTGCAGGGCCTTTGGGAAACGTGGGTTTGGGGCCAGGATGTGCCATTTCCACACTCCAGGAGTCCAAGTGTTGCCCTGCCTCAGTCCTGCTGTCCCAGCTCCCAGGAGGAGCATCCTGGAGTGATGGAGCCCTGACATTCCAGGTGTGGCTCACGAGGGGCATTGGCCAATGACAGGAACTCAGGTCCTTGCCTAAACAAACAGGACTCCAAACTTTACAAACATTTTAGGAGTAATGTTTTTAAGCTCTTCTGTGTCAAATATGTTGTCAGCCAAGACTGGGATTTCATTTTCTCCTTTGTGTATTATGTGATTCAAAAACAGTAGTATTCACCATAAAGCATGTGGCCTAATGCAGCATTCATGACTTTTTTTCTTTTTTTTTTTCTGAATATTATTAGCATGTTTAGTAAAATCTGGGTAGAAATCGTGCTGTAGAAGATAATAGATTGAATTAAGATAACAGATTACTGAGTCTCAGATTTTAATAAAGAAGGGGCTCTCAGCTATGCCAGTCTGCCAAGAGGTGCCATTGTGCTTGTCTTTAAATGTGAAGTGAAACAGACACTTTTGAAAAAGGAAAATACTGGGAGAAATACCAGCATACAGATTTGGGGAGTAAGGAAATCATAACAGGGGCAAAATTGAACCAAGGCAGAAACATCTCCCTGGGTAGATGTTCCCACGGTTCTGTTTTCCTGATGAAATCTGAATTTTCCAGAAGTCCCATTGGTGGCACAGCTGTGGCAGTCGGTGCTGTTCACACCAGACAGGTCACAGGGCTGCCCTGACACTGGGGCAGACCTGCTCATTTTCTGGCTACTTCTCATGCCCAGTTTCTTCAGCCCCTGTGTTTGTCTCCCAGTTTTTCTGATGTAGAAGCAGAAATTCCTCTTTAATGTCGTTACCTCAGGTCCCCAGGCTTGTGACATATGTGCTGTCTTCTGGAGGTCTCTCTAACACTTAGGGAAAGGTGCTGTGAACTCTTGGATCCTGCAGGAGCAGGGCAGGGTTAGATAAAGCAGGGATTAGTTGTGTTACCCCTCCCTGCTCTTCCTGATGCCCTCACATGCTCTGACCTTTCCCAAAAACTCCCAGTGGCTGCTCAGAATCCAGAAACTTACAATGGCAAGGAAAACCTGAAGAATCCAGCCAGAATTTTCATATCTTTTTAGAGACAGATGTTATTTATATAATATTTTTCACAAGATTTTGGTTTTCTAGAGAACATGTATCAACAGAAGGAGAGGCATTAGAGCTGCTTCTCTTTCACTTATGTTCAATAGCAACTCCCAACACCCACGGTGCCACCAAGATTCCCAAAAGGCAAACTGAAAATTGTGCTGCACTGGAGCTGGGGTGGAAGTTCTGGGAGCTGTGTTCCCATCCCTGTGCTCAAGTCCCATACGGTTCCAGGGCAGCCAGGAGAGGCACAGGTCTGCCATGTAAAACATCCAAGGGGTTTTCAGGGATCAAATGGGATTTAACTGGCTCCTAGGCAAATTTTGTCATTATTCAGGCATTTGAATGCTTTTGTGCACCTTTGAGTGACCAGAGCAGGGTGGTGGGACCCCAGGACAAACATTTCACCCACCAGCCAGGCTGGCACATCTGTGAGAAGGGGAGAGCACATTCCCATGATAAAACACTCCTTCTTAATCCAGTTTGGAGGAGAAATGCAGTTTAGCTTTCTGATTCTTCATTCTTTCCAGAAATATAATTAAATTTCCTTTGACAAACTGAAGAAAGTTTTTTCTGGAAATCAGCTGTTAGTTTAAAAAAAACTCATCACATCTGAATGCTGCTGGCCTTTGAAATCCATCCTGGCTTTTGGGGTGAATCCAATTCAATAATGCTGGGTTCTATAAAACTAGTAAGGTGTCAAGCAAGAGAGGAACTTGTCTTCTAGGTGGAAAGATGACGTGTCCAAGGATGGAATGGTACCAGTTGAAAAGTGTTTTCTGAGCCAGTGCCTCTGGATGCAATCCCAGTTAAATGCCATAGGAGACACATGCAGCGAGCAGGGAGGGCAGATCCTCCTTATTGTGCAAAGCATAGCATTGGAAATAATCAATAATAATAATAATCCAATAATAAAGCTTTGATACGAGTAGAAAGCATATTGACAGTATAATGAGTTTACAGTAGGCTTTTGGACCTGCCAGGAGACTTCTGGAAATATTTAATAATGTGATTTTCAGTTCTTTTAGTCATTTGCATAAGTTATTGTACATAGGGTTTTTGTCTCTTTGCAAACGTGAGTGTGGGCTGTGTTTGCTGTGTCCCCTCTGTAGGTGGGCACTGAGCTGCCAAGTAGTCAGAAAGTAGACAAGCTAAAAAGCACTTTGTTCCTTCAGCCCCACACTCGTAGATGGGATCTGAAATAGCTGAGTTGCAGAAATAAGTAAGATTTGACTCCATAAACATGCATGATTCCCTCACTGTGCCAGTAACAACTGGGAATTCAATAGCCTTATCATGAATAATCATCATGCACTACAGCCTCTGTTCCCAGGAAAACCTTGAGAGGGAGTGGGCCACTCGTGAACCTCTGCCTCACCCACCTCACCTGTAGGATGGGGGTAACAGTATTTACTGACCCCACAGGAGGGGTGAGGGCTTCTTTGGCAATGTTTCTAATTCACTTTTAACCTGAAAAGAGTTGTGTAAGTATTATTGTAATCTTTAATATTAAATCAGCTTCTTGGTTTCACATGGTACTGCTGACTATACCATGCTGTTTCTACTTTTTTATAGAACTTTAGTAACTCTGCTGAAACCATTTGAAGAGAAATAAAATCAGATCTGACACATTTCTTACAGAATCTGAAGTCCAGCTTTTGTACCTGGAGTCAGGGTGTGGTGTGGAGTGATGCTTGCTGATTGTGTAGGTCAGCTGCACTTTCCTCTTTTCCAGCTACTGAGATTTTTATGTGCAATTTAAAAATTCCATGTCGATGGAATTCTTAGGGGAACTGATTCTTGGAGGGGGGTATTCCCTTTGAGTAAATAAATTCAGCACAGCTGTTTTCTAGTTTTTACTGACTCCTGCTGAAGGAGGAGCTCTGTTCTTTGTGCAGCTGGTCCGTCCATGACAGGTCAATCTTTTCTGTTGATATTTGAAGTATTTCTGTGTTGTAAATGTGTCTTTGTGCTTTTTTTAAACTTGTCTGTGACACTGTACTTCAAATTTAAAAGAAAACTGCTCCAGAAGCTGGTTTTTTTTTTTCTTCCACTGATGTCAGTTGACCTAAATAAATAAATTAAGTTAATGATTTGAATCCGTGCAGGATGAGCAGCAACAACATTGACACTCAGCTGCCATTGAAGCTCATTTCTCACTCTGGTTACATTGGACACTCCACAGCTGATGTTTCATTAGTTTTATAATTATTAATGACAGGACGTTTTAATAGAAAGGAAAATGATGTTCATGATTTTTACAAACATTTTCCTGAGAACTATTTGAATTTCTTTTCCCTCTCTCTGAACCCTTTGAGGTGACACTGCCAAGGGTTCTGTCCTTCCAGAGCTTCACACTCCTGGCTTGGCTTCCAAGGCACCCAGGGAACCACAGAGCTCCCTGGGTGCTGAGTGCATGGCCAAGAGCCCCAATTCACTGAAATTATTAATTATATTATGTGTTTGTACCCACTGTTGGCCTTGGAGTATAAAAACAATGTTCTTGCAGGGGTAATAAAAATTTAATCTGTGGCTCGTTCCCCAAACCTTTAATTTGTTCTCTCCCGTGTTATCAGAATGAATGTAAAAAAAAAAAAAGAAAAAACAAAACAATTTCAACAAAATGAAGCTCGTTGGCTCTTTTAGAAATGTGCATTTCCCAACACTCTGTGGTTCTGCACAACAATGCAGAGAACACCTGAAACTTCTCAAATGACTGTATGCTACTTTAATTTGTTTTAATTTAAAAAAATGGAGTAATCTCACCTTGAAGTCATTAATATTTTGAATGTTTTTTTAAGACCCAAATGTTTATTTATATGGAGGAGAACATTATTTATTTTCATATTATTTATCTGCAAGATGCTACTAGAAAATTTGGAGAGGCCATTAATTTTTCAAAATATTTTAAAAAATAACAACCATTGGAAGTGTAGTGGGCAAGACTGATGTACAAATTGCAGCATCTTTTTTTCTTTTTGTTTCATAATTCGCAGTATCTTCAATCTTTGTTTGCATGAAATGCTTTTGTTAAGTATTAATTGTAGTTTCAAAGCAAGTGTGTATGAATAAAAATACTGATCATTACTTTTGTGAGAGTTTGGTCTGCCTTGATTAAATTTCCCTTCTAAATTAACTCCCCCAGGGCCAGAGGCTGCAGAGAGGTTGGTTTGACCAACAGAAGTTTCCCAGTTAGGACCTTGATTCTTCAGAGACAGAATTTTAACCTGGGTTTTTGGTTTTTAATTCTTGTCAGTGAACTAAGAGGAAAAAAAACCAGCTTACCTAAAAAAGATGTGTGTGAGAGGATTTCTGTGTGCTGACCTCGGTGATGCTGGGCTGCTCCAGGTGTGGGAGCCAAAGGGAAAAACAGCCCCAGGAGCCAAATGAGGCCTGAGATGGGAGGGTTTGGTTCAAAGCTTGATGTGAGGCTTGGTGCTGGAGGGATGTGCCCTCCTTGGGAACAGCCAGACCCAAGGAACCTCAAATTCAATTTATCTCCTTGGGTGTGGGAGCCCTGGGTGGTTCTTCCCCCTCCTCCTGGGAGGAGGGGCTGTTGCAGGGATTGATGACCCCCATGGGGACCCACTTGTGTCATGAAATACCTGATTTAGAATCCTGGGGGACCAGACACGACCTCCCATCCCACCACCCCACGCCTCATTTACACTGACATCGTTTGTTTTCAAAACTTGAAAGCAATGTCCAAATATTGTGACAACTTGACAGACAGCTCCCTTTCCTGCCTGCTCTCCCAGGATTGAGTCTCATGCTAATTCACTTATTGGGTTCGCTTCATTTGCAGAAGTCTGCCTGAGTTTGCCCAAAGGAATGGTTGAAATTCTGGGTTTTTTCCAGAGTCAGTGTTTCCACACTACTTCACATCTGTCATCTAACGTGCTCAGCTTCTGAAGCCCATGAACACATCATCTCTTCTCAGAGATGAGCACATCTCAGCTTTCTGCAGAGCTGAACAGGGGCTTTGGGGATACATCACTGCCCTGAGCTTGTGGATACAGGGTTGGTGCCTCCAGAGCAGGAGGAAGGGGCTCCTCAGCTCTCCACGGAGCCAGAGCTGCATCCCCAGCCCCTGGGCTGGCCAGGATTTGTGGCCAAACCACCACAGTGCCCATCCAAGGGGCTCTTGGCTTTTGGGGTGACAGCTTGGACATGAAGTTCTGAACGATCTCCCTGGGGAAGGACAAGTGTGGCAGAGCCGGGGTGGCTGGACATGGGCTCACAGGGGTGGGAGAGCCTCCAGCTGCCCCATGGTCACACTCTGAGCCCTCCCGCCTCAGACTGGTGGTCTCATGAGCAGGACAATCCCCAGCTCACAGTGGGATGAGTCAGCTGTCACGAGAGGGTGGTGAGAGCCTGCTGGGCTGCTTTGGTGTGACGGGGTGTGGAAAAGGGGGAAATGTCTGTAACAGTGCATTTTGTTTGACTCCTCCTCAGCAGGCAAGATTAAGCTGGTGGTTCTGGGGAAGATGAAGTGTTAAAAGCTTCTGCAGGAGAGGCTGAAGCTCTCCATGCCTGCCACATCCATGCATGAGAGCATCTCCACCAGGAATGTTTCCAGCACGATAAATCACACCCAGTGTTCGTGCCTGCCTCCCCCAGCCCCAGCCTCAGCCTCTCTTCAGAGATTTGGGTATTTGATTTGGAAATCTCAGAATATTTTTGCAGAGCTGGTGTGTGAGCTGCAAATAAAACCAGCTCCTCTGAGAACTGCTTGGGTAGCTGAAATGATGACTGCATTAATTACCACGAGGTAATTATAATCCCACCTGCTCCCTGGGGAGCTGTGGTAAAGCAAAGGCAAATCAATCAGGGGCCCAAATCAGGACAGCTGTTGCCATGTGTGCATGCTTGTCCTCAAAGGGATGTTTTCCCTGGCTGCATCTGTCACTTGTCACCATCCCAAGTGGTGCTGCACCCAAAGAAATGGGGATCTGATGAGGAGACCAGTCAGTGGCAGGGCTGGACCCACAGAGTTACCTGCAAAGGTTTTTTTTACATTTTTTTTTCTCTCTTTCCCAAATGAAGGGCACGGAATGAGGCAGATCTCATGGGAAATGAGTCAACGCTGTCTCCTTCTCCGGGGACTTGCTGCATTTGCTGCCAGGGTGACAGTGTCAGACACCAGCTGCCACTTCCAGTGCTCCTTGCTGGTCCCTGAGTCAGTGCCTGACATCCTACCCCAGCAGAGGTGGTTCCACAGTCTGATGAAGGAGAGGAAATCATTCCAAAGCCAATTTAAAGCACCCTACCTGGGTGAGGAAAAAAAAAAAAAAAAAAAGCCAAACAACCCTACAGTGGAAGTTTACTTAGAAATATTTTAGATCTTACTCTTGCCCATCAAGGCTGGCAAAAATCACTTACCTCTTCACATGCTAGGAAAGAACTTTGTGTGTGTGTCTGAGAGAGAGTTTGGTCCACATCTGTCCTATCTTTCCTATTTTTCCTATTTGAGGCCTTGATCAATCCCCCCTTACCTTGCTCCTCTATTCAGAACACTTCATAAAACTCTGCCCATAACAGGGAGACTTCCTAATCCATATAAAACATTCTTCAACAATTTCTATAAAACCTCATCAAAGCTTCAGCATTTCCAGGGACACCTCCAGAAAAACACTCTTTTAACAGGATATATTTGCTTCTCCTTCAAGTGTAACCATGTATGGGACACTGATTAGGTGTGATTTCAGGAAAAATCCATCAGAAACAGCTATAAAAGCAACCAGAAGGAAGGAAAGGCCTGTGGTGAGAGCATCCTAAAACCTCTTGGATCAGTTCCTGGTCCTTTTGGGATAAGTCATTTAGCATTCTTGTGCCTGATTGACATTAACATCATTAAAAGATTGGTAATGAATTTCAGTGCTATATAAATCACATGGAAAACTATTACCCTTAATGTAAGCGTTACGAGGCTTTAATAATTAATGTCATCTAAACTTCTTTCCAAAACATGACCTTTGAAATCAGATTGCTGTGGCCAGAGCCATCCCTCATCCTGCAAGCAGCTGCTTTCCAGCCAGCCTGGATAGCTCCAGTGGGGAGCCTGGATGGGTCCAGTTCCAGGAACAGCTCCCAGAGGGAACCTGTGCAGGTGGAACTCCACTCCTTGTGCAGCAGGATAACAGAAAACACCAGCAGTGAGGAAAAAGCACTGCCAGCATCAACTCCAGCCTGTCTCATTGTAGGGCACTGCCCTGCACGGTGAAAGGGTGAGATGTGGGCACTCCCTGCTCTTTCTGACCTTCCCTCCCCTGTGGAGATGCTCAGATCCCAGCCCTGGAAAACCACAGGGGCTAAAGGCTGCACCTGGAAAACTCCTGAACTGGCACATCCTCCTCTGGTATGAGCTCAGTTTAGCCCCATACAATGACAGAGGGTATTTTATTTTAAATAAAATCTCTAACTTCCATTCACACATGTGCCTTTGTTGTTGTGTGAGTCAGAGCCGCTCGGGGAGGCTGCGAAAGGCTCCGCACATTTATTTTTTTTTAGGCTTTCACACAGCATGTGGGTGCTGGGTTAAAAATAATGTGGTGCCTCTCCTTGAGCTTCCTCCCAAGCAGTGGATCCAGGCAGAGGGATGTGCAGGGGAAACAGCAAATGGAGCTGCAGCTCCAACAGCCCACGGAGTTAATTTCTTTAATTTAGTCATGGTGCAAGCGGGATGTGAAAACCCTCCCAGGGAGAGGAGAAGGGCTGGTGTTCTTTGGTGCTGGGAGTTTTACGTCTTTCCTTGTTTTCAGTATTTGAAAAATAAAACAATAACACTGCTGGGATAAGGAGCAGAAGTTGTGCTGAACTCCTTCCACACCCCAGGAACCGAAGCAGCCCATCCCACCTGCACAGTGCTGTGAGTGTGGATCCCAAACCAAGCTGCTGGTGCCAGTTTTGCTGCCCAGTGTGTAATACCCCACAAACACCATCCATGAGAAACAAAACTCTCTAAAGTCTCTCTTATGAAGTGGTTCCCAGCCCCTGGAAGCTGCCCCGTGGGTTCCCTGAGTGTTGTGCCAGGGCTGCTCTGCATCTCCCTGAGCCTCCCCCCGGCCGTGCTGCCCACGAAATGACAAAAAATAGCAAAAGCTGGAGCAGCTGGCATGGAGCATCCATCACCTCCCACACAAGTCACAGCAGCTCCAGCATCCCAGCTTGTTGCATTCACCTGCTCGCTCTCCTCGGGCAAACACTGCAACTCCTGGCTGAGGCAGAGCTCCCCTCCCTGTGCCCAAAATGCTTCTCCCAGCCTGCTGGGCAGGTAGAATTGCTCAGTAGCTGTTGTCTGACACCTGATCAGAGCCATGGGAGGGCTCAGAGGTGGCTGCCCTTTGCTGGGTGGATTTGCTGTCCAAGTAATTCAGCACAGAAAATATTTGAGGGAATAGGAGGGAAGGCAAACCTGAGGTTTCCTACCAGTTGGTGGCCCAAGCTGACAGGACCAGACCTTTTATTTCATAATAACCTGAGTGCCTTCAAGGTGGCTTCTGTTGATAGGGAAAAGACCAAGGAAAATCATCCCTGCAGGTGTCACCTGTCAGAATCAAACCCTTGTAGCTGAAACGAGATGTGCCCACCACCTCCCCCTGCACTGCTGACAGCCCAGGGAGAGCTGCTGGAACAAATCACTTCTGTTCTGAGCCACTAATGAACCTCAAATCCCTCCTCAGTAATAAGGTTTGACCTTGGGTGCATCCTAAAAGCTGCTGCTGAGGTGTCCATGGAGCTTCAAGCTTCCACACTGATTAAAGAGTGGCACAAAAGGCTGCTGCAGTGGCTGAGGGCTGGCAGAGCTGCTCTGCTGGGCCAGTCCAGCCCTGCAGGGTCTGGCACAGCTGTGGAACATCCTGGCCTGGGCAAGGTCCCACCCAGTTTCACTTGCCCCACATGTGGCTGTGGAGGAGGATCCACAGGAGGAGAGAGCCCAGAAGGAACAGTAAAAAGTGGGGAAGGAAAAATGATGCTGTCAGCTGGTATTATGTGAAACAATAAACTGAAACAGCTATTGCAGAATTTGGCAAAATCCTGCCCCAAGGTTTGGGGAGATGCTGAGAAGATGTAAAATGCTGATTGTCCTGTCTGCCAAGTTTCTGTCCAAGAGAAGGATTTTCCACTTCACTGGTTTTTCCCATCATCATGGAAATCCATGTTATGGGGAGGAACTCTGGAGAGCTGCTAATGAGGTGGGGGAGTTTAGCTGTGCTGCTGGGGTTTTGGGAGGATCACTGGTGCTCTCTCTGATCCTGGCCCTGGGATGCCTGTGGGAAATGTTTCTGGTGTGAGTGCTGGCATTGTGCACGTGCTTTGCCAGGGCAGAAGTTGCTGTGTGGGACAAGCAGCAGCAGAAAATCCACCCGAGTGTTTCAATGCAAGTGCATTTTCATGGAAACAAAGGGGAGGGGAAGAAACTGAAGCTCAGAATGTGTATTTCTAATTGATTATATGCATGGCTGCTGGGGGCCTCTCACACTGTATGGTTAATTATGTCACTGTGTGAGCCATAGCTTTATTTGTGTTGTATTGCAATGATCCTGCCCAGAGCCCAGGCAGCAGCAGAGCAGGTTGTCTGTCTGGAGAAAAATGAAGGTCTGCTTTGTTTAGGTTTCTTTTTAACAATATAGAGAAAAGAAAAATGATGAACAACCAATTATTGTGATAAAACCATCT
>VXBI01008773.1:195232-294232 GCA_013397375.1 Toxostoma redivivum | reverse complement strand
GGCCAGGCTGCCCCGGGAACGGGGGGGAAACGCTTCGGGAGGTGGCGTTGTGGGGGTTCCGAATTGGATGTAAAGCCCTGAAAGTTTAAAGCCGAGGGAAGAGGGATCGGGGTGCGGAGCCGCAGGGCTCAGGGCAGGTATCCCTGTGCTTTCCGTATTCCCCTGGGAGTGGGAACCGGCCAGGCACCGCCCCGGGCAGCATCCGCCGCATCCCCAGCGCGGCCCCGGAGCGCAGCCGGACCCGCCGAGGGTCCTGGGTGAGAGTCCCGTGTGCCCTGCCCGGGGACCGGCACCGCTCGGGGGGCGGCATTGGACTTGTCCCGATTCCCGACGGAAGGACCTTGGTACGAGGAAGCCGGAAAATCCCGGCGCTTCTTCCCTGAGATTTTCATCGCTGGGCTCTTCCCCACCCGGCTGCTCAAGCAGAGGCCATCTCTCGGGGAATGAGAGCATCCCCGTCCTCAGCGCTCAGAGTTTGGAGCGTTCGGCGCAGGAACCGATGTGTATTTTTCCCAGGGAATATAAAATCTGCAGGAAGTCAGGCTGTGGATGTTTTCCAGCGTAGCAAACCCCTTGGAGAGGGGAGTGTGAATTGAGCGAGGCTATCTGAGAAAAACCTGACCTGGTTCTTAAGTGGAGTGAAGTGCCGGGGGGTGAGGGGAAAGGCTGGATCGTGTGTTTCCATATGAACAGGGAGTGGGGAGCCGGTCCTCACTCCAAAGCACCTTATTGCCAGCCTGGGGAAGGCGGTGACATAAATGTGAAATGTGAAATGCGGCGAGCAGGGAGGGTCTGACACGGCCTTTGGCTCTTGATTAATTGCCGGGCATTTCATAAAACTTCATCAGCCCCTGAGGCGGGATGCTCTTTGCAGCTTTTCGGGTTGTGGCTTCCAGGCACGGAGCTGCAGGAGCCGCTCAGGGTGCCCGGGGAGGGGGTCTGACCTGGACACCGCTGTCACCACCATGTCTCTTGCATCCCCAAATCCCCCTGGGGGACAGGAGGCCTCCTCGGAGCTGGCAGGGTACAGGTGAGCCCTCGGAAAGGGCAACAAGGGTTTTGCCTTCCCTGAAGATAGCACTGCTTCAGCCAGAACGCTGAAGAGTATTTCAGCTGAAAAAGGGAATTCCTGCTGAGCTTCCTGCAGCAGCAGCGAGTGCTGGTGGCACGACCCAGGCTGGCAGCTCTGCTGGAGGAGCATTCCCGTGTTTCCATCACTGCTGCCTGTTGGTTTCACAAGTGCCTCGTGTCTGGGCTCCTTTCAAAGGCTCCTCTGCCGCTCTTTGAGCAGCACATCTCAGCTTGTCACGTCGGAACCCACATAAAAAGCCAAAGGGCAGGAGACTGGCTCCCAGCAGCCCATCCTGTGCCATCACACCTTGCCCTAAGGCTGCCCCAAGTGACACCCAGGGGTCAGAAATGCCTCTGTGGGGGGGGGTTTCTCCGATCCCTTGCTGTATTCTTGTAGCTGTTGAATACATTCATTGAGCGGAATGAATTTCCACCTAGCAGAATCCATAGCACAGCTTTTGCAGCTTCAGCTTTATTTATGGAGAGGGGAGGGAATATAAAATACAAAAGAGAAATAATGCACAAGCCTGCAGAGATTTCAATGGTATCAGTGAGCTGTGAGCTGTGCGGGGCTGGAGTGAGAACCAGGAGCTTTTCCTAAATCAGCTGGGAAGATTTAAACCTTGGGTTTAACATGGCATTTTTAAAATAACTTTTAACCTAGACCCCATCATCTAGTTATGTGGGAAATCTTAATCTCACTGAAATTAAAGACAGTTTGGATTCTAGGTGTGGTCTAGAAAGAAGGTTTGGTGTCAAAGTCACACTGGTTTTCAAAGCTGTATAGTCACAACTTCTGATATTTGTAGTAAAATATTTATTGGCAAAATGGAATTTGTCAAAGGACAACACACATGCCATCATCAGGCTCAGAAAATGGGTTGTTACAGATGAGTGGAGTGTGTGATCTTTTAAGAAGACAGGAATTACAGTTTTTCTTTTATTAATGAGAGGGATATTGCTTATCAGTGAAAACCCTTGTTAGAGCAGTGTCAAGGCTGCACAGAGGGCATTACTGGAGCAGCACAGCAGATACATACACTGACCCAGGACAACTTGTGGATAATTCATTTTCCCACCCAGTGCCCCCATCCGCAGGGAGCACAGGCTCAGGTCTGCCAGGGCAGGACCTGGCTCAAAGCCCTTCAGGTGGCCCTGGCTCCTTCCCAGGAGACACAAAAAGGTTATGACAGATGTTCCTTTTCCCTGCAGCAGCTCTGGCTGGGAATACCGGGTCGGGTGTAGGTGGCAGGAGAGGTGCTGAACAGAATGAGAACCTGGTGTACAAAGGGAACAGGAGAAGAGCGTAGGCAGAGCCCAGGCACGCACAGCCAGGCCAGCTTTCACCTGGGAATAGCTGCTGGCCTGGGGCAAGGATGGAGAAGAGTGACACCGAGTCCATTCCCTGCCTGTTCCCACAGACTTTCCCAGTGCTGAGCAGGACAGGTGAGCCCAGGGCTCCTGACCAGCTCATGGTGCCTGTGTCTGTTCTCAGGCTGTTCCACATCATGCATGGCTTTTTCTGCCCTCTCTGCCAGGATGTCTGCTGGTAAATACTGGAACTGGTAACAAATCTTGCTACAATCCAGATGGTAGAAAGTTTAGTACCTCCAGTGCTGTATAAATACTTGTTATGTACATTCACATTCCTGATTATTAAACCCAACAAGCTGCATAAAGCAAAGACTTTTCCTATGTGAAAATTTTAGTGGCTGCTCAGGGTCAGACCTGGGGAGTTGTCCATGAAGACATCACCAACAGCTTCCAAGGAGCTGTGTCCCAAATTGCTTGAGCTGAGCCAGATGGAGCAGCTGCTGGCTTTGGTCGCTGGGTTCAGTGGCAGCCACCAGTGCCCCCAGGTTATGAAGTCGTTTTCCAGAGGTGTGGATGACACCGCCCTTCTGCACTTTATGCCATCATTTCGCTGCTCAGAGGCTTTGCAGTAAAGCTGGTTTCTAGACAGGGAAGAGGAATGCAATCTCCTGGCTAACGAGGCACTGCTCCCTGCTATCCATCATCTTTAATCACAGCCAGGGGACGCAGGTCTCTGCCGCCATGGCCAGCACGTGCTGCCTGCCCAATGTGCCACTTGTCTGCAGCCCTCAGAGAGCCCAGGGCCCTCAGGGGATTTCTGCCTTCCTCTCATTAATCTCTCAAAAAATGTTCATAAAACCCCTCCAGCTGCCAGCACTGGTGAGAAGAGCAGGAGTGGGGGAAGAGCTGTGGCTTCCTGCCTCCCCAGCTCAGGTACCCACCGACACGGGGGAGTGCAAGGGCTTTAATTAGCTCTTAATGCTATTTTTACCTCCCAGCATGCTTAAATTAGCTCAAGCTGTCATACACTGATCACTAAGGGGAAAAGAAGGAACAGGGGGTTTTGGCCCCTCTGCTGAGCAGCCTCAGCTCCGGAGCTTGGGCTGCACCTGGAGCTTTTCTTAGACCTTCCACAGCAATGAATGTTTGTTTATAGCCCAGAGACATTTCATGGACAGCTCTTGAAGTGCTTACACTGAATTTGGGGGCTCTGCTGACATCCACTTCAGTCTAAAACAACATCCATATCTTACAGAAGAGGTGCTCGAGTACTTCAATCATTACCTGCCTTGCTGCTGGAAGGACACAGAAACCTTGAAAAGCTGCAAGGAAAAGGATTATTCTCCCCTTTTTAATCTACAAGGCTCTTGTAGGACTTCGTGCCAACTTTAATGATACTTGGAAGTGAGCAAGGAGCAGCTGCTAAAGCTTTAATAGCCACCAGAGCAGCCCAGCCTTGGTGCTGGAGTGAGTGGATGTGCACAGCTGATCCAGCTGAGCTCTCCCTCATCCCTGGCTCTGCCCCTGTGCTGGCCGAGGTGAGCAGAGGGAATGCTGCAGCCTGAACAGGGTCACTGGATCGTTGGGTTACTGCAGTTCATGCATTTGGGATCTCAGTACAAGCCATAATGCCCCTCAGGCAGAGGTTAATGGGCAGCACCACTCCCCGTGCAGCAAGGTTTCTGCAGCTCCTCTAGCACAGTCCCCGGCTGGTTTGCTTTGCAGCATTAGAGATTTCCCCCTTTCATTCTGCTTTTGTAGCTCTTTGTAGGGTATTGAAAGCAGCAGTTCGGCTCAGGTCCCTGACTGGGAGCATTCTGACACACAGAGAAGGAGAATTCTGTGTCAGGTTGGGTAGGGAGAGAGGACTTTGGGAAGAGCTCTGCAAAGGGCAGGGCTCAGCTATTGTTAGAGCTGTAAACTTTGAACAGAAATATAGGTTAGACCTGGAGAGCTGGACCTGGGTATGTGGGCAATGTTGCAAACTCAGAGCTTTACCTCCTGTTTCCCTCTCGTGAAATGCACTTTGTGTAATGATTTTCTACAACATCCCAAGGCAGGAGCTGCCAGCACGTGGATGCAGAGACCTGCCTGCCATCTGCCTGTCCCTGTGTCCCAGCACCCTGCAGCCCTCCTGTGGGTCGGGCAGAGGGGGAGAGCTGAGGCTGTGCCCTTCCTTCAGGTCCTGCCTGTTTCCAAAGCCATCCCACTCCAGCTCCTCCCAGAGCATCCAGCAGCTGAAGCCTCCCTTGAGGACCCTCGTCCTTGCAGCTGATCTGCCAGAACTGCTCTTCCCACCTTCAGCCCCATCACAGGCTCTCCTCTTGCCAAAGCGTCACTTCAGCTGGGGTTAACAGAGGTAAGAGCCTGGAACACCACGGGAAAAGGAGACACGTGGGTGGGATGGGCTCTATAAAAGTTTTGTGGGGGATATCTGTGGATCCAGAAGGACCATGTGAATGAGGCTGGCTGCACACACAGGGGCTGTGCCAGCAGCCTGTGAACCAGGACCATGGGGGCTGTTTGGTCGATGCTTTCATTTGCTGGAAGTTGCTGGGTTCATCCAAAGCATTAGTGTGAGAGAGCTGGAGCAGTGCCATCTCTGCAGCCACTGCAGCAGCGTGGCAGAGGGGGCCAGCTTGGGAAAGGGGCTGCTTTGAGGGCTGGGGTGGGAAATAAATCTCAATTACTTCTCCTTTGACCTTGGAAGTATCATTTGGCCTCCTTCTATTTAGTGCTGGAGCTGAGGTGGACTCAATTATCAACTAACAATTATCAATTAACAACTCTCTGCCAAGCTGACCTAGGCAAAAGGGCAGGTTTTGAGCAGTCCACAGCAGAAAGGCTTGTGTGAGATAAAGAAGGAGAGAGAAGTGGGTCAGACTTGGAAATTCAAGTTATGGTGCTTTCTACACAGCATTTCCATTGCTCTTGCACTGCCATAGCAGGATTTTTTTTCACCAAACTGTAAAAAATAACTCTGGCAAGAAATGAAGCACAGGAAGTGCTAGGGAAAAGAGGACTTCTCAGAAAAATTATATAAGTCAGGTTTAAGAGAGAAAATCCCAAGTAATCTCATTACCAAAATCAGTTAGTGGTGAGCCTTGCAGTGTGTGAGCTCACAAATTGTTTCTTACTGATTATTTATGAGGTGTTCCTTGTGTGTGATGACAAGCACAAAATTAATAGGTTTGTTATTGCTGTGGCTCAACCTGGGCTTAAATAACTCATAACCGGGCTTCTTTTTATTCATTTATTTACTTTTGAAGCCTCCCTAGAGAGGCTGTGAGCCCAGTGTGCCCATTGATCCAGCCCTGCCGTGTCCATCCACACTGCTGCTCCCAGCTGAAGGGAAGATTTCAAGCCCAGTATTGATCCTTTTAAAGTTTGTTTGCTCGTTGTCACAGTTACAAGCCCTTGTTCAAACTGCCATGAGATGGGCTGTTTTATTTCTTAATATCAGGCTGAACCTCCTCTACATCAAAAAGATTTATTTCTGCACTTAATTTTTCCAATTCGTATTTTCTCTCTCAGAAATCGAACTGACATTTCTGTGTGACACTAATGCAGCTCTTAAAGCTGCCTGATGTATTTCAGTCTTCCCATGTGCCAGGGGAGCTGGTGGGTGCCAGCAGCCCAGGACAGGACACCCAGGAGCCCTGTGGACCAGCTCTGACCCGAATCCTCTTTGGAAATTTCCTTCTCAATGAAAAGCAGGAGACGCTGCTTTTCTCTGCAGCCACTTCTGCTCTATTCTGTGGGACCAGAGCAGCCCTGTGTTCCTCTCCTGCCTGCAGCACACCTTTTCAGGAGGGGCTGTTTCTTCCCAAGCAGTAATTCCAGAACCAGAACTATCTTTCCTGGCTGCCCAGTTTTCCAGGTCAGGTTTGTGGAGCTGCTTCTCCTGTGATCCCAGATGGAGCCGTGGGTGCTGTCCTCACCATCTCCTCCTCTTCCTCTCCTCAGCTGTGCTTAAAGTCAGCTCCACATGTGCTCCTCACACTGGTCCAACCCACAGAGCACCAGTTCAGCTGCCCTCAGGCTGCATGCTGCACACCCTGTTTTGGGGACTGAAGCATTTGCACCCTTTGGGTGCTCCATGAGCTCGGTGGGATCATTCTATTTCCCCAGGGTTATTAATGACCAAATCAGCCTTCTCTGGATTTGCCCCTGAGGGAGCCAGGGTGAGTTGTGCTGTCTGAAGGAGGGTGACAGTGCAGTGGTGGCCTCAGCACAGTCCTGCCTTAGCACTGCCAGCTCTGAGAAGTTTTGCTCTGAAAGAGCTGCTCTCCTTGACCTATTTTTTTTTTGCCCACATTTATGGCCTGCATTGTGTCCTGAAGAAGGGATCACACTGCTCGAAGGCCCTTTATTTTTAGCCAGCCCAATTTCTTGTTGCAGCTTAGTGGGAGCTGGTCCTTTCAGTTCAGCTCCATCACAGCTCATGCTCTCTGTATTTGATTGCTCCTACCCAGGTCCCTGATGTTCTTTGTGCATCCATTGCTCACTCAGAGGATTTCCTATTCTCCTTTCACTGGCTTCATTCCTTCTCCTTTATGTACTGCTCAGCCTCTCCCACTGCTCCAGATCCATGGCTGAATCTCTGATTTCCCTTGGTTTGCAGACTGGACCAGTCATTCACAGCCACAAGCTTGTCCTGGACCTCAGCACCCCTCCACAAACAAACCCTTCCCTCCTGTCTGCTCCAATAACCTTGGCAGTGCTTCCCTTCCTCCCAAATGTCAGGAAATTGGAAATGATGCTTTAGCCACATAAAAATCAATGGCTTGGCCCTGTCCTTCTGCCTTTACCCAGGGCAGGAAGGAGCTGTTGTTTTCTGGTGAGCCCATAGCAGTGATCTATTGAAGTGACCCATCCTGCCCAGACAGCTGACCAGTGATATATTCATTTTTCTGAGCCCACCCACACAGCCCAGAGAAGTGGCTTTTGCTTGGCATTAGGCCACAGATGTGGGCTGAGAAATCTGCCCAGAATATTCCCTTTCTGTGACTGTGGAGTAGCAGGTAAGGACTCACTCCTAGACTTGGGTGAATGGTGTTAGAAACAATGCCAGTACTCATTTCATTTCCAAAGGATTCAGGCCCAGCAAGGGCCATGTGCTGTTTCCATCAGCAGCTGTTGCTCTAAGGTAAGGAGAAATTCATTGCAAGGACTGCAGATTACATTGCAGGCTGCATTTATTATTCCCTGGACTGCTACCAGAATGCACAGTGTGATCAGAGGAGCAGGAACAGTTCTAAGGTTATGTTTCCTGGAAATCTTCGGGGCTCTATTCATTTAATTTAAAATTCAGCTCCTGTTGGAAACCAAATAGCCATAGGAAGCAGAACACAATTGATAAAGGTCACTGTGGACTAAATCCTTTCTCATAATCAAGCCAGCTCCTGTTCTTGTCCTTGAAAAACTTTCCACTTGGGAGCCCTGGGCATCCTCCAGGCACTGGGGCTGGGGAAGGTTTGTTTCAAACGTGTTCTGCACTATCCCTATCCCTGTTCCCCATCACATCAGGTTGGATTCTATGTGCCAGTGAGGCAGTAATAGGCACCAGTCTCTAATGTGTCTGTGATTCCATGGAAATTGAAGTGTGAGAGGGAAAAGGAATGAGGCACTTGAGTGGTGCAGCTCTGATGCCCAACCCTGTCCCTTCTGCTCACGTCACACCAACAGAAATGAGACCAAATGGGTCTATTTTCCAGTGCCTGATGTTGGAGGACAACAAATCACAGGAAATATTTCATTATTCCCCTCTAAGTGTCTTTGTCCGGACCTTCACATACTTCCTACTATGATTTTTGGCTCGTTATTAACAAAAATGTGCAGGGAGGATGATTGTTGATGATACATGAGCCAAGAATAGATTCCAGTTCCTTCTACCATTTTGGCACCAAAATGCCAAGAGGGATGAGACACCCTGTAGTAAATGCTGTTCATTTTGAGGCAGCAACTAGAAAATATGTCTCTGGCTGAGCTAGAGAGAATGGATGAGCCAGAGGGTCTGTGTTTTGGCTGTTTGATTGCTGAATCCAATTGGAATCCACAGAGATGGGAAATGGCATCTTCTCCATGAAATGACAGGTACAGGGCTGATGTGCTTCTCTGCCCTTTAACCACCAGTTCCTTCTTTGGCTGCTGCCTTCTAATTCTTCAGGGAAAAAAGAATCTGAGAATCCTCTCAGCACTTTGCTCTTTGCTCCCCTAGCAGGGAGGTATTTCTCCTGGGAACACATCCTGCTTTTCTCGAGCTGAGGGAAGCATTAAATAACATTGAAAATGAGGCTGTTTAGCAAAGCCAAAGGTGGAGGGAAAGCTTGCAGGAGTGCGAGCTGGAGCACTTGCTTGGGCTGTCTGAAGACAGCAATCCCCTTCTGTAGGTTGGAACCTTCTGGGGAAAGGCACAGTGTGAACGTAGGAAGAGCCAAATCCTCAATTTCATATGGAAGGGAATTGTCAAAGCTGTTGCAGCGCTTGAGGGTGCAAGTACATCTGCTTCCTACCAAGATGTACTTGCCTGCTTTGGACTCGGGGTCAGGTGTGATAATTAAAGACTCTCTCTCCTTCTCTGTCTTTCACTCAAGAATTTGATACTCTTCCAGCAGCATTCCCTGCTTTTCTCTCTTATTGCTGCCCAGAGCAGTGAGCTGAGGGGCACACAGACCTTGGATGTTGCATCTGTTCAGTAAATGCCTTTCTTTGGACTCCACAGTAACCACAAGTTTCCTTCATGTTAATCTAAATGAAACTGCTGCAAACACAGCCCAGGATGGGTGTGGGGAGCTGGTGCTGTGGATTTGTGAGACAGAAGTGGAGGGTTTGAGCACTGCAAGAGCTCAGAGCTCCCCAGAGAGCTGGGGGAGCAAGAAACCTCTCTCAGCATCACCTACTGGCTTTCACCATGAAGGAATTATGGCACAACATTATCCTTGGGGGCTTTCAGGTGTAAAAGTACAAGCTGTGAGGACTTTTGGCATCTCTGAGAGTCTGTGTAAGCAAGTGAGAATTAATATATTTGCATCTGAGGCGTTAGAAAAAAAAAACCACCCTCCTCCAGTCTGCTTGGCCGTGTTGGAACAGGGAGTTGTCATCTCCAGGTCCAGGCAGGATTTGTGTCTCCTGATTTAATCACTAAACCCACCACCTTTACTGCAGTGATAACAGCAACAGGACTTCTCTTCCAAGGAGTCTGTTCACCAAAGGAGCACAGGAGTGATGGAGCCACTCCTGAGGGTGTGAAACAAAACTAGTGCAGTACTAAAGGGAGTCCAAACAAGATGCAGCCTGCTTACAAACTCAGTAGCTTTTCTTGTCTAGCTGGATTTAGATATTTTTTCCTTATTGCTTGCAGTACTGAATAGCAACAAAATGCGCCTTGGAAAATATACATGACATGGCACTTATCTGTGATTCATTCTGCCTTTATAACAGCAGTCAGTAGCACTATCTGCTTCCTTGCTACTCTGCACAAGAGCATCTCTCACACGTATCCTTCTCCTTCTTGATCTTATTCCTTTAATCTTCTGTTGCTGTGGGTTCCTCTCCAAAAACTAATTTCACATTTTCTCCACTGCAACAAGAACTCTGATTCCTGGTGCTATTTTATCAGTCTGCAGGGCACCACAGGAACTGCTAATTTGCCCAAAGTAGCAAACGTGCAGTAAAATAATAATAATAAAAAAAGATCCTATACATAAGTGATGTGGGGTTGAGGGAAGCTTTTCCTTTGAGGTTTGCCAAGGGCCTGGCTGCAGCTTTCTGTCCCCATTTCCCTGCCTCCCTCCAAAGCACAAGGTGGGTTTGGACAAGGGAGGGTACAAGAGCAATGCAACAAAAAAGCAGATTATTGTGTCATGACACTCTGCTTCAAGTTGGTTGACAATGTCATAAATGTAGCATGGCTTTGCAAAATTAGCATGATCTCCTAATTGCTAAATCTACCCTGGAAATGGAAAAATGCCAGTGTTGGAGGGGAGTGGGATGGTGATGGGAGCTGCTGGGGCTGGGGTTGGTCCAGCAGTCATGAGCAGCTTTGCTGGTCCCTGACTGTGGTGTCTGTGATCCTGTGCCAGGGACTGGCAGCACTTGATAAGGCTCTGCAGAGAGATAAGATAAGAAAGATGCTGCAGCTCGCCCCCATCCTTGGGGGGGATCAGTGCCAGCTCTGTCTGCAGCACAGGAATTCACCTGCAGCAAATCCAGCAGGAGCCAAGCAAGGAGCTGCTCCAGCCCATCCGTGCTGTGCCATTCCCCCATCCTGGGCCAGGCGAGCAGTCAGGTGGGATTTGGTTCAAACTCTGTGTGTGTCAGTGATGGCTTTAATGGCTCCTTTCAGCTCAGCCCACCCCAGCAGCCCAGGGCACAGCTGGAGCCCCCGATGCTGGTGGCAATGAGCGCCTGCAGCAGGAAGGCGCTGACCCTGCTCAGCAGCGTGTTCGCCGTCTGCGGCCTCGGCCTCCTGGGCATCTCGGTCAGCACCGACTACTGGCTCTACCTGGAGGAGGGCATCGTCCAGCCCCAGAACCAGACGGCTGAGATCAAGCTCTCGCTGCACTCGGGGCTCTGGAGGGTCTGCTTTCTGGCAGGTAGGGTCTCCCAGCTGAAAAACATCCCCTTGGTTTGTGGGTGCCACATCCCCTGGGTGTGTCAGTGCCACCCAGCAGGAAAGGTCCAAGAAAAATGGGATTTTTAAAGGCTCTGCCCATCTCTGCTTCCAAACTCCGGCACAACCTTTGGTAAGCAATGTCATCTCTTCATGCCTGACTTTATGCACACAGGTTTTGGTGAGTTTGCTGCTGCTCTGCCAGACCCCCTGCCCTGTTCCAGAGCTGCAGCCATGGTGCCTTGGGCATCAGCTAAAATTTTTCCATTTCATCCTTGCAAAATTTAGATTTCAGGTCAGCTGGACTATTCCCTCTGTGCCAAGTTTGATGAAGCAACTTGGCTGCAGGGACAGGGTTGAATAGAACCCAAGGGAATGGGAATCTTAAAGTGACCAACCTGAAATGTCACAAAGTTTCAACCGCTTTGGAAAAGCCAGGAGAGAAGTGAGGAGCTCTAATATCACCCAGGGGTGACCTTAAACCCCCTGGCTTTAGAGTTCATGTTTTTGTCTGTCTGCCACAGGTGAGGAGCGTGGCCGGTGCTTCACCATCGAATACGTCATGCCCATGAACATCCAGCTGACATCTGAATCCACAATCAACGTCCTGAGTAAGTTTTTGGTGGGGTTCCACCCTTTACATCCTGCAAATCACTGAGTTCCAAGCACTAAGGACCCTCCTTAAGAAATCCCCTATGTGTCCTTGCCAAAGAAGCTCTGGGTTCCTTGTCAGTGCTGCCACACAAGTATGCAACTACATTTCTTACAATGGGAATCACCCAGAGTGCACATAAGCTTTTTGGGGACATCCCTTTCTAATGGCAGGATGCCCATGGAGGCTCTAAGCTGTACAATTTCCTGTCACTGGCTATTCAGCACTAATGTTTATCAAAGTGTTTGGCTCTTTAGTCTCCTCTCCATAATTTGCAGCTGTATTTATTCCCTAGAAATTTTACACATTATATAGCAGGATGAATTAAGGATGGAGTCCCATAGCTCTCATGACGAATTCTGCAGTCATTTCTGAATTAATAAATAGAAGTGTTCTGCAAACCCTTATGCAGTGAAGCTAGAGAAAAATGCATGGTTTCCTGTGCAATGCTCCACACAGGAACCCTAAAAAATGCAAACATCAGCAGAGTCCCCACCATGGAGGTGGGACACTGGCACAGAGTCATCCTGGAAATGTTCAAGGCCAGGTTGGATGGGGCCTGGAGCAGCCTGGGTTAGTGGAAGGTGTCCCTGCCCATGGCAGAGAGCTGGAAAATAAGGTCCCTTCCAACTCAAACCATTCTGTGATTCCATAATCAGCTCATTAGCAAGGAGAGAAACTCAGACACAGCATGGTCTGAGCAGGAGGGCTGGAGCCAAGCCCATTTCTCACACTATTTAGGGAATATTATCCTGTCCTCACTTCCCTCTGCTCCTCTCTCAACAGAGATGATCCGCTCTGCCACCCCCTTCCCTCTGGTCAGCCTCTTCTTCATGTTCATCGGCTTCATCCTGAGCAACATCGGCCACATCCGGCCCCACAGGACCATCCTCGCCTTCGTCTCGGGGATATTCTTCATCCTCTCAGGTGGGTTTTGCAAGCCAGGTTTTCTCCTGACAGCCCTCGAGCATGGAGCACGTTTGCTTCGGTAGCAGCTGGTGCTCTCCCAACCTGCCCTGGTGGCTCCTTGTCAGACTCATCACTCCCAGCTCAGTCCCACAGCCTCATCAGATCCTGTGGGATGGATGCAGAGCTGGTTTGTGGAAATGTGGGGAAAGGCTTCTCCACCTGTGCAGGAGCAGGTGTTGGGGGTGACGATGCTTCTCGCAGCACATCAGTGGCAGGAGAGATCTGAAACTTCAAACTGCTCACTTGGGCTGTGGCTTACATGAGAAAAGTAAATGTTTTATTCATGGTGTTGTGCAAGTGCTAAACAAATAGCTGTGACAGCTGAGCTTTGAAGCAGCTCCTACCTGAGCCAGATCTCTCCTTCCACTGCTCAGAGATTTCCTCAAGCAGGGAATGTTTGACTGGAATGAGAGGAGTGCCCTGGGTTAGGCAGCTTCTTTACCCAGTTATTACAAGCACATTCCCAATTTTTTTTTACTTTCCCCCAAAGTTGGGCCTTCAGGAAGGTGTTTCTTCATCAGCTTCATTCCTGAAGCATTTCCCACTGTCCTTCTCCAGGTCTGTCACTGGTGGTGGGGCTGGTCCTCTACATATCCAGCATTAACGATGAGATGCTCAACAGGACCAAGGACTCAGAGTCATTCTTCAATTACAAATATGGGTGGTCCTTTGCCTTCTCTGCCATCTCATTCCTTCTCACAGAGGTACCCAAATCCCTGTAACAAGTGTATCCCGTTCCCAGGGGTGGGCAGGCTGAGGGTGCTGGCAAAAAGAGGGCTCAGATGGGGTTTAAGGAGGGCTGTGAGGGTAGGGGGGTAATGTAGAGCATGAAGGGGACATATGGGGGGGACAAACCCAACCTGGAGTACTGATGGGGCATTTGATCACAATTTGAGGCATGAAAAGCAGAGATGAGGTTGTGCCTCATTATTCATTGCACAGCTCCAAGGCAATGGGGCAGGGAAGCGACAGCCCATGGGTGCTTTAGAGCATCAGCTCCAAAGATGGCAAGGCAATTTCTGTGCTGTCCTGTTGGGGTGGTGGTGCAGCTGTGAGCAGGGAGGGCCTCAGGCCGTGTCTGTGTCCCGCAGAGCGCCGGGGTGATGTCTGTGTACCTGTTCATGAAGCGCTACACGGCCGAGGACCTGTACAGACCTCACCCCGGCTTCTACCGGCCCCGGCTGAGCAACTGCTCCGACTACTCGGGGCAGTTCCTGCACCCCGAGGCGTGGGCGCGGGGCCGCAGCCCCTCGGACATCTCCAGCGAGGCGTCCCTGCAGATGAACAGTAACTACCCAGCGCTGCTCAAGTGTCCCGACTATGACCAGATGTCCTCGTCCCCGTGCTGAGCCCTGCTCCGTCCGCTGGCGCCGCGTCCCGACTCCGTCTGTCGTTCCGTAGGCCGCTCTTCCTGGCCAATTCTCTATTTATAGGAGGGTGAATATAACCAGAGAGGTTGGTTATATAACCAGTAGTGTAACCTAGAGAATTGGGATGTTTCCCTTTCTTTGTTTTTTGGGGTTTTTTTGGGTTTGTTTTTTTTTTTTTTTTTTGGGTTGTTTTATTCCTCCCTGCATAACTAAGAATCTCTCCAAAGTCCTCCTCTCTCAGCTCATCCTGCTGAGCAAACAGCAGTTTTGCCTGGGGGATAAATCCAGGGCTGGACTCAAGAACAGGAAAAAGAAAATAGAGTAGAACTAAGGAAAAAAATGGTGTATTTTTTTGGTGTAGGTAGGTAGGCTGATAAAGTTTGTGCATTCAACTGTATCATTGAATTCTATATTTACTGGCCTGAGTGCCAGCAGGCATAAAAGATTTGTGTAACTTTCCAAGAAATAACCAGCATCAGAAAAAGATAAATTTTGCCTTGACTGAACACTTACTGATTGGTATCTCTCACTGCTGGATATCACTTCCAGCCAGGCTGGAAAGGGAAATAGCCATCCTTCAAATGAGACCTCAGCAGGCTTGGACACCAGCAGGTTGTTGTTCCTCCATGGCCACTTGCAAACTGTTGCTTAAATATCCCATGTTAGACTGGAGGGATGGCTCCAGCACCCAAATTTCCTTTGCCATCCTATAGACAGGAGGTCTGGAGCATAAATGGGAGAATTTCAGTGCAGCATCGAGTGGAAAACAACTTAAACCTTTCCCATGGGAAACATCAGGTGCAGGATTTAGCAGAAAGAAGTTATTTCAGTGAAAGGCAAGATCCCAAACTGGTGTAAAGTGATGTAACTGAGATTATTGGTACAAGTCCACTGCAGCAAAGTAGTTGGCTTATATTATATTTTGGCAAGAAAATTATATTTTTGCTTTTTGTGTATATGTGTGTATAAACTTTATTTTGAGGTTTTAAGTTCGAAAATTTCATTTGATGCTTTGGCATTTTGGCTTTAGCCAGCTACCAGGGGAGAGCATCACTGGTGGAAAATAAAGGGCAGGGAAAGAAAAGGCTGTGATCCCTTGTGTGAGCCCCAGCTTGTCACCTTGCAGGAGAAAGAGCTTTGTCCAAGCTTTATTTCTGTTCTTATTATTTTAAATCTTTCTGAAAATTTCCTTTCTGCAAAACAAAACCATCTGGGGATTCTTGGTATATTTGAGCTTGTTTTGTCTTACTGTTAATTAAAAGAAATAGAATATATGCAGTTTTAACCTCATTTGCAGCACACTGTGTAATGAATGTTGGACCTCTTCGTTTTTATTATTTAATATTATTTCTTATTTGCTATTAAATATTTATTATTTACAAACTCCTCCAAAGCAGGGGCCAAGTCCTGGTGCAGCACCACAGTTTGCATCCATTACAACACCCATTCCACAGGACATCACTGCAGGAGTGTGTCCAGGCAGCTCTGGAGCAGGATTATTCCTCTCCAGCTCCTCCAGAGAAGCAAGCAATGCATATCTAGTGTATATCTGGGTAGACTCCTAATTTGCAGAATTTTAAAATCAGAGCATCTTTTTGCAGACTCAGGTCTATTTACCCTCAGTTTCTCACCCTCAAGCATTTTTGTGTTCTCACTTAAGCCCCAGTTTTTAAGTGCTGTGTGACAGGTTGGCTGCTGTGAAGGTTCAAGCGCTAAAGCACAACCCAGCCCCACCATCCACTAACAAATCTGCTGGTCCTCACCTTCCCCAGCCTGATAAACCAGCAGTTTTTCATCAGGATCTCCAGATTCAGTGTGAATTTGGCTCCAAAAAAGCACTGGAGTTCATAAGCAATCATTTTGAGTTTCCCAGGGCCTGATCTGGTTTGCTGGGCTTGGTGTTGGTGATTTTTGGTGGCTCAAAGGCTGTTGCCTTTGCATGTAACTCTTGATGGATCCTGATACTCTCAGTCCTTGGGAGGGAGATGTTCAGGATCACAAAAAGTGCTGATGCCCAGAGCCACAAGGGCTCTCTCATGGCCATGTTCCTCCACACATCTTGTGGGTTAATCCTTGTGGGTTAATCCTGTGCAGCATCATGAGATATCCCTGTGCCCAAGTGGAATTTTCCTTTGCACTAATTAAATACAGAATTATTCATTTTATAAATTGAAATGTTTGCCTACACAAGTAGAAGAAATTAGAAAAACTTCATGCCTTCCTCAAGGCCCCAGAAGGTTTAGCAGAGTCTAGGGGCAAATTAGAAAAGTAATTATTTTAATTCATTGGAGAGATTCTCATCATGTGGCTACATTTGTGAGCCTGGGAGTTCACACATTCACCCAGTGAGCACAAGTGCAGGACTGCCAGAAGAAATCTGTTAAAATAAATGTTTGCTGTTGGTTCAGTAAATGCATAGTTTGGGTAGGGTAATGTGGTGTTTGCAAAGCTCTGGCAGCAATGGTTGTGCCTCTGGGTGCTGTTTGTCCCTCCCCAAGTGCCTGCTGTGGCAGCAGCTCTGGCTGTGGGTGGCTGTGGTCTCCTAATGCAGTTATCACACCTTTGTGGACTGTGCAGAAACTTTTCCAGAGGCTTTGACCCTCGGAGACATGGCCTGGGTGAGGAGCTGGGGCGAGTCCAGCCACCCTGCCAGGCTCACCTGCCCCAAGAACCACCCTGGAGCTGCAGTTCTGCAAGCAATAAATGCTTAGTAAATACATGCAGCACCCCCTTAGAACACCTATTAATCAATTTATCACTTCTTCTAATTACCTGACATGGTTTTACCCCACATCACTCCTTCCTGAGGAGCAACACTCAATCCTCTCCTTCAGTCTCTCTCCCACCCACTTCAGTGATGGCCTCTCACTGTGTTCTGTGTCTGTTGCTTTGATTGCAATAAATAAAAAGTGGAGTTTGAGGGTAAACTACCAATTAAATGAGAGGTTTTACCCCAGTGAGTCCTTAAATTCACCCAATGGGATGAGCCAAGCCTCCCCCAGGCCCGTGGGAAGGTGACTGCTGTCTGACACTGCACAGAAAATGGGTTTTCTCAGAAGCACAAAAATCTTCTTTTGCATGAATGACTAAGTGGTGTCAGAATCTGTGTGCACGGCTGTGTCTCCTTGAACTACAGCATCAGAGCGAGCTCCTGGGATTAAGGGTTAAATAAATACCTGATAAATACCTGATCCAGGTGCAGCTCAGGTCTGCAGCAGGTGAAACTTTTTCTGTCCCTGCCATCAGCCTCCCATGCACACAGCCTGGCTGTCCTGTGGATCCATGGCAAGGGGATGGATGGATGGATAGATAGTGACTGAGGGAATGGCACATGGGAGGTGAGTGAGCCCCCAGCTCAGGGGAGGTGGATTCTCTGAGATCTTCTCAGGGAATTCCCAGCATCCACCTTCCTCCTTTGTGTCTGGGGTTTTTTAATCAAATCCCTTTTCTACAAAGCCCAAAAAGGCATTCTGTGGCCTTTGTCTCCTGAGATATGAAAGCTCCTCTGCCAGCATCCCCAGGACTCTCCTCATTCCTCCTTTAGTTCACAACACTCCCATGGCCCCAGATGTGATAGGGCCCTGGTGGGAACCATTTTCCCATTAGCAGTGTCCTGACAACCCTCACTGAGCCATGAGGTGTGGATGCAAGAGCTTCATTAAAGACCAGTCACAAGCAGTAATGAAGTAGCCAGGAATAATAAGGCTGTGCTGGGTCTTGCTCTCTTCCAGTTCCTGCTGGAGCATCCTTTCTTGCACAGCGAAAAAAGCCATGATTAAATATATAAATTCACATATAGCTGTGGGTAACCTGCCCTCCAGTGCTGCTCCCCTTGCAGCTGTGGTGGCAGTTGGGCAGGAGGAGAGCAAATCCTTCTGCTGGGGAAGCCCCAGATGAACTTTGCTGTTGCATCATCTGAACACAGGGTTAAAGAGCTGTGCCCTTTATCAGCTTCAAGCAGACAAGACCCAAAGGTGTTTTTTAGGGTGCTTTCCAGGCACACACCACTGCAGCAGGGTAAGGACCTGACTTGGTGCACACAACATGGGGGTTTCTAGCTCAGAGTGCTCTGCTCTCAAGTCCTTGTGTTGCATTATTAATACTATTTGTCAAGGTTGTGTATTCATTTTCCCAAATGTGAGTTGGCCCCATGGGCTATTCAAGGTGTGCTAAGAAATTAAATAGTCTTATTCTTCCCTGCTGATAGCTTGTTAGCTGTGCAGAACTGCTGTGCCTGTGCTGGGGATGCTGTGTGAGCAGGCAGAATATTCACCTGAGTAAATACTCCTCCACTAATGAGAAGTAGCTGAGAGATATTTATTTTCTTCTTCTTCCTTCCTCATGAGATTTATTTATTTACTTCTTACTTTTCCCCCCAAATTGACAGTCAAACCTATCTAGAAAAAACAGCTTTTATTCCTTCTGGTTTTCCTCATCCAGTTTTTGGGGTCCTTGTAGAGTCTCCTTCACCCCACTGCAGCACCCTTTGCTCCATTGGCTCTTTGTGCCCAAGAACCACATCAGCTCTTTAACTCTTCTTTCTGCAAGCTGGCAGCACCACAGTACACAGGAAAGCTGTAACTGCTGGGCAGGGAGCAGGGTGTCCCCAGGGTGTCCCCAGTGCCCCCACTGCTCTGTGGGTGCCACCATGGCTGGGATGCTCCTCTGACCTTTCCTCTGTGCACTGCAGGGTTTCTGTCTATAGCTATTGTGTAGATGTCAAATCCCAGCCTGTTCCCATGGATACAGTAGAATGTAGAGAGAGAAGGGCTGCCTCATTGCTTTATCTTCATGTAGGGTTTTATATACCTCAGATTTTGGGTTATGGTGGCCTCCCTGGGCAGTGGCTAAAAGGGGCAGGAGGTGGCTGCAGCAATTACCCCGTGTGTCTCTAATTCTCCCAAATGTAACCCTTCTTTTCACACTACTTCATCTTTGAATCTCTGGTCAATTCAGTCTTTGTAGAAGAAAGACTCTTTTTTTATTATTATTAAAATTTGAAATACAGGAAAGCACTATTTAAATAAAAAAATTAGCCCCACTCCCCTGTGTTGCCAGATACTATCCCAAGGGCTGGATTCAAGGAGTACCTTGACTCTAACTGGATATTTTTTTGTCTTGAGCAGTTTGTATGGTGATGTTCTGTGGGGTCTGTCCAGCATTTTTAATCAAACCACCTCAGGTCTCCCCCAGCCTCATTCCCTTCTCCATTTCAGTGAAAAGAGAAGTGTTCACACAGAAATTGTGATTAATACACCTTAAAAATACACAGCACCAGCAGTCAAGGTTATTCCCCAAAAAGCCATTTTTTTGTCATTGGCTCTGGACAAATCTCCTGACTGTGATGAGATGCAGCTGCTTTTAATCTTTAATGTTAGGACAGTGTGCATTCATTTTCTTAGAGGCAAACCAGGTGTGACAGGGGTGCAGAGAAGGTGTTCCATGGCTTGTGCTTATCCAGGTTTTGCAACTGTTTAAACTGAGGCTGCTGCAGCTCCCTGTGCCCAAAGGGCAGTGCCAGCCACAGTTGGGTCCTGGTTAAATGGTTCATTTTGGATCAAAGCCATTCTTACTGCAATTAGTCCCAACCACCATCAAACACCTCTAAATCTGCATGTAGATAAATCCCCAGATCTGAGATTCAGCTTTGTTGCTAATTAGCAAAGTGTTTAGGCACGTGCTGAGGTCCCCCAGACTCCAGCAGGATCCACCTCAGAGCCAAAATTAAGGCCAAGCAAAGCTCTGCTGAACAAGAGCTGTCTTTGTTTAATAGCACTTGGTAGTTGGGTTTCATATAGAGGAGCTGGAAGGCACAAAAGAGGAGAGTACAGAGCACAGTACAGAGACAGAACTATAAATTTATTATTTTCTATAGCAATAACTTTTTTAATGAGGTGCATGTTTACAAAAATATAACCCTGAGGTTCTCGCAGCTGCCTGACATCCTGACACACGCCAGCTTCCCACTGCAACTGCAAGGGAAAACCTGCCAAGGAAGCTGAAAGGTGTTATTTAATTAATAACAGCTAATTTGAATAAATACTGAAGTGTCACTCAGCTGCTCCCAAGGGGAGTGTGGAGAGTTCAGCTCTGTGGGAAAGGGAACACGATCAGTGTCACGCACAGGAGAAGGAGCAGCAGCCTGTCCTGTCAGTGCAGGTCAGATCCTGCTCAATTCTTTATATTTAATAAGTAAATAATTCTTTATGTTTAATAAGTAAATCTGTGCCATTTTGGTTTAGCATAACAGAGTGCTGTGGCGGTCTTCATGCTGGTTTAATCTGTCTCCAGCTCAGCTCATCAAAGGCTGCTGAAGTGAGGGGATAAGAGAAGAATCAGTGGCACTGGCCAAGGCTGTACAGTGCCCATCCAACATCTAAAATTGAGATAATATGGCTTTTAAAGCTGCCTTGCTTCAATGCTAGACAGGCTCAAATATCTGAGTGAGAGCTCTTGATTATCCTGGAAAAGCAAATTGTGCTTTATTTTAGCAGAAATTACAGTGTCTGTTTCTGGAGAGAGCATCCCCAGCTCCTGCTGCACTTAAATTTTGGGATGACCCGTGTTTGTCCAGGACAATAGGATTATATATTATTTAGTGTATTTATTCATTATTCAGATAAACAGAGAAGGTCTCTCCAGCAGTGCAGAACATGTACATATAAAATCCCCATCAAATTATTTATTTCCATATAAATTATGTACTGTCAAAACTGTTCTACTGATCTGAAGGTTAAAGGCTTCATCATGGAAATGCAGCAGCTCCCTGTCATCTTGATAAGAATGTGGCTATTTACAGAAAAAAAGCATCCTAGTGTCTGTGGATTTCCTATTGATCTGCTTCAGCAGTGCTGTCTGACTGAGAAGAGCTGAAATATATGAAATAAAAACACAAACCTACAGTTGTTTTATCTTCCCATAAAAAGTAGGTCATATCCCCAAGTGAGCTGTATTTTATTCATGTAAATACATTTTTACAATTAAAAATGCAACAAAAACTATGTTCATGTCAACAGAACTGAGCCTGGTGAATCTGGGTTAGGGCTGATGCCAGGGCTTCCCTTGCTGATGGATGAGCAGCTCCCTCACACCTCTGCTGTGGTTTTGGGACCCCAAACCACACATTCTGGATCAGGAAAGTGAAGCAGGAGAAGAGTGAAGGAGCTTAAAGCTCTCCAGATTGAGCTCCATATAGGAATAATTATGGCTGCTATTTTGAGGAGTTGTTTAATAACGTTCAACAGATGACAAGCTGCGATTATAACACTGCCACCTCCACGCTCCTGGGGGCTTTTTCTTCCCTACTCCCACCCCACAGCCAGTTCTGGTATATTTGCATTTTCCCAAGGCAATTATCATGCTCCAAAGGCTCTGGAGCAAGCTGGGAATCGCCTTGCACAAGGGGAGAAGACAAGGCTTAAACCCACTCCTGGTGTGTACCTGGAGTTTGTTCAGCAGCAATATCTGCATTGTCATCCAGTCCAGGGAGATATTTTGGGGCAAATCAGAGCTGCTTTTGGGGCTAAGAGCTCACCCCACAGGTACCACCCTGCATGTGTGGGGCTGCAGCCTGTGGGAAAACACATCTCTGTCTCAGCTTTCCTATTTATAAATAACAAACTGTGCTCTTGATTGGCACTTGGGGACCTCTGGGTGAAGAGTGTTGTCCTTAGCATGCACACAGATAATTAATGATTTCTTTTCTGGAGGTTTAATGTCTCGTTTGTGCTGCATGGTGATCAGCACTGAGCTCCTCTTCACAGGATGCTCCCTCCCCAGTGAGGGACCTGCAACAGAAACTGGAGCTGCTTATAGGAACTGCCCTAACAGGGATGTCAGGGCTGTCTTAGGGACCTGAATTACCAAAATATCAGAGCCTGAAACAGAGGCAGAAGAAAAAAAAAGGCTAAAAAAATGGGGCTTTCTGCCATATTTTCCTGTTTTTCAGGTGCTTCATTTGTAATAAGAGAAAAAAAGAGGGGGGTGGGTACAGCTGGCCATTGTTTGAGAAGGAGATGCCCCGAAGTTCCCAAAGATGGGGATGTGGGCTCAGGTCAGTGCCTCCTCTGCAGCCATCACTGGGCCATTAATGGTCAGAAGAAACTTCATTTCCTCTCTTTTCTCAGGTCTGCCCTTGTTTCAACTGATGTCATCAGCTGGGATTTTTTGGTTGGTTGGTTATTTCCCATGGTTTTGAGGGTAGAATTGTCCTTTCCATGCACATCACCTTTTCCCAGCTGGCAAGGAGCAGCTGTTTTCCTGCCCCATGCTGGAGCTGCGCAAGGAAAAAGAGGTTAGGAAGATTAAAATGCAATTTCAAGTAGTGTGAAAATAGACCTGTCAACCTGGCCTATTTGCTTGAGGGTCCTTGGGCTGTGTTTGGTTGAATTTCTTAAGGTGTCAGGAAAGATGTTGGAAAATAAATTAGGTTTCATTTAGCTCAGAGTAACAATTAAAACTTGGAATGATCAGGGCCTGTTTAGGCAAATCAATTAAAAGATTGGCACATAAATTATATGTACCTTCATCTTCCACTGTTCCTCTCATGCTGGGAGAACTTCAGACTGGGACTTTTGAAGGTGAGGCCAATAATTCAACATGTGTTTCCATCAGCCAGCCCTACAGCTGCCCTTCCTGACCTTCTGGCTGCTCTCTAACTTGGGATATTGTGACCTCCTCCATCGGGATGTTTTCCCCATCATCAGCTCCTCCAGCCTCTTTCATTTGAAGCAATTTCACTCTGCATCCCCAGGAGTTTGAAGGAGCAGGCACATCCCACAGCCTGCTCACAGCATGGAAGGAATCTGCTCATCCCACCCAGGGGCCATGGCTTTCCATCAGGTCAGAAGCCCTTGAGAAGCCCAGTCCCTATTTCACACTCCCTCAGCAGTGGATTTAAAAAGTTTCACAATATACAAAGAACTTGGGAAAAAAATTTGAAAAGAATTGCTGTTTAAAACAGAGAGAGCCTGGGGGCACCGTGGGCCCCCAGAAGATATTGGACAGAAGATATTGGACACAGAAAGAGGTTGGATACAACAGGACCCTTCAGTCCAGAGGACAAAGGCTGGAGGAGCCTGGAATGGGACTAAATCCAACCTAAACTGTTAAAGAGAAGCTCCTGGTCTCAGCTTCAGCCCCAGCTGTGCTGGTGCTCAGGCTCTTGGGCTGTTCCCAGGCTTGGGAACAGCAGGGGCTGCTGTGACATCCCTGCAGCACTCATTGCATGGAATATTGTGATCCAAAGGGATGCAGGGAGCCCACAGCCCCCTGCCCTTGTACCAGCAGGTCACACTCCAGGCAGCCATCATCACATCTGTGACACCAAAAGTGCTGGGGAGGGACTTGAGGGATGCCCAGGGATTGAAATACTGAAGAGCAGCCAGGATAGGTCCCTAATTACCACATCAAGGACTGCCTGTCCTGCTCTGAAGGCTCTGTTTGTGCTCCAGCTGTGGCTGAAGGAGAGCAGCAGCCACACAGCAGCTGGGAATGATGCTGACAGGCTCACTGGATGATTGGCACTGTGGGGATCACCAGGGCTGTGTGACAGCACCAGCATCACTGAGCCATCCCCAAACTCTGAGGGATTTCTGCTCCAGGAAGGCTCTGTGCAAGGAGCTGCAGGGAAAGCTGGGATAAAAGCTGCTTGTCCTGCAGCTCCAGGACACAGGGCCTGCCCTGCCCAGCCAGGTTCCAGGGGCAGGACAGGCTCAGCCTGCCGGGTTTCACCACTGGGAATTCATTATATTTGTTTTTTCACTTGCAAAATGTCCCAGGGTGCCAAGTGCCCGGCTAAGAGGTGCTGTCACGCCTGGGACAAGGGCTTGTCACCAAGGACAAGGAACCTGAGGAGCCCATCAGCCTGGCATAAAGGGACAGTGACCCCTGCCAGGCCCAGTGCTGGCACCTGCTCCAGGCAGGGATGGACAAATAAAAGCTGGAGAATCCCCACCCATTCTTCCTTCATGGAAGACACAATAGGTTGTAAAGTTCATGTTTAATCCCAAAGAAAGAAAAGCTGAAAATGTTTAAAATATGGAGTTTTGAACACTTCCATGTTCCTTTTTTTTTTTTTTTTTTTTTTTTTAATAACTTAAGATTATTGCCGAATGCGTGTGTGAACCGGTTTCCACCCTGGACTGCTCATAGCTGGGAAGCTGAAACGCTGATTTCCAGAGGGAATTATTAATGATCTCTTCCCCCTTAGGAGAAAATGTCTTTTGAGGGTGTGGATCCGGGGGCCAGCGGGGTCCCGGTGCCCGCAGCCGCCGGTGTCGCAGCACCCTCTCCTGCTCCTGCGGCGGAACAGCAGCCGAGACTCCCAGGAATTGCATTTTCCACCTCCACCCATCCTGTCAATGCTCCTCAGCCACCTTGAGCCCCATTTACCATCTTTGGCAGCACACGCTGCTGTAAATGCAGGTGAAACTCTTTCTGGAGGGGGCTGCCCTCTGGAAATGAGGCTGCTCCTGCAGGAAGTTTTTTGTTGGTTTGTTTGTTTTTCCCAAAAAGTAAAAGCAGAGCTCAGAGTCCTCTCTCAGGTGCAATTCGCACAGGCTGTTAGGAATTTAATAAAGCAATTTTATTTAAAAACAACAAGAAAACAAAAACTAAAACAAGAAAAATACTAAGGTGGGCTTAGATTTTAGAAAGTACAGATAAATACCGCTTAAAAGCAGAAAGGAACAACTAATAGGGGCTAAAAAGTGTAAAGTCACTCAGCTGGTGACAAAACTGTTGTTTTGGGACCAAACAATGACCAAAGAGGAAGGAAACCTTCCCCACCTGTAGGCAGTGCTCCTGCTTTGGCCCTGCAGTGGTCACAGTCCCAGCTGCTCACTGTGATTTGAACCAGACACATCCCTGCTCCTGCAGAAACCCTGGGGCTGCTGGAGGGGTGTGAAAAATGTTTTAAGGGAGACACAAGCAATGAAAGAACCACCAGAACGTGGTTTCTGTCGGGCCTGTGGGTGGATTCTCGGATGTCTGCTGGAGATTCATTCCTGCAGCAATCTTTCCTCCAGGAGAGGTTTAGCAGCCACCTCCTTTTCCATCCAGCTGTTTGCAGTGACTCTGTGGCACTCTGGCATTGCTCCAGCTGGGATCCTGCATCAAACTGAAACAGCTCAGAAGTTCAAAAGGTGCAGACATGGGCTGACAGGTGTCTGGACCATCACACACTGACCACACAAAACAGGTTTTCGAAAGGAATGGTAAAAAAAAAAAGCTAAAAGTGTTATAAATTCTTAGCTGACAGAGAAAAGGCAATAAAATATGAAAGGGCAGAATAAGGGACAGGGGAGATGTTGCACCTTCAAGCAGTCAAGGCCAAACAAGAACATGGGCTTGGAAAAAGGAATCAGAATGCACAGGGACAAAGGAGCCACTTAAACCAGCATGGAGAAGAGGAGGGAAGTGCACCCAGTCCTGTAGCAGAAAAGTGGAATTGGGGATTTTCTGGAAAACAGCATCCAAGCCATAGCAGCAAGTATCCAGGTAAAACCTTCCTGAAAGCCTGAGAACCCAGTGGTGGTCATCTCACCCCATCCAGCACAGATCCCCAGCCCTCCTGCCCCCACGTGGAGCATCTTGGAGCTGGATAACTGATTTTGTTCAGGAAACCCTCCCTGTGGGTGTCAGGACCCTGCTGCCAGATGCTGTCACATGTGGTTATTGAAGATTTCAGTGGACCCACATTTTCTGTGTAGACATGCTGAGTCGTGACATTCAATGAAAGGTATCTCACTCCTGCCTTTGCTTAGACATTGAGGATACCCCACATTTACACTGCTGGACATGGGAAAGCAGAATGGAAGCAGATGCCCCAAAAAGGAAAGAGCACAGGGAATATCCTGCCCTTCTCTAGGTCCATAGCTCCAGGGCAGGAGCTTTATCATGCAATAATGGAGCACTTTTTTTTATTCTGGCAAAGAGATGTGTCAATAAGCACCTCTTTGGTGTGATTTCTGCCAGCTGAGCTTTGATTCTGTGGCCTCTGCAGCTACCTCGGGCACACAGCTTCACAAAACACATGGATTTTGTTGCTAAGGGTTGAAAGCCTCAGTGTGGACAGAATTGACCCTTTAATAAATGCTGTCCTAATAAGAGCTGCCTTGCTCCAGCCAGGCTGCAGCACTGGCTCAAGCTGGGTTGCTCCTGATTAACTATGGACAGCCCAGACAGGGGGGGCCAGGGGAAACAATCCCACAGAATTACCTGGCAAAGGCAAGGAAAGAAAGAAGAAAGGCAAGGAAAAGGAGGGAAGATGGGACAGAAAATGTCCATCCTGTACAAGGGCAGGTGAATGCACCCTCCTCCTCCTCCATGGCTTGCTGAGGATCAGAGCGTGGCAGGAGTAGAGAGCTCAGAAAATTGCTTTTAAACTAAGGATGTGAAGAGTGCAAGAATTCCCTTGAGTTTATCTGTTATTATTTTGAAAAGAAAACAAATGAAAGTGGTTTTTATTATTAAAAGAGCCTGTCTGAGAAAGCCAAAGACTTCCTCAATATCTGCTTGCATTATTAAAGGGAATGAATCATTAAACTTTGAGATGCAGTCACAGGTACCAGGATAAATCAATCCCCCAGAAAATTAAGTATCAGCCGAGGGTCTTATTTTCAAATTCACTTCAGAGCAATTTCAAGGTGTGCAGGTCAGGGCTGCAGGAGGGTACCTGCTTCCCCTGACACCAAAAACCCCCTGCAGCACACAGATCTCAGGCCAAGGGGAAAGCTGCTGATTTCTGTGCATCCATGGAGGAGCCTGGAGCTGGGCTGGGGAGAAACTGCACTCTCTCTTTGTAATGGTGCTAAAGGAAAAACAAAACAGCCTCAACTCTCAGCAATAAGAGAATTAGCCTGACAGATGGCTTGCAGAAAAAGAAAAACTATCTCAGGCTTTGAGATTTGTGCTGACTGAGCCACAGAAAGGAACTATTGCAATTAGCATTTGTGCCGAGTAATTGAGGAGCATTGAGAGAACCAACCCAATTTGCCACCATTGTTGAGCCTTGTTGTTCTTGATTTTGGGGGTTTTTTTTCCATTTTCCTTTCAGTCACAATTCTGGAGACAGACAAAGTGCTGCTTTGGTTTTTGCCTTGTTCCTGGGGAGGCAGGCTGGGTGCTCATCCCTTCTCCAAAGGTAGCACAGCTTCCCTGGGACCCCGGGCTTGTTCCTGCCTCGTTAGGCAGGTCCATGATGAGGCAAAGTCTGTGATTCATCAATCTGGCTAAAGGCAGAGGGCCTGGAGCCCTGTGGTCCTGTAAAGCTGTCATTTTCCATTGCCATAACACAAAGGCAGCCCGGGCTCTCTCTGGGATGGAATTCCTGTCTCCATCAGAGGCACCCAAGGAAATGCCTCCATGCACGCTGTCAGCCACAGCCCTGGCACCCATCATTTATCTGTCTCCTCCTCTTTGGACATTAGCCTTGAAATGCCAGTGCTTCTCTTCTTCCCGTGTTCCTGCTGTGCCCCAAGCTCCAGCACAGGGCACGTGGCAGTGGGGACCAACCCCAAACTGCCCCAAAACTCCTCTCACTGCTCCCTGCATACCAAACCTGCCCACTGAAAAAATGGGGAAACACTCTTCCATGCGAGTTATATCCTCTCAGGGACAGAAGGTGGCAGACGAGTTTGCTCTGAGTGCCTGGAGGAGTAGCTGTGACATTACTCAGAAGCTAAAGAACATTGAATTTCTGGGTGGCTCCCACCCCCAGCCCAGGGCAGCAGCCCCACTGTTGCTCTCACCTTTACAGGTGCCTGGCACAGGCTGGAAAAGCAGCACCTCAGCCACAGCTGAGATAAGCTGGGAAAGGGCTGGGTTTGCTGAAGCCTGAGAACTTCTGTTGTGAAAAATATCTTGGTTATTTGTTAGCTTTCAGTGGTTAAGCTACAGGCATAGCAAAGAACAGGGCAAATCAGGATTTAATAAAATCTTTCCATTTATGACATTTTTTCTTAGCGTTTGGGGTTTTTTTTTGTTTGTTGTTTTTTTGTTTGTTTGTTTTATTTTTGTGATATGCTCATATAGCCAGCACCCAAGAGACATCTGAGAACAGAGCAATGGAACTAATCCTCGCATGGCCTATGCAAGAAGCAGCACAGGCAGGACAAATCTGCTTTTTTTTTCCTTTTTTGTTTTTTCTCTGCATCTGTGCAGGACAGTAATTTTTTTCCCAGTGCAGAAAAAGAGAAGACATCACTTCCCCATGGGTGGCTGCTCCAACCCACAGCATCACCTGCACCATCACCTGCAGCACAAGGTCTCATTAGCCAGGAAGGGCACAGTGGAGGCAGCACAGGAGGTGCCTCTCTCTGCTGCTGCCTCCTCCAGCACTGCTCAAAGCCCTGAGCTCAGCCAGGCTCAGGTACATCCTGTTCCCCTGAGCTCCTGCCTGCCTGCCTGCCCTGGACAGCAGGATTGCTCCCAGGCTCCTGTGGGTTTTGGCCCCTGTAATTTGTGCCAAAAAGATGAGAATTGTTAGGCTCAGGTAAGAATCTCGCTCTCTGCTCTCTGCTGCTTCCCAATTGAAATATATCTTATTTTTAAACCTGATTTCCTCAGGAGGCTTTTCAGGCATCAGCAGAGGTCCCCTGCTTATGCCCAGCAGTGCTGAAGCACCTGCTGGGGCTGCAGTTTTACTCTCAGAGAGGCTTCTTGCCCAGAAAAAAGAGTTGCACTGAGGTAGCAAACCCTGGATCTTGTGGTCTCAGCTGCTGCAAGGTCCAGACTGTGCTGGAGTGTGTCATGGACCTGATGAGAAGGAAGAGGTTTTGTTGATATGAAGCCTGTTGGCTTTAAAGGTCAATTTTAATGTTTCTGTCTTTAAAAAGAGAAAAAACTTCTCCTGATCTATCTATCTATCTATCTATCTATCTATCTATCTATCTATCTATCTATCTATCTCTACATATGTGTGTATTTATATATCTGGGTATTAGGCTCATGTGTGGATAAAGAAAGAGATGTTGCACCCTGAGCAGGAGAAGGATGGGGGAGAGAGGCCAGAGAAAATAATTATAGTCCTAGTGAGAAATACTTGAATTAAAAATACAAATGGTTTCCTCCAGCTCTCAGTCAGAGAATCCTGGTGGCCAGCTCCTGAGTGGATAAACCCTGCTGCTAATTCCCTGATCCATCTTTCACTGCAGCAGAGCTCAAGTTGCTGTTGGGATTTTCAGTTTTCACCTCATTTTCAGGCTGTGGCTTGATGTTGCTCATCACCCATTCCCTCTGCTCTGGGACAGGTCTAAACTGTTGGTGAAAAATCATATTTTGAAACGTGGAATTTCAAACTTCCAGATGATGGTGGTTGTGCTTTATCTCCATACCAGGATACTTTGTTTGTTTGTGTATGTCTTTATCAAATTCAGAGGAAAGCCTTGAGCTTAGGGTAGAGCTGGATCCTTTGAGACCTGTGGAGAAGGTTTTTGACCAAAAGCCTTATTTTCTCAATGCTTGATCTTAGTAGCACTCATTGAACAAATAAAGGTGAGTAACAAACCTCCTGTACCCAAGTTAGAACAATTATTGGTAGCTCCAAACTGTAAAATGAAAGAAAGCTTTGTTATATTGTAACTTTAGAAAATGAGTAGGCCATGCTCTATCTAGACACATGCAGAACAGCAGCAGGGCTGCATCTTCCATTCCCTGCTAATATCCAATTTATAAGGAGCACCTCTACCTGGGAACAGTTTTCAAATGAGTTGCAGAGGTGCTGGCAAGAAGAGCTGTATTGCATTAATGTTCTCCTAAAGATTCAAAACTGTTACGCAACAAAAAATTATCAATTCATGCCACTTCTTTAATGGACTTCCTAATGTATACTTAAAAAAAAAAAGTGGATTGCAGAGTTTTCTTCCCAAGCTGTCAAGGCTTCTATCAGGAGTAGCTTCAAAGCCATTTTTCTTTTCATATGCTTGTCTGGTGTGTCTAACTGAGATGATTACTTTTTCCTAAATGAATAGATAATTTTGCCTTATTTATAAGTAGAGCACCAGGATTTTTTTGTCTGTGACACTCTTGGGTTGAATCTCAGGATGGCTTTGAGTAATGCATGTTCATTATTTAATGAAATTTGTTTTGTGGGGTTTTTTTCCTTCCACCTGGATTTGTTTCCAAGTCATATATTTTTGCCATAGAGCATTCAAACACACTTGAAATATTAATGAGGCAAGTAATGGCCCTTTTCAATTGAAGTTTGCCATAATATGCAAGTAATCCTTCACAGGTCTCTGTTTTAGTAACAATGATGATTAAAATGTCTCATTTTCTCCCCAGCCAAGGATTCTGGTTGGGTTTTGGGGTGTGACAATTGTTAACTACACAATGACTGAGCTCACTATAAGTGCTGAGAAAAGGGCTCTTACTGGGAGAGTTATTGATGTAAAACTGCTTTTCAGGCACTCACTTTTGGGCAAATTTCCAAACTTCCAAGGCCCTCAATAAATAGGTTAGATGCTGGAAAAACCCAAACTGACCCTTAAGGTGGTGAAATGTTTTCATGACCTTAATGACCTGTGGTCCAAAGTTTGAGGTTTTGCTACCCAGCTTGGGCAGTCTCTGAGCTTTTCCTGGGGTCAGCAGGGAGTGGGGGGTGGATGGAAGATGAGACTTTGACTTCCCATGCCAAGCTCTCTGAGCACTGCCCAGCCCAGCTGCTGCCAGGCTGGCACTGTTAGCAGAAGCCCCTGAGATGATGTTGTCTTTGGAGACTGTGTCTGAAGGGTCAATGTGGGAAAAAAAGGAGCACAAAATCTGCCTGTGGACTCCAACATCACAGACAGGATGGCTCCTTGCTGCAGTGGCCAGCTCAGAAATGAGGGCAAGAGCCTCAAAGGAGGATGAATGACTACAGAGAGCTCAATCTCCAGCTTTTACAAGCAGCTGTGTTAGAACTTTTGCTAATGTCATGACTTTCCTGGAGACTCAAACCTCTCAAAGCTGCCTTCCAGGAAACGCAGCTTCCTTTGTGACCCCAGAGGAGAAAAGAGGTTTTGAAGATGTTAAGAGGCTCAGCAGCTTCAGAGTGAATCTGTGAGAGCTTTGCATCACCTACAAACCCATTTTCCTTAGATCCCTGTCTTCTTTCAGGACTGTCAGGCTGTTTTGTGCTTAAGCTTTATTCAGATCTTGCAGAGAGATCTGTGTGTCTCAGTGTGCTGCTGTGAACACAGAGCAAAAGCTGGTTTGGAGTGGGCTGGAAATGTGCACACGAGTCCTGTCCTGCAGCCCTGCCATGGGTTAGGTCTGGCAGGGCTTTGGTGAGGGGGGTCCCACTTGTCTGAATGAGAAGTAAATATGGTTGACTTCAAGCTGCAGAATACAATGTCAACAGCATGGGCTGATTGGGGAAAATTGATTGAATATAACTGACATAATTCAATATATTGAATTATATATCAAACCAGAGATGTTCTGCATTTTGGGCCTGTTTAGTGAAGGTAGCAAGAGCCCCTCCAGGATCAGGGTGTGTGGCTGGGTGAGCACAGTCCCTCTGTGCTGAACACCCCATCCCTTCCCCACTCTCTGAGCAGAGATGGAAAGAAAAAAGGAGGAAAAGCAAGACTTGGGTATTCCTGCTCCATCAGGGAAATTGGCTCTGAAAGTAAACAGCTACCCCAGGGAGGCAGGATTACATCCAAATCCTGGGAACATAAATCACTCTGCAGTGAGTGCTTATCTGTAAGCCCTGATGGGGAGAGCCAGGCACCTCTTCCAACTCCCAGCTCTGCTGCAGATTTGCAATGAGAACTTGAGCCTTGAAGGTACCTGGAGAGGCACATTTATAGGAAAAGCTGAGGGGTCTGAAGGAAGAAAACCTGTGCATCCCCTGGTACTCTTGAAAGCCTCATAATCCTGCAGAGATCAGCAGCCATCCTTTCCTTTTCCCAGAGCCACCAGCCTCGGGGCCAAGTGAGCTGCCATATTTCCTGCTTCTCCTCTCTTTTTTGTTCTCCATTTCTCACTGCTGGCTGACTATTATGGAAATTATCATGGTCCTGGTACATGGTACGTGCATCACTGGGTTTGCAGAATTACCACAGGGATGAGCTGGCAAGTCACTCATGTTTGAGCTGGTAGTTTGGCTCCAAAATTGTTGTTATTTCTTAGGCTGCCATAAATGAGAGGGTCTGCATGTACTCATGGCAGAGATGCAAACTCTCCATCTTTCTCAGAACTCCCTACACATGGACCTGGTTAAGGGATGTTTCTATATTCCCCTACAGAAATCAGCCTTGTCTCTCTGCTGGTGGGTCGTGCCCTGGTCTCGTTCACACTGCTGTCAGCTGGGTGTAACCCCTCTGAAGCCAGAATATAAAATACAGCTCCTTGCCACGTTTACATATTCTACTCCTTACAGCATCATTTGTCCTAGTTTTTTAAGCACCGAATGCCGTCGTAGGAATTTCATTACAGAGCACAAGTTTTGTCAAGTGCATTCTGCTAGTTTTGCTGGAGGTTGCTAAGCATAGGGTTGTTTTTTTTTTTTTCCCTGAATCCTTTGTACTGATAATTATATTTGCTCATGCCACACAAAAATTAAAATACAGCATGTAGGAAAACACAGCTTTGCGTTGCATTCCTGGGAAAAAAAGGTTGCTCTTGTAAGGGCAGAACTTTGTGCTAGGAAAACTATCTCTGGTGGCTCTTGGGGATGAAAATGGGGACAATCTGAGGGTAATTTGGAGGATCTCAGCCTTCTTACCCAATGGCACAGCAGTCAGTGCTGATAATTGATTTCAACCCATCTGCAAGATGAACACCTGCTGTGCAATATGGCTCTGTAGGATTCGTTCTCCCTACATAGCTGGAGTAAAATCCCCATTGCTGACCTGCAAGATTGGGTGCCTGTTTGCTAAAATCTGAACTACATCCTACTGTGAAGTTCAGGGTTCTGTTCCAGTATATTTTAAACACACTGCCTTGACACTTCTGCATTTCTGTGGATTTTAATGGGCTTCTTTTTTTCTAAGGAAATATAATTCCATTACTAAATAATGCATTTGGCCTCCAACCTGCCTTGTGCTAATTACTCACGTGCTGAATGGGCTTTAAATCTTGTTTGGAAACACTATAGGGCTTATTGTCTTATTAAAAGCACCTAATGTGAGCCGTTCTTTTTAAGAATGCAATTGGTCCCTAATGAAACCAAACAGATAATGCAATAATTTTTCACTAAACTAATTATCAGAGCGGAAGATGCTAATGTGTTCACCAACTGTGACCGTGTCTCCTCCGTTAATGTGCAGCATGGCCATGGCTGCTCAGCAAGACTTTACATCTCTGCAAGCACAAAAAGGAGGCTGAATTTAGCTCAGGCTGTACCACCTCTGCCTGCACTTAGTGTTAATCAAATGGGTTTTCTTCCACAGAGGACTTGCAGGGACCTCATTTACACGGATTCCTGAGGGGGGTTGGATTTCTGTGTTTTCTGATTGCAACAGTCCCAAGTACCCAATTCTCAAAAATTTCATTACTTCAACTGCGTTGGAAATGGAAGTACCCAAAGTCAATGGCCACTTGAAAATATCCATGGGATGTTTCTTCAAGCATTGAAATAGATCTCTGTGCACAAATATGGAATCCTGACCACATGTGTGAGCAGAGATTGACAAAATGGTCAGCACCAGGCGTGACAGAGCTCAAGGAGAGCTTGGACAACGCTCTTGGGTCATGGTGTGGCTCTTGGAAGTGGTCCTGTGCAGGGCAAGGAGTTGGACTCAATGATCCTTGTGGGTCCCTTCTACCTCAGCCTATTCTGTGGTTCTGTATATTACTGAGAATGACTTCTCATTTTCAATTAACTGCAGTGTGCAACAAGGGTGGGCTTTAAAAAGTGACTAAACAAATAGAGAGGCTGCAGAAAACCCAGCCTTAGATGTGCAAAGCCTGCAGAAAGCCCTGAGTGCTTAGGAAAACGTCCTTTCCTTGGAAGAAGAAAAAAATGAAGAGTGAAAGAAAAGTGAATTTTCACCTTGAGCAAATGCCACGTGTGCTTCCCTAGCTCTCCTCGGAGCAGGCTACACTGAAAACAGAATTGCAGCTTTGGCAAGGACTGGGATTTGCCTGTCTGATTGCTGTTACTTCCCAAAACAAATAAACAAAACACAATTATCTTTGAATGTTACCCAGGCTAATGTGTAGAACTGGCACTGGGGAGTAAGGAGAGTAGAGGACACCAGGCTAAAGTCATTAATTGGTAATGGAGTGTGTATATTTGTCAACAAGATGCTCAGCTTGGAGAGCTGAACAGAAAGAAAACAAGCTGCAGAAAAACAAATGCATACCAAGCCTTGTCACTGATATTTATTTAACAGCCTGTCACAAGCAGAAAATGTGGATCAAAGGTAGGAAAGGCAAGGAAGGAGCAGTTTGAGTCCAAGGCATCTGTTCTGCATTGCATCAGGGTTCACTTCTGGATCAGGGTACGTTCTGCCACATCGTGTTACATCAAGTGAGTTGTGAAATGATGGAGCCTAATGCAGAGTGAGTGTTGGGAATGGGAAGGAAAACAACAACCCGTTGTTTTCTTATTCATTACTCGCCATGGGTTTGGGGGTTATCTAGGAACAGAGATGCTGTTTTAAGTGAGGCAGAGAGTTAAGATTGCCAGGCTGTGCTTGGTAAGAGAGCCCAGCAAATTGCTTATGGGATTTGATGTTGTCCTATCCTGCCTCCATAATAAATCATGCTGGTAGGAGGTTTGGGTTTTCCTTTCTTAAACATTTAAAAACCTTTAGAGAAGAACCCTTCATTCTAAACTTTAAAAAAAAAAAATTGTCTTCATTCTTTCTAAGTTTTTTTTCGTTATTAGTCTCCAATTCTTTTACTGGCTGTACTTTCCTCTTTCTCAGCTCCTCAGGTTAATCCTGCCCCCTCAGTGGAAGTGCAGGGTGATGTTCACTGGGTTTGTTTGGTGATGAAGGTTGTGGCATTGTGCTGCTCTGCTGGGAATGCTGCTGGAGAGATGCACATTTCCCCTCTGGCCACCTAAGCAGAGGTGACTGCTGGCCCCAAAGGACCAGCAGAGGTAACTGCCCTCTGATGTGTTTTTGGCCAAGCAATGCAAACATGAAGCTAAACTGGAAAAGAGATGGGAACAGCTGAGAGTGCAGAGAGAAAATGCCAGTTGAAAAATAAGCATTGTTCAGCTATCAACAGAATGAACTTGAAATTCAACGCATAATTTTCATGTCTTTGCATCAGAAAGCACTTTGGGAAGGCAATTGATTTAAATGATTGGAATTTCTTTCAAAAGCTTTACAGGCTTCCTTCCTAGCCAGCCCCAGTGCTAAGGAGATGAGTGATCAGTGAGAGAAATTGCAGCAAATAATGGAAGCAACTGGTTTATGATATTGTTCAGTGTCAAACAAAAGCACTGTGCACTGAGCAGTGCTCAGGGAGTGCTGCTCCTCACACTGAGCCCATGTGCCTGCCCTGAGGATGACTCTGCAGGTCTGCCTGGCAGCGAGGAGCTGCCTTGGTGACTTTCCACTGTGCTGATGGCAGCGTGGCCACCGCGGCGGCCGGGGTTATTAATCATCCCCTCCCAGCTGCAGATCTGCACCCCCGGCCATGCTCATGTGCAGGAAGTGTCGCCTCCAGGATTAATGGGTATTGATGAACTTGCTTAGCAACCTGATCCCAGCTGGCAGCCATCCCTGGGGATGCACAGCCGCCCTGTGCTGGGGCAGAAACAGGGACACAGAGCAGAGCTGGGCTATGGGAGGGGAGCGAGGATGGGCTGGGGCCATCTCTGTGTTTAAGTCTGAGCCCCGTTGATGCTCTAAGCCCAGACTGGTGGCTCCAATACCCAGGTTTGGTCCAATGCCTTCAGTTTCAGAAGCGTTTCTCATGTTTCATTAAACTGCTGGCTTTGGATAGGAGTTGCAGCAGTAGTGTGATCCACGTGCTGAGGGTGCCTCTGGAGACTCAGGCTGGGGATAATCACATCCTTTTCATTCTGCTAATAATTAACTATTAAAACAATTTACTAATGGATGTAGTGGCTTCTTTAAATGATGAATTGATATGATTTAACACAGCTATGAGATATGGGCTTGATGCAAGTATTACTGAGTGCAAATCCAGCCTGCATTATAGCCTGTTGAGGTCAGAATCTATTAGCCATAATTCCTCTTAGCCTAAATTCCCTTCATCTATGGAATATGTTTTTCCTGCAGAAATTATTCTAAAACCTTCAAAACCAGAGCTGCATGTGTTCTTATCATAAAGCAATGCATGCTGTCATTCACTAAGTGGAGGAGAAGAGTGTTTATAAAAACTCCAGCAAAAAATATAGCATATATATATACAGTATAAATATAATATAGTGTTACCTAATGCAATAAATTTATTGGATATTTTTGTTAAAAATGGATGAACCTTGTGTGCCTGAATAGATGAAATTGTATTTACTGGCATGAACAGAATGGGTTTAATCAGAGTAATGGCTGTTGAATGTTGAACATCTATTAATTGAATATGGAACTAGTTTTACCTGATCCTTTCTTTTAAGAGGTTTTCAGTATTTACACAACATAACTGTCACAGGAAGTTTAATTAGATATCTGAGATCTCCCAGATCTTGTCAAATTAATTTCTGAACTCTTGACATTTCTGTGACAATACTGTCCTAATTCTACTTGTAGCATGTTCTTAAGACAACTCTAATAACTAAGAGTCATGTCTGACAAAATAAAGACAAGCTGTTATTTCTTTCAAAGAGATGACAGTTCCATTTTTCAAAAGCCAAGGGAAGGCTGCTCACCGTTTTACTTCCTGCAGCAGCAAAATTTCCAGGCGTGGGACTGGCAAAACAAAGAGTTACTTGCTGTAGGTAAAGGGTTTTTCTTTGCATCCAACCATTGCACTAGGATGGAAAGGTCAGGTGTGTCAGAGATGGTTAAGGCTTTGAAGAAGACACTTGTGTATGCAGAAAAAACATAAAGGGGTTTGGAATAGCTTAAAGGAATAAGCAGAATTGGAAAGATCTGGGCTTTAAACTTGGTTCTGCTATTGAAGTCATTGTTAGTGCTCTCCCCAGCTGGGGAAAAAATGTCTTGTGGGAAAAAAGCAGGAAAAAAATGAAATATTAAATGTTTTTTTCTGGCTATCTCAACTGCTGGAATTGTAACAGTGCAAATTACTCCAAGCTCTTAGCAATAGAGTAGAATCCATTTGACCTTTCTTTCCTCTCCAACCTTGTTTTGTCTTCAGCCATGGGTTGGGATTCTGGGGACAGGTGCTGGCTGTGCTACAAAAGTGGGGGGGAATAAAAAGGTGCCTGGTAGGCTCCAAGGCAGGAGAGGGAGAGTGTGCGTGCAGCCTGGACCTGGCTGTGCTCTTATTCTCAGCCAGGCAGGTTTCCACACAATAACTGAGCTGGGCTTGCTCAGAAGTTTGGCAATAGAATCCTGCTGCCCATCCTCAGAGGGAGGGACCCCAGCCTGTCCCCCACTGTGAGACAGCCACTGCCCTACCTGGGCCCAGGATGGAGAACAGCAAACCCCTGTGCATCCCCAGCCCTGTGGGAGGGCTTTCCCCCACATTTTAAACATCTTTTAGTGAGGATGGTGTTGGAGCCATCGCCAAACCCACGAGGTCTGTGTGGGGTTTGCAGGTGAGCAGTGCCCAGGGATCCCTCACACCCTCCCCACTCCAGGAGGCTGCAGGGACTGCAAATAAAACATCACACATCTAAATAAGAAAACCCCCAGCACATCATCAGTTGATAGCAAATGGGGCTGGCTTCTGGCACTTTCCTGGGCGAGGCTGCAGTCTGGGCTGGCCGTGGGTGTCTCTCAGCAGCTCATTAAATAATGTAATGCTCATTAAATAATCCTGCCCACCCCTGCTGCCCCGGTTGGTTTGTCTGCCTCCACGATGTTCCACCAGGGACTGATTTGAGAGATTGAAAAGCTTCTGCATCTTCTCATTACCCCTGCAATGTCCCCTCTGAGAGGGGATTGGAATTTCTGGTCCCTCACATGTAATTTTTGCTGTGCCATATTTGCCACTTCTATTTATTTTCCATTTTAACGCTTTTAAGACTGGAATGGACTTTTTTTTTATAGAGGCATTACTGTTATGGGGGAAAAGTCAACATCTGCCAGCTCTTGCAATAGAGATGCTGTGGGTTTGGTTGGTTTTTTTTCCTTGCTACCTAGAAACCATTGTGTTAACAGAGATCTTGCTGGAATGCATTCCTGTGAAAAATGTAAAAAATCCTGTAAAAGGATAAAAACATTTATGTTAGAAATGTTCACGTAAATAATGAAAAAAAAAAAAGGAACCCAAGGGGGACTAGGATGGGGGGGGGGGGGGGGAGGGGGAGAGAAGGGGANAGTGGGACTAGGATGGGGGGGGGGGGGGGAAGGGGACAGGAAGAGGATGGGGAAAGATCAGATGTTCATATTTTGGATTTCTAAGTTCCATGTAAGAACCTGCACACATTTCAAGAAAAGCAAGCACTTTTGGAAAAAAAATACCCATTGGAGGCATATTTTTCCTTTGAAAAATAGAATTAAACAGGACAGTTTTAATGAGTTTAATTATGAAGTCTGACAGGAGATGTTGACCTGGTAATGGTTCTCTGCTACGAGAAAATGGGTTATTTACAACCAGAATCACTGCTGCTATTTTTCATTCTACTAAGTAAATTGTAGTAGAATTATTCACGATACCATTGTTGTGTGGAGCTCAGTGGAAAACTAATTCCTTTCAGCTTTTTGAAACCTCATCCTCATTCTTTAACAGTTTTCTCATAGATTACAAAAAAAAAAAAAATCTGGCTGCACCAACATGTGATGAACCTAAAAGACTTTCTAGAGATTTATCTGTTGAATTTCCTACTCACAGGTTTAATGGATACACCACAAAACAGGACATTACTTATTTGTTAATTGAATTGAATAATTATTCAATTGACTCTTACATGCGAGGATTTTTTTTTCTCCATTAGCAGAGCTAAAAGCACAGGGAAAAGCTGTAGGTGTGTTCCAGCCCTTCTTTGCATGGATCACTCAGAAAATAGTGTCTTTTTAATAGCAGTGGCAGTAACCATCTAATAACCTGCATTAGGGAGGCTCTAACACTTGGCAAGCGTTTTCTGTTCCTCCGTGTTAAATATTTTGTCAAGGCTTTTCACAACTCTGGCTGCTGCAATTCCTTGTCTTTCTCCAAAAGTCATTTTCCTTTTGAGCTGATGAGGCTTTTCTCTTGGGCAGAACCTCCTGTTTCCTGGATGCTCTCTGGCAGCCCTCAGAGCTGTGGTGTGCCAGGGCAGCATCCCCCCAGTGCCATCAGCTCTGCAGGGCACAGCCTGGAATTGCCCTGGAATTGCTCTTTCCACACCCAGGCTGGGGAAGCCAAAGCAGGAGTTCAGTGCCCTTGCACTTCCAGCTGATGACAAATCAGTGCTTCCCTTGGGATGAGGGAAGAGTTCTCCCAGCCCTGGCACACCCCATCCATCCCAGCAGGAATGCTGGTGGCACTGGAGCTTGGTCAGTTCACCACCAGCATCCCTAAAGGGCTATGAAGCCCCACCAGAATCTCTTAATCTCTTCCACATTCTTCTAATTATTTTTCTGAGAAGAGTTTATTGATGGGGAATAGAGAAAATCATGTTGGTTCAAGATGCTTCTGAATTTTATTCTTTTTTTATATTTTTAAGAGGTTTTTCTTTGATGTTGCTTTTGATTTGGTTCATATATTGGCCGCTGTAACAAAAGGCCTCTTACAGAATTTTCTGTATTTGCAGTTTATTGATAAATGTCTATTTTAGAGCTCTTCCCCCACTCCCAAAAAAAATCCACAGCACCATGGAGGAAGAATTTAAACACAACATACAAGTGCTACCAGCTGGATGTATTTAATCACTGTGTTGAGTATAGAAACTTCAGTTTAAACTGTGCCAAGTTTAAACCATTTTTAGTCATGGCATTAACATGATGTAAAGTGTTACTGGTCTTACCAGCTTTTCCTCCAAAAAACATCAGGGTCAACATTGGGTCTTCTTGGAAAAAGAAAGACAAGGAGAGGAAACCCCTAGGACCTTATGCTGATTAAATGTTGTCCCAGAGAGTTTATGGCTCAGCCATGGAGGAGGTGTTTGCTGAGTAAGTGTGCTGTCACCTGGCTCTGAGCAGACAGGCAGCATTTGAGGTGTGAAGAGAGATAAAAATCAATAAATACACCATTTACCATTTACTCAGCCCAAACAAAATACTTCATGGAGACGTTGGTGTGGCTTTAAGAAGTGAGAGCACAAATCACAGTTCCAGTGCAGTGTGGACAGCAAGGATTCATGGAATTCTGCTGGCTGTATTTACAGCTCACTTAAAACACTGTGTTTTGTAATTATTGCTACAGCTTTTCTTTCTCTTCTCATTGCTTCTGTCACATAATGGTCTGTGGAAAGAGGTTTCTGCAACTCCATGTACAGTTGCTAAATGAGGAAGAGGTGAATGGATTCCTCCAGCATTTATTCCACTTCAATTTACTCATGAATTGGGATTTGGTTTAAAGTTCTGTTCTTCCTCTTGGCAAAACTTCTCCTTGAGTTCCCTTGTTTCTCACCTCCCACCTCCCCTCACTCTCTGATTTCTCTATCTGGAAAAATAATTGCATTGAAAGTGGAGAAGAGCAATGGCATGAGAAATGTTTGTCAGGGACAGGCTTAAAAACTCTGTTTAGGTAAGCTCAGTCCAGCTAGGAGCCTCCCAGCAAAGCTCTGACTACCTGGTTCAACATCCATCTCCTAAGTGAGAGTCTATGGAAAAACAGCTCTTCAGACCCCTGTTACAAACTTCTGATCAAGAGCATGTTTCTGATAACTCGTGTTCAGCACCAGAGGCTGCAGTTCCAGACGACCCAAAAGGATTTCCTGGTCTTGTGCAGAATAAAAGAGCCAGAGCACAGGGAAGAGTAGATAAACCCACTTGTGGCTGCTTGTTCTATCCCTGACCTCTCAGAAGTAATGACTAGCTGTAATTTCACCTTCTGAGTCCATATTTTAGCAGGCTGAGGGTTTATAAAACTTTTTCAAGGGAGCTGCTGGAGTGTGCTCCTGAAAGACCATTTCTCTAGTGAATAATCGGCTGAAATTCTAATGAGAAAATCCTTTCAGTGGCCACCAGCCTTCCTACTCAAATGCTGCATTATCAGCTCCGAATTATTCAGACAGATCTGAGGAATTTACTTTAGGCAGCTTAGGAGATAAATTCAGTGCAGCAAGTTATCATGATTGATTTAAGTACTTAAGACTTTTTCTAAAAACCTGTTTCACTCAATCCGCCTCCGAACACGCTTCCATTGAAGCCCCTTTTTTTCAGGTTAAAAAAAACCTGAGTGCTGCAATTTCCTTTTTGCTGGCCAGGGGTGATTCTCCTGCACCCTCTGGGGCTGTGGGTGATGCAGTGCTTCAGAGGCAATGAGCTCTCCACCAGATTGCCTCATTTTTTACACTCCTGTGACTCCAGCCACGCCGCTCTACGGCAACTTCCCCCTTGGGTCTGAGAGGGAGCATTTGCTCCAAAGAGGATTTATATATTTATTTTCTAAAGGCCATTAAAGAGACTAATGTTGCTGTGTTTGTGTAGAGATTAGGAGCTGGTGCCCAGGAGTGCTGGCAGGATGAGCACAGGCATTGTGGGCTCAGGGAGAGCCCTTGGTAATGCCATCCATCACTGGGACATCCCACTCCCTGTTCCATTGGGAATAGGACATCCCACTCCCTATTCCACCTCCCAGTCTGGCTGCAGTTCATGTAGGGTTGTGTGGAGTAGCCCTGGGTGTGTGTTTGTACAGCACAAACAGGTGCAGAGCTATTTCTTAGTGGTGGCTCAAAATGGGTGGAATGAAAGAATCTCACGGCATTTCTCTTTTCCCTTTCTCCACCCTCCCCATCATTGTACTGTATTCCCAAGGAGAATTTGTATTTCCCTCTGGATGTTGCCTTGAGAATGAACACAGTTCATTCCAGCAGTGTCCTATCTAGGTGAACCCTCACTCAGCACATCTGTTTCTCCAACACTGAAAAAATGATGATTTTTTTCATGGGTTTCTTAGCAGGTTTCTTGTGCTAGAAACTCCCATAACATCTCATCAGGACACTCCTCTTCAAATCCTTTGAAGTATGATGAAAATCAAGAATCCTAATAACCACTTGCTCTTTCTCCCATTCCCTTTTTAACACTTTAAACTCACAAACAACCCCTGCTCATGGATTTAACTCCTTCTCCAGGTAATTTTTAATGTGCCATTTGCCACTGCAGTGAATTCCCCCATGCTTAGGACAGGGACAAGAGGCAGGACTTGAGACATGGAATTGCATGGCAAACAACAGGCACAGTGAACTTTAGGTCTGTGAGACGTGTGCAATATTAGTTCATTCTGTAGCTGGATGAGAATGCTATTGATATTAAATATCTTACCAGGAGGGCTGAGTGTTTGAAGGACAAGCATTCATAATTTGCTTTGACATCTGACATAATCAGGGAAGTAAAGGAATAATATTCCATTTCTCCGTTGTCAAAAAGATAATGAGTTTCATAACTATTTGTATTATGGGAAAAATAGAGTCTATGTAGTGTAAAATGTATGAGAGCTGCTATATATTCTTCTATAAATTGCGTATATCATGTTCTTTTGTTGGCCCTATTCAAACACAGCATGCCTATCTTTTTTAATTTTCTGGTTTGCTGTGCAAGTCTCTAACAAAAAATATTTCTTTTTTTTAATGAAAAAAGTTTTCTTTAGATTATTTATAGAAAGAGCAGCGCTGTCATCAAGTCTGTCTCATCATATCATTCTTGGGTATCAATTTCTAGGCTCAGATGACAAACCATAGCAGCTACTTTTCCAATAGCAGCATCTGGCTTCCTGGCAAACTCAAAATGCAGTTATCTGGAAAGCTTCAGAGTTGCTTCTGAGCACATTTTATTTATTAGAAAGCAGTTGTGTTGCTTTGCTTCCCATGACTAAGCCAAAGAATATTTAATATATTAAAAGGAATAATAGAATCTAGGCCAAGCTGTTGTCCCTCAAGTGGCAAGGAATGACAATATTTTTCTTTTAAGATGACCGTTTGTTCAGCTCTGAAGGACAATCTGAAACTCTTTGTCATCACCCCAGACACTCTTTGAAAGGACTAAAAATTAAATTCAGCCTTATAATGCCTCAAACTAAACTCAAGTTCACCCTTTCCTAGACTGAACACTCTGAAATGTGATGGTGACTTGTCTGCCAGCCTTGCTGGAGAAAGAAGACCCTCTGCACAGAGTGGGGTCCTCAGAGGTGAAAGACACAATGTCCTTGCAACTTATGGTGAATTATGATAAAAGGAAAGGAATAGGTGGAGGTCAGGTTCAGTGCCATCCCTAAAAATGAGTGAATTCAGCCCTTGTTTCACTACAGAATTTATGAGACTGATCATTTGGATCCAGCTCTGCTAAGGTAATTCAGTAGATATCACAATAATCTGCAACATCTGATCCAAAGTGCATGAAAATACAGTTCCAGGAACAATTTTAGTAGCACTCCTTCTTAAACATACCTGTGACCCACTGGTACCTTCTGCCACATCCCAGGGTGTTCCAAGGTTCTGTGCTCAGGCTGGAGATGTGAAGCTCTGCTGCTGATCTGGTGGTTTAATCAAATCCCACTACTGCCCTGGGGATAAAAGGAGATTATCCAACACTGTACAAAATGGATGAAACATCCAGTTCTTCATACACAGCATAATCTGAAGGAGGTTATTAAGGATTTTTTCCCCCCAATATCAGCATCAAATTAGATAGGAAAGACACCAAGACCCATAGAAAATGACAGTCACCAATGATATAGATGTCCTTATATTTTTAGGACATTCCTAGATGCTAAAATTCATTCTCACATGCACAGAGCTAAAAGCTGAGAAAGAACAAGGGAGGATGAAATATCTGTTCCAGGCTTTGATGATGGTTAGAATGTATCTACATCAAAAGCCCTATTTAATTGAAGTGATTATTTTCATTCTGAGAAAGAACTCTCTCGAGCTCTTCTTGAGCAATTTCCAAAAGTTTCTTTCGGTGAAATGCTAGTGTTATTTTTCTAGATGATAGATTTAAGAAAAAACGAAGAAAACCTAATCTGTTAAACTCAATATGTTTGACACTTAGCAGCAGTAATGCTAAATGGTAACATCTTGCAGTTTTCTTCTGATACCAGTGGTGTCTCTGGGGCAGGATTTTATTAGTGACAGCTCTCACTGAATTCAGTTAAAGCTAAAGTTTTGTCTCCAAAGTAACTGTTATTCAGTTCAGAAATAAAATGATCAGGCACAAGATTTCATTTAAAGCTTTGAACATCAACGTCAAGGAATCAAAACAATTCTGTTTCAAGATTCTGTTTCTCCAGGGTAAAAATTATTTCTGGGTTTGGACTCTTGTCCTTGCACATTGTCGTGCTGAATTACAGGGAGACGCTGTGGGGCTTTCTCTTCTCATTGTCCTGAGCTTCTGCCTCTGGTCTGAGCTTGGAACAATTGGATCTTAATTCTGATTGAGGACAGAGGAGGCTACTGCAGTGCAAAACACCCTGCCAAGGCTCTCTGCTGCTACATTCAATGGCAGTTTTATGAGGCTGTATCATAAGCAAAGCCTGCAAATCAAAGGTGGCACGGTGGGCAACCTGTGCTGCATGCAGTGGGTCAGAGAGATTTCGTGTTTAAGAAAAGACTACACGCTTTTCTGCCGTTGAAGAGCGTAAGCACTTTTGCCTTCCTTCCGCCACGAATGGAGATTATTCAATGGTTGGATTTAATGAATTCAAAATCCTTAGAAAATCACTAGAGCCAGACATCAATGTAAAATACTCCACCAGCTTTCTGTAGTGGAATATAATATTAGCTCTCCCACAATCTACTTCATGCATTTCAAAAGAATAGAGAACATTTTTAAACTAAAGAAGATAGCTTGGGCAGAAAATGATTGCCTGCCTTGGATGCTGCTCCGTAACCCTTCAGGAGCCTGAGTTATTTCTCTCGGGGCAGGAGAAACAGAAACAGATGTCCTCTTTGCAAAAATGGGAGGGGGAGGAAGAGGAGCAAGCTATTTTATTAATAAATGCCGTTAATGTGCTGTTACCTTGCACAGTCAATAGGAGCATTGCTGCAGGGCTGGTGGCTCTGAGCCCGTGGAAACCCTGGTGCTCTGTGTCCCCTTTCTGCTGGTGGAGGCTGCTGAGAACCCACCAGAACAGCCACCACCCTCCCCGTGTCCTGTGGAATGTCTGGACTGGGAGTGCTGGAGGAGGAGGTTTCAGGACCATGTGGAATCCCTGCTCTGGCTGCAGCCCACCCAGCCCTCCCCCTCCCTCTGCTCCAGCCATGATCATCTCTCCCAGCAATGCCGTAATACAAATAAATAATATTAATTAAGGCTTGATAGGTTTAAAAAGCTATGGAAATAGCTTCTCTCCTGCTGTTTCAGTATCTCATTTCCCCACTCTGTCCAAACCCCCAAAGCCCAGAGGTACAAACATATATTTCAAATGAGAAGTTTGTTGAACCTCATTAAACTTAAATGCTCAATCCAGTTTTTTGGAACAAGGTTTCACTCTGCTTCTGAGTTTACCTGATTTCATTCTTCCATCCCTAATGGAGACATTAATTTAGAAGGTGGTTTTTGCAAAGGCACTCATACACCTACAAACCACAACTGAAAAGAAAAGCATAATTTACATTTTTAAACCAAGCATCTGACTTTGGAGCTGTTCTATGTTTATAGGCTTCATGTCTGAGCAATTCGCCGAGGTCTCTGCGAAGTAAAGACCAGCTTTTAATTTGTATTTGCTTTTTGTTCTCCCAGTTTTTTTCCTGAAATGGACGAGCAGCTGAAAAGCCTCTCTGCGTTGGTATGCTGAGCATTGGAGTCACACAAGCACCTGCAGCCATCCACGCACTGCTCGGCAAGAGCGCTGTATTTCTCGAGGTTTGTAGCTCTTGTCCTCCCACTCCCTAATTCATATACATAAAACTGGTGTGCTGCCACGTTCCCTCCACACAAATGCATTAGCTGATCAGGAAGCCTTCCCATTCATCTGGCTTGTCACTTGCATGAGGTGGAGGCAGGACCGACTTGTCAGCTTGCGGTGATGGGAGTGAGGGGTGGAAGACAGGATAGCGCGACAAAAATGGTGTAGATATTTCTCCCCTTGGTTTTCCAAGGGAAAATATTTTCAGGTGCTGGATTGTCTCCACACCCTTCCAAACAGGAGCAAACCAGCAACCCAAATACTTGCCTACAACCTCCTTGCATAATTAATCGCGGAGTGAGACTGCGGGAGGAAATCATGGCTAAACCCCCTTGATGGCTCTGCTGAAGCTCCCTGGAAATGTGGGCATCTTCTTGAAACTGTGATGCCTCATCCCCCCTGTGTTTGGCACCGTTTGCACGGTGATTTCCAGGGCAGCCCATGCAGCAGAAGGAAGGTGTGCAGAACCCACCCAAGAAAGAGCAATGAAGGTGCAGAGCTTTGCACCTCTAGAGCGGGCAAGACCTTCCTGCTCTCCAGACAGATCCTGCCGTGCTGCAGGGCTGAGAGCCAACCTGGTTCACATTCACACCTTCAAGACCTGTGAATTTCACAGCATGGCAGAATGGTTTGGGTTGGAAGGGACCTTAAAGCCCATCTCGTTCCAAGCCCCGTCCAGCCGGCCTCGAGCACTTCCCGGGATGGAACACGTCAGACGCGGCAGAGCCCGCTCAGACCGGAGGACCGGAGTGATGCTCGGCGGGCGCGCACCGGGGGCCGGGGCCGGGCTCTCACGTCGGGGGTCGGGAGGGCTCTGTGCCGCCGGTGCCCGCGGCCGGGCCGNGCCTTCAGCCTCATGGCCATCGCCATCGGCACCGACTACTGGCTCTACTCCAGCGCCCACATCTGCAACGGCACCAACATCACGACGGACGAGGCGCAGGGGCCGCCGCGGCGGGCGCGGGGCGATCTCACGCACTCGGGTCTCTGGAGGATCTGCTGCCTCGAAGGTACCGGGGCCACGCCGGGGAGGGAGGGGGAGAAACTTCCCGGGGGGACCCGGCTGCGCTCCCGGAGCCGCCGGGCAGCGCTCGGGCAGAGCCCGGCAGGAGCTGGAGCCGGAGCCGCCGGGCTGAGCCCCGCCGGTGCCGGGGCCGGAGCCGCGCCGCTGCCTCGGACACGGCCGAGGAGGAGGATGGCGTTACCGTGGCAACCGGCATCTCCGACATTGCCATGGGAACCGGCGGCGGGATGCGGAGCGCTGCCCAGGGGAGCGCTGCCCAGGGGGGCGACCTCGCTCCGCGACCATCGCCGGGGCTTCGGGGCTTTGGGGGGCTCCTGGCAGGGTCGGGGCTTTGGGTGCTTTGGGGCGCACCTGAGCCCTGCAGGCTGCCCTCCCCTCCCCCCCGGGACTTTGGCTTTAGGAGCTTTGGAGCTGAGCCACAGCTCTCGGGCAGGACAGGGGGAACTCCAGTTCCTCCCAGTCTGCCCTCAGACAGACACCGGCAGCTCGGGTGGAGGGGGTGTTGCCACCGCTCAGGTGTGGATTCGGGGTTCCTTGATACAGCCCGAGGGTCAAGCTGAAGGATAGGAACAATAAGAAGATGGGTGTTTTAGCGGCGGAGCTGAGCAGCAGGACCCCGCTCCCCGCAGAGGCCGAACATGTGGCTCCCGCTCTGAAAATGGAGTTGTGGAGAAGGCGCGGCGGTAACTGCGGGGACAAAGAAGCACATGGGTGCTGCGAGGTTTGGCAGAGCAGGTCGCAAAGCCCAGATGCGAAACCACATCTGTCAGCCGAGAGCGCGGGGCTCCGGCCGTGGGAAAGCGGCACAGCCCCGGCAAAGGGACGTGCGCTGGCAGCGGGGCCGTGGCCACTGAAGCCCCTCACCTGCTGGTCCCTTCTCTCTGCGAATGGCCAGCAGACCCTCCGTGGTGCTGGAGAAAAGGGAGAGTGTGGGGGAAAGGGAGAGCAGAGGAGCCGTGGTGACTTGTGCCGAGGTGGTTTTTGGCTCGGGGGGCCGGGGGCACCGGGGCGCTGCTCCCCGCAGGGATGCGCTTGGCGGGCGGGCTGCTGTGCACCGCATTCCATCGGCACGGCTCAGCTCGGCACTCGGGAACTTTGCAAACCGGCTTTGTGCTTTATTCCAACTGACAGATGGCTCAGCCCAGACCAGCCCAGCTCCGGTTCAGAGTCGCAGCTGTGTTCAGATGGGTTTTTTCCTCCCCAGAAAAGGCTGTGGCGTGGTAGAAAACACCTCGTTCTCACGTCTGTTCTCATCTTCTCCTTCAGCTAATGATTTAAGGCTACAGTGTAACATGATTTTTCTCTTAAAATATCGGATTTGCTACCTAGTAATAGTAGGCATACATAGAAGAGCTATAGGAAAAGGAAATAAATATTTTTAGATGCTAAAGAGAGAAAGAATTCTTGAAATGTGAAGGTTTGTGGGTAATAGCAATGCTTGGCTTTATGACTTTTAAAGGAAATCTAACACTCAGCATGGGCTTTTATGGCACCTGGAAAATGAGGGCTTGCATCTGAGAGCTCCTGAGTTTGCTTGAGAGGTGCTGAGCATCCTCCACTTGAACTGAATCTTGTGATCTTCACTGAGCTTGTTCTAAGTGTCTTCAGCCTCCGTTTTTCGTGGAAAATAAGTTTGTTTGCATCTTGCAGGAGTTGCTGAGCTTGTTCAGCTAGGCTGGACCTGTCACCTCTGGGAAAAATCCCTGGGCTTACCAATGTCAGGATTTCTGTGTGGTCTCCCAGTAACACCATTCGTAGAAGTGAAGTGTGGCTTTGACTGAAACTAGTGGGATTTCTGCCTTGATTTCACCTGGGCTTAAGTCAGAAGTTTATTTAGGAGAACAGCAGTCAGGGGAGCCGTGAGGAACGGGCAGTGTTGAGGCAGCTCCCAGTGGCACGGCCGAGCTCCAGTCTGGCTGCATCACTGGTGCCTGCTGGCACTCACCAGGGTATTTGCTGGACATTGGTGCTCTGCTGGCACTCACCAGAGCATTTTCTGGACATTGCTGGCACTCACCAGGGTATTTGCTGGACATTGGTGCCCTGCTGGCACTCACCAGGGCAAATGCTGGACACTTGCACCCAGGAGCTGTGTGCAAGTGAAGCTCAAACCCCCATCAGTCTGGGGGATTTCATGGGACGCATCAATCCAACAGCAAGGGAGCTGTTCTGCTCAAAATTCAAATGCTCATAATCAAATTATAAAGTTACAATTTTTAAAGTTGTCAAATATGTGCTAAGAATGCCCAATTTGAGAAAGCTGTCATCTGTTCCCAGAGCTGAGGAGCAGAGACTACATTCTCTCCTCCTTTTTCAGTATGTTCTGTTTTGTAAGATAAAATCTATAGATACAGTAAAATATTCATGTTTTAAACCATGCCGTGGGACTTGGATTCAACATGGAACCATTCCTTTGTTTTATAAAATAATAAAACCATTTCTAGAAGCTGATTTCAAACAACACTCCCTTGACCATTTCAGAGCCTCGCTCATTTGAAGTGGCTGAGTCTTTTAGTAATCTAAAGGTAATATTGCAATTCTGAGGAGATACATAGCAGGAAAATAACTTCAGTTATGGATTTTTATATGTGATTAAATGGTCTGGATTCAAACCTATTTTTAGAAATCTTCTGGTCTTTTGGAGAAATAATTGTTAAAATTATTATTAATTTATTTTAATGGTCTTTATTGCCATTTCACTCATGTCAAAAAGACAAATCTGAAACACAAATGTGCAGAAGCTGAAAATGCCTTAAACAGCCTCTGGAATTGCTTTTGACATACATAAAGCATTTTGCTGAGCAAATTTAGGGTCAATAGAAATTTCCCAGTAAAATGTTTCTCTACTCTATCAATAAAACAACCTGTATGCTGGATTTTGAGCAATCACCTGTTCTGTAGTCCCAATTCCAAGATTTCAAACAAAATTGCTGAAACAGGATGTAAAAGGATAACCTTATAAATGAATTATCAGGTGCTCCTCAGTGTTTTCCTGTTTTTCTTTGAAACATTTTACAACAAATTGGCATCGTAATTGGAGTGATACAGCTTAGGGATCAAGCATATTATCTTTGTTTGGAGCTGCAGGGATGAAATCATCTTTCAGTGCTAGTAGTTGATACTACTATGGAGCTTAGTCACTCAAGAGGCAGTGTTAATGATACATCAGTCAAACTCTTGCCTGTCTAATCCCAATTTTGTTCTTTTAGCATGTATGTCAAAGGTGGAGGTAGGAGGTTCATTGAGTGGATTTTAAATAATTGCGCCATTTTTTGCGTGGATTTTTAAAAGTTTTACCCAAGGTAATTGTCTTCAGTCAGAAACTGAAATAATTCCTGGTGTGGATGTGCAGAACAGAAGTGGCTGAGCCTCTGAAGATGGCCCAGGGCTCCCTGGCAAAGCTGGGGTTTGGTTTTCTGGGCCCAAGCAGCTTTGGCAGCTGAAGTTAAAGTGTCACCAGGGTAGGGAGTTTCTGACAGAGCCCTAATGGAGCAAATCAACCTGAAACCTGCACCCCAGCCCACAAATTCACAAGAAGAGCAAACCAGCCCCATTTCGGGTGGCTGCTGTTCTGTCTCATGTCCGCACCTGAGCTTTGTGGTTGCCACAGGCTCTGGGTCCCTGGGTGCAGAGCAGGGTCTTGCAAGCACAGCAGATGCTGTGTCCTGTGAATAACCATTCTGTGGTCAGCCTAACCTGAGAAAGGGAGATTAAACCACTCTGATTTCCCAGCAGCCCTGCTCGTATGGGAAATGTGCAGCACAACTTCGTAAGCCTCGCACAGTCTTACTCACGAGGAGGATCTGATTAAAATATTTGCCTAGGAAAAAAACAATATTAAAAACACCACTTTATCCACTGAAAATGCTTATCTTGGTGAACAATCATGCTGAAGTTAATAGGACAGCTCACAATAGAGCGCTCTGCAGGCTCTGTGACATCAAGATAGGAAATCAAGTAATGTACTTGTAATTTAAATTTATTCAAAGAGTATTTTATTAAACACTTCAGCACATGAATCTCTTTGAACCCATTGTGTCTGCTGCTTTTAGTATTCCCTATTTGCCATTTACTTTTCAAGTGGTGCAATTGGCTATTTAATTCACGTGGGCCCACGTGTCCTTCCTGGCTGCGTGGCTGGAACATTTATAATGAGGAGGAAGGATCGAGTAAATCATTTATGATTTTGAAAACTTGCACAAACACACATTTGCACAATTATTTGCAAGTCTTCCAGCTTGGATGAATGCACACAAGCACGGGAGCTGCGGCACCCGCATGCGCTGCTTCCATGGATACTCCTGAAAACAAAATAAAAATGCTTATACCAGTGTTTGATGCAAGCAAATAAAGGCAGGCTGCTACCCATCAATACTGCAAATTCATGGCTCATCTGAAAAGAATGGATATTCCTTAATATTCTCCAAGCACAGCTATGAAGCTCCAGCACCACCACTGTTTGTAATGAACTAAACACAACGCAGACTTTTTATTCCAATGCTGTGGCCAAAGTGTTATTTGGTGTAGAGCAAATGTTAAATCACTCTAAGATCAGACATGACCTGCATGGGGGTTGTGTCCACAGGCACATTAAGAGGTGGTTGTTCTTCTCAGTCCGTGCAGGCACATGAGCCTGTGCTCACACTGGGAAAGAGAAGTGGCTGCAAATGGAGAATGCACAAATGGATGTCTCTGCTCTGAAGAACTTGTTTTGTGATGCTGTAGTCTGTTTCTAGGACAATATATATGTATTATTGCACTCCTGAAGAGTGAACTTTCACCCATGGATCTTTCAACACAGGCATAAACCCCTCAGTGAAGGACTTTGCTGAGATGCAGACGCTGTTTTCACTCTTTCATTCCATACATGCTGCTCATACCATCTCCGTTTCCTTGGTAAAACACGCTCTTGAGGAGGTCCATGTGCTTTACTCACTGTTTTTAAGAGCAACTCTTAGCACTCCAGTGGCAGCTTTGCAACCCTGGCTGAAGCAGAGCTGTTTTGTTGGCAACTGATAGAGTGATTTTTTTAACAGCCTTTTTAGTTTTGTTCGTGTGTTTGTTTGTTTTTCAGGAGCATTCCATTTGTTAGAGTTTCTGAATTTGGAGCTGCCTTTATGGACACAGAGTTCAGTCCCTTTGAAATATTGTCCATAGTATAAAGTACTTAAAAATACTGAGAAATTTGGAAGACCTGTCAGCAGAAGATGGGTTAAGATATTATCTAATCTCAAAAAAAAAAAAAAAAAAAAAAAGCATGTGTCTCCTCAATGCACCTCTTTGAACATTTGTACAGAGGCTCTCAAATGATCTTATTGATGTCACAAAACATCCATTCTTCCCTGCTCTATGAAACAGGGATCTGAAGCTAATTGACTGAATATATGTCACTTTAATGAATTAATTTGCTTTCTTGAACTCGATCTACTCTATAACCAGTAGGGAGCTATCAGGCTACACGAAGGTTTTGGTTTTTCCTCCATGGCTCTCAGCATGTCAGATATCCCAGTGCAAAACTGAGATCCCAAAGACTCTGTGTGCATTAGCGATGCTCCCCGAAGGCTGCAAACCAATGAAAGCACATTTGTAATCCAGCTCTAAATCTCTTTCTACTGTGCAGGATGCAATGTGGAGAATATTAATCTCACCTCAGTTTCAGGATTGTTCTGGGGAGGTTTCAGAAATGTTTTGTGAAGAGTCAAGGAGGCGTTGGGTTGTACAAACAGGATCCTCGTGGCTGTGTTGTACTGCAGTTACTGTTTTATTCTGTATATAGTTACACTGCATGTTCTGAGGACTTGACAGATGGCATTTGTGGTGGGATCTGTCAGAGCCATAGTAACTCATTTTGGGGTTTGTGGGGACCTTTGCAATGATGTAATGCAGTCTTTGGGCTTTGTCCAGCAGCTGTTACCTTTAACTGACCTTCTGCCGTGGGCTTTTATTGCTCTTTTTAGATACTGCCAGGGCTTGCCTTGCCTTCTGGCAGCTCTACTGACCCTCACCAGTGTAAACTGGTAAAACAAGTCAATACAACAATGTATTTTTTTTTTTTTTTGCTCCTGTGAAATTTCAACACAGTGATTATTCCTCCATGCACCCTGTCCCATTTGCTGGGTCACACAGTGTCACGTCTGCTCGGGTCGTGCTGTCCCACCTGTAGCTTCAGTCAGTCTTGCCAGGTGCAAAACACCTCGTAAAAAACTCAGGGAGAAGGGGAGTGTACCTGATGTCTCCATCCTGTAGTCTTGTGTATTTTTCCAGAAACAGAGCAAAAAAAAAGAACAAATACTAGGAAGGGAAGCAAGTGCTTTCATCTCATCTCTAATTCCTTTGAGGAGGTAGGAGTACTTAGATACTGAGTGTAATCTGAAGTCTGTTATTAACACCTATCAGCTCCCAGATATTTAGTTGGTGTCTCTGTGGTTTATGTGTTAAAGAGCAGCAATTTCTGTAGAATTTCTGTATCCTCAAACAGAAAATGGCGAGGAAGAAGGAGGAGGAGGAGGATGATGATGGGCTTGTGACTCTCTGGGGTTGCTTTATCTTCCTGGCCCTGACTAGGAGGGATAACTGTGCTTCCTTTCCACCCACTTTCCTCTCATTCTAATAATAAAATGGAAACGAAGATCTGGAGAAACTGGGACACGGCGAGAGGGCTGCCCAGCTCGGGGAAGATGCATGAACACAGCTTTAACTGGGTTTGAAGCATTTTGCTTGCAACTTATGTTTTATACATGCAATATTTGGTGTTTAAGCATGTCTTCCTTGAGGGACAGGATTAAGTCTGAGTCTCCACCTACGTGAAGTTAACTGCTTTCTAGGAAGGAAGTGGAATTATGCCAATATGAAGCCAATATAAGAGAAGGGATCTTAGATTTGTCCCTTCAATTGGACCTTTTCCTGCTGGTCCTTCTTTTCTGAGCCAAGACTCATCTCAAGAAATAAATCAAACTATCAAACTAAAAAAACTGGTCCTGCTTCCAAACATTACTTGGTGCTTATCTTCATTTTAGATTTCTGTTTACTGGTATTTATTATGTCTCAGACTTATGGTTCAGCATCCAAATTCTTCCCAACAGATGGCAAGGCAGGATGCACAGGAGTCGTAAAATAAACAGGATAAATGCACAACTGCCCATATGTCTGAGAGGCTGATACACATTTATGACTTCAGAACAAAAGGGTGTTTATAGCAGACAGCACCAGTGCTGGGAAGGACTTCATGGTTTTTTCTGCCTTGTTCTGAAGCCTCTCAATTTTTCAGTGTGTTTTGATCATTTAATTTGCAATATAATTTTTCCTCCCTCTTCTACTCCCAGATAGTTCTTTCCCTTAGTTATTTGTCTCCACTCCCAAGGTACATCAGTTTATTTTATCTTCAACATTTTAACATGGAAAGTGGCTCTTTCCTGGGCTTCAGCACATATTCTTTCTTTCAGTGTGGTTGTGACTCTTTTGAGGGGCACACAGAGGTGCTGGGGACCACAGCAACATTTTAGGCTTTCTCTATATTGAGATTTATCATAATATTAATGACAAGTGGCCTCTCTACTATCTCAAAATAGCAAGCCTCCAGGCAAGCTGCCTGCAGGATGGATAGCCCAGCCTAGACAGACTTAGCTAGATTTCTCTTCAGAGCTGGGGGCATTTTTGCCAGTTGTTGCATGCTGGGAGTCAAATGCAGTGGAAGCGTTGAAGCAGTTCTTGATTTAGCCTGGCAGATAGTCCAGGCCCTCTTTCTCCTCCCTCCCGTGGCATCCTGTCATCTCAACATCTTTATTCTCTTTCTCTTTTTTCCTCCCCTTGCCAAAATGTTGTAACCTTCCTTCTGCTAAGGAGATACCTTTGAAATCAGCTCTTTGATGACAGCACATGAGTCCTTCTCTAGAAAATGAGTAGGTACTGCCCTGGGCAGAAATTTAAGATTTTTAGTTTCTCTTCTTAACTGTTGGCCATCTCTGTGCCATCCTGCCAGTGAAAAACCTGTAATCACTTACTTGTCCAAAGGGATAGTCTGGGTTGTCTTTTTCTCTACCTGTTTTACTCATTTCCTAGGATTTATCCAGACTCCTGCCTACTTAAAAAATAACCCTGTAAATTATTGTTCAGTAGAATTGAGTCATTTCTTGTCAAATGTAATCCATGAAGGAATGATAGATTATAAACACACAGTCATGGTATGAAGAGATGGGTGAAAGGAGAGCACGTTATGGAATTACAGTATTTCCTGTACCAATTGCCAAGCGCTGATACGAATTAACCTCTTTTATTGTTCTTTTTCAAGCATTCCGCCTTTTAATTGCTGTTTTGGAATTGTGCCACTTAGTTGTGCCCTTTGAATGTTTCTCACTTAGCCAGTCCTGTTAGCTTGATAATGCCAAATGTTTCTGAGATATTCAGAAGCGCTGAACATCGCCTGCTCGAGTGGGAGAGGGACCCAGCTCAGGCAGGAATTAGCACCCTTGTTTAGCTGCCAGGGCTTTTTTTTTTTTTTCAGATTAAGTTAATAACCATTTTTAAGTCACTGCCAATTCTCTGCTGGGGTTTCAGATCAGTTGTCTCCCGTTTATACTTTTTAAATGATGCAGTTTTGTGTGGAATATGGATGACTGGATATTTTCTCCTGTCCAAATATATAGCATTCAATATCACTGAGGTTGTTATTGTCTTCCTTGCATCCCAGAGGCACAGTTTATCTCTTGGTGCTGTAAGGCATTAAAAAGGAACCATGGCATGTCACAATTATGACTTGAAATAGGATCTTGCCAGAGGAACATTGCCTAAATGTAATCAAATCTAAACTATAACTTACTGCAAATACCTATCAGAGCTGTGCACACCTATCTCACAGCTCGCTGGCTATCAGTGATAGCTGATAGCAGGGCACTGGATGATTTTGTTGGAAGAATTGTCATGTTGTTGGGGTTTTTTAAAGCCCAGCCCCCAGCATTCAACTGCCTGCAAGCAAATGAAATCACAAACTTTCAATGCTGGAAGACCTTGTGACTATTTAGGCTGAGCTTTCAAAGGTACCCAGATATGAAAGTTTGTGATACTCCTCCGTGCATGACTCACTAATGGCAGTAGTGGGCTTTAATCATCTTTGTCCAGTGGATATTCTAAATTCAAGTAAACCATAGCAATGCTCTTTTACGTAATGCATATATTTTAATGCAAAATTCGCTAGACTTGGTTTCTTTGTGTGTTAGATTGGTTTTAGCCAGATGATGAAACAGCAAGTTGCATTGTGTCACATCACATTTTCATCCACGAGGATTTTGAACAGGGTTGAATCCCTCAAATTCACTGAACAGAGAGCCCTGTTACTGGAGCCAGTGAAGCCAATAGCCCAAAATGGATTGTTAAACTCCAGATATGGCTCTGCTGAGTGTGAAAGGTGATTTGCAGGCAACTGTGAACTACCAATACTTCAGGATTTGAAGTTGATTTCCATTTGCAGAGGGAGAGCCCCAGACTCTGCTTCTTCCCAGATTTAACATCTCCCATTCCCACTCTGCCACCTCATGTACACCTGACTGGAGGCAGTTTATTCTGTACAGCTGGAGCTCAGGACTATTTCAACTGGGTTTTATTAGGGGAACTGTTGGAAAACATCAGTATCAAGCAGAGCTCTCCTAAACATGATAAAACATGGATTAATAAATCTGGGAGCTCAGTAACAGTTTGGAAATGGTTTCTTAAAGCCGAGTTGCTAACCCAAACCAGTTGGGTCCTCACCCTCATCCTTCTGCCAGCCAGCAGGGGCTCAGTCATTTGCCATGACAGCAATTTGAGGGTCACCAAAGTGCTCTCTGCAGACAGAATGACCCCTTCCAGATGGAGCAGTAGGACACAGACAGGTCCAGTCCAAAAGCCCCTCTGCACACACTGAACCCAAGCCAATGAACATAGCACGAGGCTGAGTTTCTTGGCTCGTGCTTGGAGCTGCTTGGATGTTCCCACCTTGTGTTTGGATCAGAGCTGGTCCATGTTCCCCCAGCTCTGCCCACTGTGAAAACACATTTTTCTCTGTCAACAAAAGATACTCCAAGACAGTGAGCAGACTTTCCAAAGGGTGAGGCTTCTGACCTCTATCCAAGCTTACATTGCACTGAGAACCAACCAAATTTTATTTTTTAAAGTTACTTGGGTGTTTCAAAGGATATTTATCCAAGACTATGCCAATATCTGCTCACTGTGAGATTAAACATCCTGTGGTTTGCTCCAGAGGATGAGAGGCATTTCTCCTTTGCTCTGCACGTTTTGCTGTGCTCTTGTCCTTGCCTTTAGCGCTGACAAACACAGACGGTTCCGAGGTGCTTTGGGATCCTTAAAGATGCAAGACCTGAAATAAACCATGTAGCATTTAGGAATGATGTTCACAGCACCACTTCTAATTATAGCAGTTCGAACAATTCATTTGCAGTGTCCCGCTACGGTTGCATTTATTAAAACAGAATCCTCTTTATAGTTTGGTAGCAAATTAAGAGGGGAGAAACACAGCTATCCTGTTCCATCCCATGCCTTTGAAATAGGTTTACCTTCATGATTTGCTTTCTAGGGATATTTCCATTGTTTTCTCTTGTGCTCCTGGTCTGATTTTTTAATGACTTACTCGGTGTCTCTTGGTAGCCATTTCTCAGTGACCTTTTTGCTCATTTTATTTTAATTTCTGTATATAAATGGCAGCATTCTAGCTGGACACATTCTTTGGGCACAGCACAAAAACCCCATAGGGAAGGAAAAACAGGCCAGAAATTTTCCACCTGAATTTTAAGCATTAACCCAGGGCTTTGGCCACACAAAGAGCCAGCACGCTCAGCTCACGCCAGAGCTGGATCCTGGTCCAGGTCCAGGGCCAGAGCTGGGTAGCAGGACCTCACCATCAACATCTCCAGCATCAGCACTGGATGCAGCTACTCCCACAGGTTATCCCATTTTCTGGCATGACTGCTGTGCCCTGGGAGGGCTGAGCAAGTGCTTGCAGCTGGCCAGAATATGGGTACACAGCTCCTAATGCTGATTTTATAGCATTAATGTGCACCTGTTTTGGTGGCCAACTGGCACCGTGCTCAGCCTAAAATATCTGTGTAAGCTCTGTATTAAAAGAGGCATAAGAATTAGCATGTATCAAACATGTCATTAGACACGTGTCTGGTAGACATAATGCAGGATAATGAATATGATCACAAGAATAAATTAATAACCGAAAATATTTTTTATACGTGTGCACACTTAAAACAGGGTAGGAACTAAGTGACACTTGTGTCACCAGTTTATAATTAAAATGCAGTGCTTGAATGAAAATGTAAGCTTCAATTAGCCAGCACGACCCTGCTTCCGGCTTTACTTCCCACTGAAAAGCAACGATAACAAGCTCACATTTATTATCAGAGTTTTTCCTGGAGCTGTGCACTGAAACATGCTCACATCTGAGCCCTTTCACTGAAGACATTTTTTCGCTTCAGCAGTTTGGCATGCCATACAAAGGCTCTCTGATTTTTAGTGATGTTCACCTCCTCTTACATAAAAATGTTTTCTGTGCATATTATTTGGTTTTAGTTAAAGTCCAGGTGCACGGGTTACTGAAGAACCAAAGGGATGGCTCATCACAGAGCACAATGGGTAATTATTGCTGAGCTTCACTGTATTGCACAGACAAATCCTTTCTTGGAGCTCAGCATTGTGACTGTGAGAAAGAAAATACCTAGGATCCAGCCCAAAGTCCTACAAGGGTAAGAATAGATCCTGTGGGAGATGCTTTGCCCATTTCATTTTTAACTCTCTCAAGGGACAGAGCTTCACAGTTTTGTTTAGAGACACTATTTTGCATTTTAATTTCACCAGTGGGAAGTTAATACATATATAAATTATGAGGTCTCATGTGTTCCCATTTCATCCCAAGAGGATGTTAGGCTTTTTGTAAAATGGCTAAATAATTCTCTGGGTTCTGCCCCCCATTAAAACCAAGTTTTTTCTTGATTTATGATCCAAATTTTGCTGCTGCTTCGCCGGAGGATTGAGCTTAATTTCTGCAAGAGAGGGCAGAGTCCTTGGAAAATGGCGAGGAAGAAGAACCCATTTGGCTCCTGCCCAACCCCACACTTTGGGTACCTGGCTCAGCATTCCATGTGAGGGGCAGAGCCATCCATGGGAGATCCAGATCCTTGAGGTGCCTTTTGAGAGATCCTGACATCTTCCCAATCCCCCCCAAAATAGGAACCTTTTAGTCTTGGACTTATTCAGCCTTGTGTCGAAGCAGGAGGCACCTTTTGGGCATTCTTACACCCTTCAAATTGGTCCAGGTGCAGAGAAGGCTGCAGGAATCTGGGTCCCAAATAACAAGGATAGGGAATGGCCACCTCAGCCAGTGCTTAGGAGAGCTGGTGAAAAGCACACAAACCCCAACAGCCCCAAAATGTCAAGATCGAGCAGTTGAGCCTCAGAAAGTGTATTTAAGGAATATGTCCTCTCTGACAGAGATGGACCAAATGTCCACACAGATTTCTTTTGCAATGCCCCCTCCAATATTTTAAGCAATTTCTACAGGCAGAATTCTTGTGATGTAGGAGTGGATGTCAAGCCAGGATATCTCAACTCAGAATAGATGTGTGCTCTTAGCTTTGGGTCAGGCAGTGACGTGTGGTAGAGTTAGAGCCTCCAGGAGCTCTTCAAGTTGTAAAAACTACAAAGCTCCTGGTTTTTCACTGGTGCTGTTCACATGGGGCAGAGTGACCTCTCCAGAAAGCCCTTCCAACAGTAGCCACAGTCTCTTTCAATAGCATTTAATAACTACCCATGGAGAAAATTACTCTCTATTTAAAAGGCCAGAAAAATCATCTTCAGTTTAACTCTGCTGACTTTGGTAGAATTTCACCAAAAATGAGTTCTGTCTGATATCCTTTCCCGTACTAATGTTCAGTAGCTGGCCATAAAAAGCCTTTCCAAGGCAGATTAAACAAGTCCAAATGGTGAAATATTCTTTTAATTTTCTTTCACACACGTTATTTTAGGTGTAGTTTGGAACTCTGCCCTTACAAGAGGCATCCCTTTAAATATTTATACAGCATCAATATGTAGCCACCTTCATACGTTTTTAATGATATGTTCCTTTCTAAATTAACCATTAGGTAACCCTGTCCTATAGTGTTCTGTGTTTTGCACTGCATTTACTCTACCCATGGATTTTTACTTTTTTATTTCTCCATGGAACAATGAAGATGTCAAGGCAAGCCCCAGGGGTGCAGTGGAAATCGAATTCTTGGAGCACCAGTGCTGTTGCCATGTGGACACACACTCAATAGCAACTCTGTGCTGCCCTGCAAGCCAAGGGGATGCAGCCCCAGCCCCACTGCTGGGTCCTGGCAGTTCAGTGCCAGTACAATGGCAGCTCCTTGCTCCTGGAAATGTAATTCCCAGCATCCCGGGGTGGGGGGGAAATATTGAAGCAAACTCAAGCAAAGAAGGGACAGGAAGAGATATCTCCATTTCGAGGTTCTCCTTGAGAACCAGTATGTTTCTGGGCTTTCCAGAGGTTCTTCTCTTTCTTTTCCTCTTAATTGTGTTATTAAGATGCTACAACATGCCAAGGTGAACAAGACCAACACTGTGAACTGAGTCAAAGATCTTCTTCTCATGATCTCTTTTCTCAGCCCTGATTCAGCCTGAAAACCCACAGATGAGTAAAAGTGTTGGTACAAGCCATGGGTTTTTATAACTCTGGGATTTTTGAATCCTGTTTAATTACACCACATTATCATAGCAAAGCAGTTTCTGCAGAAGTTGCTCATGGCTTATTTCCCCTCCCTCCCGAGGGGACCACAGGAGATGGCTGCACCGTGAGATCATGGCTGCAGAACCAAAGCCTTGGCAAAACCTCAGCAGACAGACAGACAGACAGACAGGCAGACAGACAGGCAGCACACCTCTCCCAGCTTTGGAATGGAGATTATTCCCGTGGCCAAAAAAAGGGGGCATCAGAGTTTATCCTGTGCCCTGTTATGCTGAAAAATATTCCCACATGCTGCCTTGCAAAGAGGAGTCACCTTTCAGAGCTGGAATCCAGCTTCTCCTCCTCAGAAGGGGCCTTACCCTGTATTTGTTTTGCAAGTAAGTGCTTCAGTTAAGTCAGCAGAGATTTTGTCTGAGGATAATGGGCTGAAGGAAATACTGAAATGCAATTTCCCTGAGTTGCAGGGTACTGAAGATTGAGTCAGCAGCAGTGCCCTTCCCGCACTGAGCGGCTCCATGGAACACGAATCCATCCCAGGCAGGATGTCACCATCCCCTGCACTGCACACAAGGCACTTTGTAAAAGGCACAGGGGTATTTTCTGTCTTCCCTCCAGTGAAGCAAATCTGGTAGGGTTTGGCTGCAGCAGTGACTTGGTTTATGGGTTTTTAAATGTACTGGTGAAGGGACATCATTTGCTCCAAACAAAAGCTGCCTGGGCTTGGCATTCCTGACAGGTGCCTGAGAAAAAGAAGCCACAAATCCAACAAACTGCTCCCTTCCACCACGGGAAAGGCAAGGTATGGCCAAGCTGATTTTTTTTTTTTTTTTGGTGTTTGCTGCAAATAAGTTTAAATTCTCTCTGTTTTGGAGGCAAGTAGTCAATGCATCTGAAGTGTATACTTGACATATGTTTCTTTTCACATGCTGTCCTCCATTCATTTCATGCAGCAGATGCTCAGTTTACCACTTTAAATGTATTCTTATTTACTAGAAATTATTTTAGAAAATAGCTGTTTGGAACTAAACACTTCCAGCCCTTCTTTTGGGTGCAGGGAGCTCCTTTTTGCAGCTGTCCTGGGTGGCTGCATGCAGATGTTGACAGGTTAATTTGCATTTGAAGAGCTGGATGCAGTGAGCTAAGCAAGGATTTTTCTTCCCTGCCTCTGAAGGCAGTCATTTCACACTCCTTGCCAAATTTAGCCCTGATGCTACTCTTCTTAATTAACTAGAGCAACATCCAAGCTGAGTTTGGCCCATTGTTAGATGGCCATTTATTACAGGGTTGAATTAAACCCCTTGGCCGAGTAGAAGAAAGGCTTTTATTCTGAAAATTGATTGGACAAAAGTGAAACACAAGGACAGCCCTAATTCACAGCAAGGTGGTAGATACAAGCTGGTTTATCTGATTTCCTCTATCCTATCACCAGAAACTGCAAGTTCAACCTGGTTTTCCTGCCTGCTGCACACTGCTGAGGTCAGAAATGGTTTAGTTAAAAAGGAATCCTGATGTTAAGAAGAATGTGCAGCTCACACTGCTCAATCCCCTTTCCCAGAGAGTATTCTTTTTCTTCTTGTTATGGGTTTCTTTTTTCCCTTTAAAATAAGTTTGTATCAAGACTGTGAGCACAAAGACCCAGATTTAGACTTCAGTCCCTTCCATTTCTATAGGAAAAGGCAGAAGTCCTGATCCACAACCCTGCTGTCAGCCTCTAGGAACTGTTGCTGCTGGTCTTTCATGTGCCTGATCCATCCACATCAGCTCAAAGCAGAGACCAAAACTTCCATGCTGCAGCAGGGAGAAGAGCTGGCATTCAAAGAGTTGTAGCCCTTTCACCACCAAAGCCCCCTTTGCTTCCTCTTTGGTTTCTTTTCTTCCCTTTAGATGTTACAAAACTTTCAAGGAAAGCTACATCCTGTGGGTATTAGAGCACTGAGCTGAACCTACAGAGACATGGGAAGACGTAATTAATGTTCCTCTGGCTTTTTTTTCACCTTCTTCTCACCACATTTCTGTGCTTCCCTGCCTCGCCCCTGCCATGATCTGCCTGTGAGCAGATGCTGGTCTCACTTCTCCCCCCTCCATGATCTGGATTTCAGCTCAGTTTGCTGTGCATCCCCTTGGCTGAGGCTGCCATGGGGGCAGTCACCCATCTGAGGGACAGTTTCCCTTCTGAATTTATCAGTTTTGATGTTTATTTGCAGGCATTAAATGGACACTGCTAACATGCTGGATTCAGCCTGCATTCCTGGCAAAATTCTTCCTGGTCACAGACAAATGCAAACTAATTCATCACCCCAACTGTGCATGAGGGAGGTACTGGCACAGTGCAGTGTCTCAAAGGAAAGTGTTTGCTCCAGTCCATCTTTTGCATCACACATGAAGCTTTTCTTGGAGATATCTTTGGGTTTTCTACGTAAGAACTTCAGGGGAGGGGATGGGAATGGAGAATGTTGCTGTTAGACAGGCATGATTCAGGTACCCATGGCGACATGAGATCACTCTGCATTGTCACCAGCACAAGGAGATTACCTTATACAAGAATAACTAAGAATAGAATTTTTGACCTTCAATATTTCCTTATCTGTAAACATTAGATCTGCAGAGCAGTGCAGCCCTGCTTGTCAACAAGAAGAAATAAAAGAAAAATAAAACTAATTTAAAACCCCACAGTGGCAGTGGAATGAATTCATACATTTATCATTTCAGAGGTTCCCATCACTCCTGCCTCTTTTCCTGCAGGGTTTAAATGATTACATATTTTTTGTGTGTTATGTTTACTCTCCTAAGAATAGAACACACTTTACAGAAGCTCACATGGATGAAAAAGCATTTTCCTTTTGCACTGTTGCTCAAAGTTAACACACACAAGCCTACACCTTGAGCTTTCCAAAACCCTGGTTCATACCATCAAATAAATGAATGACATATGCAGAAATTTATTTTTAAGTCCTTGAAAGTTGAATGTTTATTACTTGAACTTTTGCTTTAAGAAATATGGATCTCAATGATTGGTGCAAGACTTTATCTAGTCCAGTAAAAGAGGCAGATTCTTCACAACACTTGCACCTGCCCCTGCTCCTGCCAGAACTAGAATTGGAGATATTTGAATAGAAAAAGATCCTTAAAGTGAAGAAATGCAGGATGAGGTTCTAATCTTACCACAACAGCTGGAAAGAACCTTGTAAAATTAAATTCAGCATCTGCTTCTGTAGATGTCTCAGGTTTTAAGTTTCTGAGGCAGAGAGTAATTTTCAAGCAGAATTTTAACTTGCACATACATGAATTATTTCTAGTGACTGGCTCAAAAATAGCGATTGGAGCCTGTGCAATGTGTTCACCCAGGGCTGGAGTGTGGCCAGGCCTGGGGACACAAAACTTTCTGCACACACGTGGACCATGTGTCCCACCTTGGGTCTGCCACTGTGAGCTGGGGACACACCCTGGGTGTCCCTTGTCCCTTCCTGGGCATGGGTCATCAGGGAACAGCCAGAGTTTGGGGTCCAGACATCTGGCTGAGGTCTGAGCTGTGGTTTGGAGTCACTGGAGGCCAAAGTCACTGCTGTCCCCTGATGAGCAGGGGCTCATCAGGCTGTGTGACTCAGAGGTGCAGCTGTCACAGCCCCCGTGGCTCCTCCTGTGATGGGAATGGCTCAGACACCGTGTTGGGATCAGGCTTCAAGTCACCATCCCAGTCATGGTGCTCAGACTCCTCGTTTGCTTCATGGGGAGAAAGGACTTTGTGCTCCTCTGAGAAGAAAAAGGAGACTGTGGTGTGGGAAAAGCAGCTGCCAGGTTCCCACTCGTGGGAACACTGTTAGGGAAAAAAGCTCTAAGAAAAAACACAATAAAGCACAAGAGGATGGCACTGTCTCTGCTGAAGCCCTCCAGAAGTCCATGAAGGAACCCCTGGTGTATCCAGCATTTGCAGGTTAGCAGGACATGTTGGGTAGGATTGTGGGGAGTCACTGCAGAAAAGCACTGATGTCTCATGAGGACACGGCTCTCCTACTCCAGAGCCTGCAGGAGCAGGTCTGCACAGGAGTTTAGGTGATGCTGTGCTTAAAAGCTTAAAAGCCTACAAACTCCAGCATCCTGGACAAGAAATGACACTGAAGAGCAGAGCTCAGGGGCTGGACCCTCATGGTGACCCTCATGACATCAGAACTCCCTTTACAACCCACAGGGCTGATGTTTGGGGCTGTGCTCATCCCCAGGGATGGACATCACATCTCTGAGCCCTGTGGCTGGAGTCAGCAGTGCAGGAGTGCACAGCCCATCCCTCCTGGGGCTGCCCTGGCAGCACCACCAGAGTTCAGTGATGCAGCAGATCCTCTGTCTCCAGCAGGTATTTGCTGGCCATAACCTGGTGATTCCAGTCTGTAGAGCAGAAGTAATCCACAGTCACTGGGCAAACTTTGTCCAGAGCTTATCTGGGAGAGAGAGCCCTGCTGCATCCTGGCTGCAGGAGAGCTGCTGGAGCTGGGTGATGTTTCAACATGGCTGAGTATTTTTAGAGCCATCCTATAGTGCAGGATTTTTAACTTCCATTTCACAGTCCTTGGAGCCTGGCAAACTTTCATTAACATTTGATGCCTTGAAGTCATGCAAGGTCTGGGGGGAAAGGGAGGGGAAGGAGTGAAAAGGGATACACCTTTTTGGAGCTAAGTTGCTGGGAAGCTTAGGAAAAGCCTCCAGTCCCTCTTTTTTGTACCAAGTGGTTTTAAAGGACCCCAACCATTCAGAAAACAAAGCTAGAATTCCAAACCATGGCTGGGTGGAAGAGTCTTAATTAATATGTGAAATACCTGGAGTCTGTCTTAGAGAGTTGAACCCCACCACCCTGCAAGGATCACACCTCTCTTCTTTGCCCATGATTAGGCAACTTTGCTCATACAGGGCTGTTTGACCCATAAATCCCCAAATTATTTATAAGCCATCAGGTATCCATCCTCGAGCAGAGAACACAAGCCATGGAGAAGTCAAAGGATTTGCTCCCAGCTCCCATTTCTGCTCAGCACAAAGTAAGGCTTTTTTGCCCAAGTTATAACCAATGAAAACAGTGCTTCCCTGGCTACAAGGCAGACTTTCTACTGGAAAATAAGTTAACAGAAACTCTATTTTCCCCCCCTCTAAATGTACACACATACACACACAGAGCGTCTCTTCGCGCACACAACTGAGATTTTTCATAGGCTGGGGGAGTAGGAAGAAGAGACGTATTTTTGTCTCCTTGGCAAAAATATATTGGCAGCATATCACTGAGTTGTAAAGATTGAGTAAGTACCAGAGCATGGCCCCGTTAAGCGGGTTTTGGAAAGCTGCCCCTTGGCTGTGTCTGCCAGGGCCATGGCAGGGACACTGGCCTGGGGGACTCAGCCTGAGGGGCCCCAAAGAGCCCAGCCAGGCTCCTGAGGAGGAAGAGGAGGTTGCAGTAGCTGGAAATGAGGAGCTGTCAGCTCTGCAGCACAGCAGATGAGATGTCTAAAGGGGAGAGGAGCTGTAAATCTGCCCCTGGGCATGGCAGCGTTCCCAGGCGGTTGGAGCTGCTGCCTGACTCCTGATGTGGACCTGGCAGGAGGTGTCACCAAAGGGGTGACAGACTGCTCCTCCCCTGCTTTCAAAACTCAGGGGGAAATCAGGTCCCCATGATGCTATTATCCAAGGGCAGGGACAAACATGAAGGACTGAGGGGGCAGGAGTCAGTGGCACAGGAGCCACCGCAGCCAGGCACGGGGGACCTGCCCTTTGTCCAGTCTTCCCAGAAAAAGGAAAATGTTTTGGTTTTCTCCTCCCAGCTGTGAACATTCCCAGCTGCTTCCATGCCATCCCAGGTCAGCAGAAGGCAATGAGCATTTCTGGTTACAATGGCAGATGTACCTGATGATGATAAATTATTTAAAAGCAAATTCTGGGATTCTAAATTGGATTGCTCAAAGCTCCCACCACCACTGTCCTTCTCCAGTGCAGGTAGAGACATTTCATAGTAAAACACAATCCTGAAATACTGTAAGTAAACTCAGAAATCTCAACAATAAAATATTTATGAGCCTGTGCTTTGGTGCATTGTAATTTTGCATGATATGTTTTGCTTTTCAAGACTGACTAGATTAAGGCTCTTCTGATTCATTAAACACATTTTCCCAAATGCTGTTTCTACAAATATTGTTGGGTCATTGTGTTTAGTTGCATTTATTAGCTGGTGTAACAAGGAATGTACGTCTCCCATAAACCTGAGAGGAACCCGCTTAAATGTGTTGCTCTGAATCTCAGCAGAGAAGAAAACAGTTCTCATGAATAATTAAAGCTTAAAGAGGTCATGCTGGTTTTGCAGCCTCATTTTTATTTGTCACTGCTTAGTTTGCATTAGGAAATAGGAAGTTTCAGGTGCAGGAGCCAAATGGAATCTCTTCTGCATGTGTTCATTTAAACAGATCTATTTGGTAGCTGTCTCCATTTTTATGTATTAGGTAATTTGTTAGCTGTGATAATTTAAATCAGTCCTGGGAATTAGAAAGTTTAAGGCTTTTAATTTTCTTCGGGCAGTGGCTGTGCATCCCTTTGCCTTCTGGCAGGAAGGAGAAGCAGCTCCTCAGCCAGGCAGGGATGGGGTGAAGGCAGACATGGGATGCAGGCAGGGCTGGGATTCAGAAACAACATTCTGCCCCAAAGTGCTCCTTTGCTCTTTTTCTGCTCCTTTGCTCTTTCTGTACATTGCTCCCAGCCTTTCTTCACAAAGTTGCAGCCCTTTTTGGGTTGCATGCACTGCTGAGGATCAGGACTAACCAAGGCAGTAGTAACTCAATTCAAGTTAAAATCCTACATGCTGCCTTTATATTCCCTTCCAGGATTTAACAATGGCGAAATATTTTTTTCCTTTCATTTTTTCCCATGGGAAGCTGCTCAGTCTCTCCAGCAGCTCTGCTGTTTGTTCCCAAGGTTAGACACCAGCCTGGGTATCCAGCTCAACAGCACACACAGCACTAATCTCTCTGGTGGAGTGTCTTTCACACTGATACATCATGCAGATGATTACTGAGACCTTTGCCTTGCATTTCCCAAATCCAGCCATCAGCAGGGCTTGGCAGTTCCACCCCTTTCTCCCAACCTTTAGATTCCCCCTTGTCATCTGCCTTGTTTCTGTCCCGCATCACTGATTGTGCATGATCAATCTCTAGAGGCTTTGCTTCTATGTATAACTCAACAAGCTGGCAGAGAGACCAGGAAGATCATTTGTGTGCTCCAAAACGAATGGAGATCCAACTCAAGGTCATTGCATTCCAAAGACAGACACATTACAAGCATTCCTTTCAACTAAGATGATTTATGGACTGTTATTTCCCTATTGCTTCTTCAATATCCAACTATTTTTCTGAATGCCATCATCTTATGATAAATCTCCATGGACTGAAGAGTTGTGGAATCACTGCAAGATTCCAGGAGTGTTCAAATTTCCTTCATATTCCTAATCAATTCACTTGCAAGGTCCTATATCACTACTTTCCAGTGTAAACCTCATGCTTTTTTCATTAAAACACCCCAACTTGGCAAGGTATGAATGAGCCCAAAGACAGTTTGTAAAGAAAGTTCAGCTCTAGATGTCAGGTTAGAGACATTCCCTGGTATTAGAGCAGACAATAACTCATTTAATGCAGAAGTAATTATTTAGTGCCTTGGAAGCTTCTGCTGCACCAAGAGATTTCACCATCACCAATAATTAAAACTATCAGTTATCAATTCTCTAGTATTGATTGCATCAATAATATGAACCATCACCTTATTAATAAAATATCAATAGTATGAACCATTAATAATATGAATAATTTTTTTACTGACTAGATCTGGGAGGTTTTTCCATCAGAGAAGAAGACATCAGGTGCACCCTGTGTGTGTTACCCCAAACATCACCAAGGATTTCCCAGATCCTCATTCTAGAGAGTTTCTTAAATTTTAGACTGCCTGTATGCCAGCTGCAAACCTTGCCTGGTGTGAAATGAAAATGCTTCAGAAAATGGTGGGGGAAATGGCAGTTTAAGAGGGTCTAAAAGTAGAAATTAAGAATAGGAAGGCAACAGCTGGAGGTTGTGCATGTGTGAAAGTTGAAGTGGCAGAAAATACAGGGGATTAAGCATACAGTGCACTGGGTATGTTTCAGGTAGTTCAGGGAGCACCCCAGAGGTGACCATGACAGTGACACCAATTATAAACTCAGTAGAGACTTTGAAGAGACATTAATGTCCATTTCCTTGAATTCCACCCCCAGGAAATGCCAAGCTATGGGACAGCATCTGTAGGTGTGCTGTGATCCTAAAAGGTGAAGCCATCGAGCCCTGGTTGATCACCATGTTAATGAGGGAGAACTGATGACTTACCCAAGGAAGGGAAACCATATGGATAAAAACCAAACTGCCCCTGGAGGGAAACTTGATTCCAACTGCGCAGATGCAGGAAAAAGGCTTGGTTTGACATTGTGCAAATAAACATGATTTGTCATTTTACAGCATATGAACTTCACCAGGCAAAAGGAGGGCCTGTTCTCAGAACTGCACCCAGTACAGTTTGGCACTTCAGCCCTCTCCCAGACTGCAGCAGCCTCCTGGAGGAGCAGTCTCTGTACCACTGAATCTATGTCAGGGTCAAGAATACTGGGGGGAACGAACAGATTTTGTTCCAAATCCTGGCTAGGTTCAGGCCAGCACCATTCATTTCCCACACTGAGGTGTTGGAGCCGGGATGGTCACTGTGGGGCCATTCACAGTTGTGAAAAACAAGTCAGTCTCTGACATATTGTGCCAAAAGCACTGCCAGTTACTAAAGTACCTCTTTAAATTAAGGTATTTGGAGCCAGAATGTAAGTAAGTGCTGGAAACTCATCAGAGGATGACTCTCAGTTCAGAGCTCTGATGGATGAAGGCTCTCACCTAAGAAGCCAACTCCAGCTCCTCAAGTGCTAGACTAATTTTAGCTAAGGTAGAAAAGCCAACTACAGAATTCTAATGGAGGTTTCTATCCAAGCTCCAAATTCACTTTAAAAGGACAAGGAGAATTATATCAGCCACCCAGAAACAGCCTCAGCAAAGTGGCAGCAGAGCAAAATATGGAAGTGAGTGGTGAGACAAACTTCTGGGCTGCCGGGATAAAGGACTGTGGCAGGAGATGCAGGACGAGACGAGGTGTGAAGGCAGAGCACAGCGAGTGTGGGCCGTGCTGGTGGAGAGAAAAGCAGACACAGAGAAGTGAGTTAACAACCCCACGACAAACTAGAAATGTTGACAGTTTCTTGAGACTGAGCCAGGCATGAGAACGCTCACCGTGGCAAGGCTGATTTCTCTCTGACTTGAAAATATTCCTCAAAAGGCATCACCAGTGTTGCCCCAAAACAACCACAGCATATCCAGGCTGAGGGATTGCCCCTGTTTCCCTGTGCAGTTATTTACAAAATGCAAACTGAACATCAGGGCTGGAAGTTTGTCAGTTTTCTCCCTAGAAAACACAGAGTCATTCCCTCAATAAGCTCTGTAAAAAGGATCAACAAAAGAGGCAAAAACAGAACCACCTGAAACGAGCCCCACTTAGCAACCCAAGCAGCAGCATGAGAAGATGTGGCTGATAAGGAGAAAATTGCAAATTGTAGTAGGAAGACCCACCAGCAGGGCTTGTGGAATTACACAGCACGCTCCATTATCTGCTGCTTGGCCAAGGAAAGGCAGCTGGGAAGGGATAGGAGCACTGCTGAATAACCTCAGTCTTGAATTCCGTGGCCAAAATGCTGGTTTATGAGGCAAATATTTGAAGAAACTGGAAACTGAGTAGCCCAAACCAACAGGAAACACAACTGTCCCCTCCTCTGCCGCTGCCCTGCATTTCCCTGGTACCATTGGTATTCACTGTGGTAGCACAAGGACACTTAGTACTTTTGGCAGCAGTTTTGTAATGACTGAAGAGGATTCAAAGGACAGCAGCCAGACACTGTGATGTGTTTTATTAGCTCCCAGATGTGCAGGTGAGGAGAATCTTTGGGAAATGAGTTTTGCTGCCACGAGTTTTCTAACATCACTCAAGGTCTCAAAATCTTATAGCGGAACAAAAGGGTGTCACAGAATTTGAAAGGCATCTTTGGCAAAGCATCTTTTCTGAATCTGTTCATTTCTTACACAGAAATACAAATGCACAACATCTCTGATGATATTTGCCCAGCTGAAAGCAGGAGGTCAGCTGCTGAGGCTGTGTGTTTTCCACATGAATTATAAGTGACTGAGCCTCCGTAGGCGTTTCCTGGGATATCTTCTGGTGTAGGTGATCCAGAATCTGGAGATGCTTTACCAGGCTGTGTAAAATAGTGCTTGGTGCTCCTGGCTTGCAGAACATCAAAATAACAAAGAGTATTTTGCTCAGAAAGTAAAATGTTTCCTGCTAGAATTAGAAGTCACGCCCCAAGAGCAGCAGTGCTCCATCCCTGGAAGTGTTCATGGCCAGGTTGGATGGGGTTTGGAGCAGTCTGGTTTAGTGGAAGGCGTCCCTGTCCATGACAGGAGGTTGGGACAAGATGAACTTTAAGATCCCTTCCAACCCAAACCATTCTGCCATTCCATGAACAGAAAATGAACATGAAAAAAGTCCAGTGGATTTTTTTCTCCCCTAGGCAAGGAACACTTTCTGCTATGGTGCCAACTCCTTTGGGAAATAGTGAGCATCCCCTGGCATCTGGGGGAGATCAGCTAAGGCCACGGGAAGCTCAGGAGTGTTTGAAAAGGGGTGGTTATGACATGAAGGTCGAGCTGCCCAAGCAGGAACCTCTCCAGTCGCTATTTGCAGCTCTGGAATTGGCACTCAGACCACTGGAGGTGGCTCCTCAGCCACGCCAAGCATGAGCTCCACTGCAGTTGAGACCTCTGTAAAAAAAGCAATGCAAGGAACAGAGCAGCACAGCCTTCCTTCTGTGGGACTGTGCTGAAAGAAGGGGCTGTGAGCTGCCTCTGCCTCCAACAGAGAGGGCTTTGTCCAGGAGCACCAGGGAGAGGCTGCAAAAGGGAATCACATCAAGCACTGCCACAGAGCAGGCAAGTTGGGGAAAGCAGATCAGAATATTCTAAGCACTGGAGAGCGGCGGTGTAAGACAGTCTTTTCTCACAGAAAGTCTACAATAAATACAGGAGGGATGATTTACTACATGAAGGTAAGAGAATGGAGTGAGCACATCAAATGACAAGCCAAGACCTGTTCCTGGAGAAAACATGCTTCTGCCAGACTGGAGGGGAATGGGGAGCACTAAATAAAGGCCAGGCAAGAGATCCCTGCCAGCCCCAGCTCCTCTGCAGTGCGTGGGCAGCAGCAGCTGCTCCAGCCTCTCCTCCAGCTCCTGGGAGCCCTCCCGAGGTGCTGAGCACACCAGGAAGGTGTTCTGCCTTCAAAAGCCTTAAAGAGGAGCAAAATGGAGCAGGCAGTAAATCCTGAGTGGCTGCTCCTCACCTGACACCGAGGGGACTGCCAGGAAGCTCTGAGCAGTGGAAGGTCTGTAGGCAGCAGAGGGGGAGGACTGGAGAAAGGGGAAATTCATGTCACAGCAGAAGATAAGAAAATAAGAGACTTGAGGAGGAGTTTTGCTTTGCCCACCAGACAATTGAAAATAGATCAAAAGAAGAACCCAAAGGGTTTGTTTGAGATGACAGCTCATAAGGAAGAAAGTGGGGCAAATTTCATACATTTGAACATTTTAAAATAATTTTCTTTCTGCCCGGGAAGTAGATGGGAAGCAAACGAAAGGGAGTAGGCCAGATTCTGATACCACTGGGTGAGACAGATTTGAGCCCACTACAGTGAAATCAGAATCTGGCCCAAAAGTAGGCAATTCCTCTCCCTGCAATGAGAAACAAGTGAGTTCTGAGTTAGGGAATGTAAGATAGAGAAAGAAGGAAAGGACTTCTAAAAGTGAAATAAAAGATTCTGGTTTTCACAGTCTCAAGAACTGTAGAGAAACATGGTTAGGAGTAAGGATTAATTCCTTTTAAAGACTCAGCTAAGCTGAATTTGCTTTGGCCTGACCATGACCCACATGGGCAGCTCATCCCTTTAATAGCACCAGTGTAGCTCACCAGTGTAGCTTACAGGAATAAACTCCTATTCTTTTTATGTCCTGAGTATTTTCTGAACATAGGACCTACCCTGGCAAAAGTGTGACAATAACCCCAGGTACGAGCAGTGCTGTTCATCAAATTCATCTTCAGGATGAAACAAAAATTCTAACTGTCATATGGACAAATTTCCAGGACTGGCAGGATTCCGAGGGTGTCAGACAGAATCTGTCTCAAAAACAGCCTATGCTTTGAAGTTTCCAGCTCTCACAACAGCCAAACTTTTTTCAAAGGCAGACACCCAATAAATGTGTACTTAACCTCCTGAGGCTTCTTCCTCTGTGGCTCCATCCTCTGTGGTGATGAAGGCGGCTCACAGCAGCCTTGTGGAGTAGCAAATTCACATGAGGTGTGTTTTGCACATGACCTGCATCAATAGTTCATGATTTCTTTTATAACAACAGCATTAAACATCTCCAGGCAGAGGCTCCTGGGATCTCTGCTCATTCGAGTAACTTAAGGACAGGTTTGTGAAACTCTCAGCAACCAGCAGGAGACAGATAATCAAACTTGGGACAGTTTAACACAGAAAATTCCAAGCTACAGGAAAATATCTAATGCTGTTCCTTGTGGTCTGGGGGGAGAGCTCAGGACTAGAATAACCCCTGTTTGACCAACAGCACCACAAAGCAGGTTTTGAAAGTAAAAGGAGGTGCACCCTCCTTTCCTCTTCTCGAGGGTTATTTTGTGACAAGAGGGATGAGAAGAAAGCAAAGGCAGCAGCTGCCTGTGCTGTGGTGTCAGTCCAGTGAGACAGGGGAGCTGTACTGGTGGAAAATCAAACAAATGAACACAGTACACAGATAGATATTTTTGTGGAGATGAACATTTTTGGCATGTCTGATCTCCTTTGCTCACTATTGCTCAAATCACTCAGCAAACGGCTTCAGAACCTGTCAGCAGAGAAATCCTCCTAAGGAAAAAAAATACACAAGTGTTTCTCCTCTCCCCTGGCAGAGTCCAGCACTGAGACACTTTCACTCACTATAAATAGAGGCTCTCCACTGATGTCCAAGGGAAGTGTAAAGCCATGCCATTAAGGAAACCCAGTCCTGCACGACGTGCTGGGATGGACACTGTGTTCAGACAACTCCTGTTACAACAGCCCCACTCTGCTTGTCACGCTTTTCTCATGGTGCTAGCTGTGATGCTGTCTGTCAGTCAGCCCTCTCTGTGCTGATACATTCAGAAAACTTGTCATTTAAACATTCAGATATTCATGTGTTGCAGTAAATCAGGCTGACAGTCAGCTCTGGAATTGAGGCACAGTATTTAATCACAGAATAGATGCAACAAGCAGAACCATCGGTCCAAATTTCCCATGGTATTTTACTAATTGCCTTATTTTTAATATACAGCCAGCGCCTTCAACTTGTATTCCCTGCTTCCTCAAGCACTTGCTGTCAAATGATCCTGAAAATAATTTCATTCCATGTCTCCAAACCAACCCAGAAGTCCCACATTTGCCAGAAAGCAATCAGCTGCTTGGTGGGGTTTGGGGTTGGATGACTCTGGGTGTATTTACCTGCCTGCAGGTGACTGCTGAGGCCAAGTGACCACTCCTGCAGCTGACATTCACAGCCCTCATCCCACCGGTGCCACTCCTCTGGGAGAATCCCCTGCTCCACACTATTAATAGAGTGCATGTGTGTGCTCCAAGTACCCACAGCTGCTCGAGAGCGGCAGGAATGTGGTGTGCTGGCAGGGGAGGGTTTGATCCAAGACACAGCAAATGTCTGCTGTCCCATGAGAAAACAAGAAAGGCTTCTCTAGCAGGTCCTAAACCCAGTGTTTTCTGTATAAAGGAGGGCTGGCAGCTGAAAGAGTTAATGGAGCAGTGGCTCTGCAGAAAGGATGGAGAAGGAGGGAGCAGCTCAGCCCCTCTCCTCGAGTGTCTCCCACTGCTATCAGATATCACCTCCCCAAAGAGCCTGCTCAGCACAGGGAGACAAAAATTGCTATTGGCAGAGGTCCCCTGCAGCCAGGCCCCTCTGCTGCAGAAGCTGCTCCAGTCTGGAGTGGTGGAAACCTATTTTAAATAACAGAGCAGTAATGCTATGGGAAGATCTTGTGTAGAGTTTTCAGGATTAGGGCAGGGAGAAAACAAAAGTACAGCCTTGTATTGACAAATGTTGTCAGACATTTGAGGACTCTGTTTTCTAGTGCTGATTTGTGCAAACACTTCCAGGGCATCAGGGAATGTTGTCATTGATAAACACTAACCACAGGAAATTGCTGTTCTCAAAGACATGGCTGATGGTATGGACAATAACAGGATCATGTAATGCATGGCCACCAAATTAATAAGCATTAACCTTCATTCTCAGTCATCAAAAAATAAAAACTCAGTGAAGAATCTGCAGTGGTAGAGACAGGATTATTAAAGGATTATTTGAGAAAGAGCAAGGAGAAGACAGTATGTCGTCAAAATTTGGGATCACTACTTTGATTTGCTGTTGAAACATCTGTGTATTTTGAGATCTCAAACCCCAAAACAAAGCTTAATCTCCACTTAGGCACTACAGTTGCCTCCCTTATCACGTTATCCGAGTACATCACACTCTAATTATAGTTGTCTGAACAACACTTAGTGAGATTGGGAGGTACTAACCTTGCCAGAGAAGCCCTTGAACACAGAGTAGAACCAAGTCAGAAATGCTTTTTAGTTCCTAAATGCCAGCTAAGTGTGCTGCAACAAGTGGAAAAAATTTGTTCTTACACCATCAACAGCACTTCAGAAAATTTACCTCTTCATTATCATTAATGCAGATCCTGAAGTCCTGGCTCAAAATTCAGAACAAAATTATTGTTGTTATGAGGGGGGAAAATGAATTCTAATATTTGTATTTCTAAAAGCATCATTAAAAACATATCAGTAATCATTCAAAGAAAGGAGTAATACTTAGAGCATCTCAGTGGGATATTACATCTCACTCTCAAGAGGTATCCAGAAGTGCTTCTCAATATTTTAGTATCTGTTAGGCAGTGATTGCAGTTTATTTATCTCTCTCTAGTGGGTACAGCAGTAGGAGTTAAATATTCCATCTTCCTCTCCCAAGGATTTAAGGGACTGTGTCCCCAAACTCAAGCAAGGAAGAAAATCTCTCTCTCACACACCCCATCCTGGAGTGGGAAATGGCTTCGTGTGCCTCAGTGAGTGTGGACCTGCTTCAAGGCAGCTGCTGAGAAGCCTTTGAGAAGGACTTGAAGGAGCTCAGCCCGTGTGCAGATGCTTGCAGAATGGTTGTTACTGCATTTAACTGAGGCATTTCCTTTTCTGCCACCTCTGCCATTCCATTACTTTTATCCTTTTTGCATTGCTTTACACGCCAGGGCATGGACATGGGTGTTCCACCTAATTCCAGCTTTGCTTTGTCCTTATTTTTCATGTATAAATACAACTCAGACTCTGCTGTTGTGCTTTTAGAGCTGACCACTTCTCCAGCCAGTTTTCATTTTTGCCAAATCTGAGTTCCAAAGTCCATCATAATGAAGAAAAGAGGTATTGTTACTTTTCCTAGCAAGCCTTTATTTTAGATACTTTGTGGGTTGAAAGAGACCTCAATACCCTGTAGATCACCAGAGTTCTTGATAGCAACTTCAAGCCTCACTGAGAGTTTAATAAGCTGCTGCTGAATTACATTGCACTTGTTAAGTTTACGGAAAAAAGTTATCCAGTCTGCTGCTGTTAATGGCTATCAAACATCACAGACATTAGAGAAGACCCTGAACCAACATCTCTGGTCTGAACTACACTAAAAGTACTGGCCAGAATATTTTGGATCCCTAGGCTTTGATACAGGTACAAATTTCACAGTCATTTGCTGTTTCTATCATAATTTAGCCAGATAAATAATGACCAATTAATAATGACCAATCCCAGTATTCCTAAAAACTGAAAATAAAAAGGAACTTTCAAACTCATCCAGAATTCTTGTGGGGTTTTTTTTGGGGGGTGGTTATTCTGTTTTTTACCTCTGCTAGTCTTGCTAGTACTCTTTCATGTGAAAGGCTCTAAATATAAGAGCCAGGAAATGAAGTCTCATCAGTGCTGTTCTGCTGGTGCATTCCAGCCCTGCAGTGGAAGGAATGGCTTCATGGCCTTTGTGAAAGTTCTGCTGAGGGGCCCATTTCACTCAGCAGTTCAATTATGTTGAGCCATTTTACAGAGCCCAAACCCTTCCATCAGTCCATCAGTGCTGCAACACGAGAGGCTTTGAGAACATTTCAGTCTTGCAGACTTCTCGTCTGTTAAGTGAGTTTCTGGAGCTGAGGTGTTTGTTTGGGCTGTTGCCATGCCCACACTCTGAACATGCAGAAGGAGCCTGTGGTGGGGGCACAGAGCTCCCCCCTGAATTCAGCATCTCCCTGTCTGCATAGCTCAGTGCCCTGCAGTACCTCTCTTTTTATATCAGCTCTGGGTAAATTCAACCAATTACCTTAACATTCATTGGAGAATCATGGAATGGTTTGGGTTCAAAGAGATCTTAAAGCCCACCCAGTTCCACCCACACGTTCCACTAGCCCAGGTTGCCCTCTCCAGCCTGGCCTTGGACACTCCCAGGAATGGGGCAGCCACAGCTTCTCTGAGCACAACCCTCACAGGGAGGAATTTCATCCTAATATCCTCTCTGACCCTGCCTTCTGCCAGTGTGAGAAGGACACAGAATACAATACCTACAGACAGAGAAGTGTGTACAGACTGAGAGATGGCCCCACCCATACACCCACAAGCACAGTCATTGGAAAGCTTATTTCCATAGGAAATTAGGATGCAAAAATTATTTAGATTTTTTTCCTTAATAAATAGAGAGAATAAAAATCACACTCTGAATGTATTTCCTATAAATTGCACACCTTAATGGAGAGACTCAATGAAATGTCCATCTAGTCTCAGAGGCTCTGTAATGCTGAGGGTGATTCAGTTCCATTGTGTGAACTGCCATGGAAATAAGCACTGGGATCTTTAAAATCTGAGTTTTGCATTGCCTTGCCCAAGAGCCATGAGGAGCAGCAGCCCCTGTGATGGCCAGCACAGGGATGCACACTGGCTCAGCAGTAGCAGGCCCAGCTGAAGTTCTCTCCCCACCTGGCAGCCAGGACAGGTGTGTCACTCCCAGATGTGACAGGAGCCACTTACATCTTGTTCCCAGCCTTTGAAGTGCTGTGCAGAGAAAGCCTGAGCTGCTGCTGCAATTAGAGCTGATACATCATTTACTGGGAGAATTAAATGCGCTGTAGTAGCAAACCTGCAGTTGACACTCACAGGGTGCAATTTAAATCCTCTGGATTAGTAATTCTTTTGAGATCTTTGTAATCATTGGTAATAGGTAGTGAAATAAATCCACATTTATATCCTACAGACTGCAGCTGTGCTTCTGTTAAAGTAGTATTAACTGATGGGTTTTAAATCCTTCTGCCAGCTCGAGCTGTAAGCACCAAGAGTCCTGTGCAGGGATAACTCAGCCTGGGTGATGTGTTCCCGAGCAGGAGAGCGCTGGTTAATGAATAATGAAAGCACCACGGCACAATCACAGCTCAGGGCTCACTCCTGCAGGAAGCTCTCTGGGGAGAGGACCCTGTGCCACAGTGACCCAACTGCAGCTCAGACTATGGATAACTGTGACAGGAAAGAGCACAAAATGCTCATGGACAGTTTTACCTACATGGACAAAGTGCTGAGGTGTCTGGTTGAGTGAGGGGTTTGTCCAGCCAGCTCTGGTGTTGTCCCTCCAGGGACCAGGAGTGCACACTGTGCCCTGACTTTACTGCACAGGCTCCCAGTTAGATAAACAAATATGCCATTAAAAGCTGAGCCGACCTGGAGTGGGACATACAGGCTTAAACTGCAGCAGGAAGAGATTTATGGACTTGTTTTTGCAGCCTAGAGAGTAATTGAAGAGGCCTCAGACAATACAGCTTTTACCAGCTCTGATAAGGGAAGGCTGCACTTCACTGGGATGAGATGGGAAGGGTGATGGGACCAAGATTGGCACTGGGAGCCCCAGCCATGGAGCAGGGACCCAGCCTGACAGCCACTCTGGGAACAAAAAGAAGCTTTGCAAACTCAGTATGCTTGTAAGATAAGCACAGTGCTGATAAAGTGAAGCACTTAGAGATTAAAAAACTCAAGAGAATGATATAAGTGGCTGAAGGAAAGAGCCCAGGAATCCCGGCTGTCCCTTCAGCTCAATCTGCCCAAAATTCATGACTTTAGAGATGGTTTCTTGACAGGTTAAAAAAAAAAGCACATTTACCTGATTCTATTACTTATGGGCTGTGTTTGCTTTTTTCCCATTTAGGAATCTACAAAGGACATTGTTTCCGGATCAACCACTTCCCTGAAGACAATGACTACGACCACGACAGCTCAGAGTACCTTCTCCGTAAGTGAACAGTGACACCTGACACACAGATGTGCCCACAGAGGCTTCCCTGGGCTTCTCTTCTGCAGAGAGCATCCCCAGTTTTACTCACTGCCAGACTGGCCCAAACTGGGCTGCACAGCCCAGTGGTGCCACACATCCAGTTCATGCTGCAGCTGACACAACCATCACACTTGGGGACCCCCACTTCATAGAGTCATTGAATCATGGAATGGCTTGTGTTGGAAGGGACCTTAAAGACCATCTAGTTCTGACCCTCTTGCCATGCAGTTTCAAGGATTTTTTCCAGGGGGTTCCTTCAGCCAGGAGAATGCTCACAATTTTGGTGTTGGTTGTCTAAACATCATATGACAAATTTCCAAATGAAAACTGCAGCTATCGTGGCCAGATTGGTGAGGATATTTTACAGATGGAGTATTTATAGGGTTACAAAACAGGTTTGAGGAGTGGGCTCCAGCCCATTAGGAAGCTTTCCCAAATGCTTAAACCCAACCCTTACTCAAAGTCTCAGCCTTTGCAGCTGGTTAGCCACCTCCCCCTGCAGTGAAATTACTGCACTGTAGGAAGGAAGCTGAGATTTCTGCAGCTACCAGCAAAATCCCAGCATGAACAGGGGCTGTGGCTTCCCTGCCTGGCCACCCAGCCACTGCTGCTCCATGCTGGCATGTAATTCCTCCCAGAAGGGATTTCACCCACCAACCTGGTGCTTGAAATAAGGGCAGTTGTTTCACCCCCTCCACATGACCATTCTCAGCTGATGGCAAGTCTTGGAACCCAACCATGAGACCTGCAATGCTGGAGTTAAGATTCCCCTTCCCCAGAGGACTCCTTGCCTTGTTGTTCCTTCTGAACAAAAGAGCTGAGCAACCAAGCTGAAAGCAGTGCCCTTTACCAGGGAGAGGAACTGCAGCTCACAAGCTGTTGGGAAATCAGGGAGCAGAGAACTGCTAGCAAGGCAGAGAACTCCTCAATTACAATATTAATTACCTGAAACACCACTCAGAGAGCTGCTCTGCCCTTCTGCTCACTTCTGGACAACAACTTCTAGTTGCTAAGACATGAAGAAGGAAAAAAGTTTGCCTCACCAGAAAACCCAGATGTTTTTTCCTCTTTGCTCTTGTCAATTTAGATCAGTCATAGCACCCGGCTGACACGATTTCAGAGCTCAGGCAAAGACAGAGCATGAGCACAGCTGCATTTATCTTTCATACAAAGCCTTGAAACTAATGTTAAATTGATGCAAAGTAAGCTTTAGGAAACAAACATCATTAGTATAAGGAAAGAGGAATTAAGTAGCATCTTGATAAAAGCACATTATGCCTTCTTTATATAGAGAAAAGTGAGAACTGGGAAAAACAGTCTCCAGCTCCACGTTAAGATACGAGACTGGTAAATTGTTTGTAAGTGTGCTTGTGACGGGTGTTCCTAAAAGCTGTTTGCAAAAGTGACTAAGTACAGATCTTAAAAACAAGTTGGTCCAACCCTTTATGTCTTCTGCAAAATCAGTCTCCAGTGTCTCCCCCGCAGAGCAGAGCTCACCTCTCAGAGTCTCCACGGAGTCAGGGCCCCTTGGCTTTAACTTCCATAAGAACTGCTGTTTTCCATGCACAGAGTTGATTTAGAGATTACTGAAAGGTAACATGTCTCAATCCAGAGGAGATGAGCTCATACCTTTATGTAGCAGGGATCAAATCATTGCCTAAGACAGGAGGATATTTACATCCTGTTTCAAAGGGATGTGAGAGCTTCTGTCCTGTTTTTGCCCTCTGCAACACCTTTGCTGTCTACTGTCTCCATATCATTTTCCACTATTTCTGACCATTTCTTGGCACAGGTTTTCAGAGGGACATGTTGGGACTAATATTTATTTTTCCTGCCTGGCTTAGACAAAGGCACCCACACTGATGTATTTCGTGCTCCTGAAAGAGCAGTGTGAAGGGTCTCAGCCTCTTCCACAGTCCCCAGTTTAACTCAAGCTTCACAGAAATGCAAACACTGTAGTGCTAGCAGGATCGAGCCCTGGTTCAAAACCCCATGGAAATCAGCGACAAAAATTACTGATTTGGGGAAACTTTGGTCTAGGGAGTGGGCAGAGGCAGGAGTTTGGATTTTGCCCTTTGGTGCTCAAGCTGCTCCCTGCAAAACCAAGCGAACGACAGTGTGGTGACAAGCTGACACGTGCAGAGGGGCTCGGACGAGACCCTGCCTATTGAACCTTCCCCGTGGCAACACACGCCCATCTGTGTGCCCGAAAAATCCCCCTCACATGCCTGAGCAGGGCCCCAGCGAGCAGCAGATGTCCCAGTGCCAGCACGGAGAGCCCCGCGGTCCCCGGGCTGCCACCGCATCCCCAGCGGCAAACGCGCCCGGCTTCGCTCCTCTCCTGCTTCCCTCCTCTCCTGCTTCCTTCTCTCCCGCATTCCTTTGGGCACACAAAACCCGAGCTGCTCCCATCCAGCATCGCACAAAGCACAGAGGACAGATCTCTCCTTTGCAGAAGGGGGATCTCATCCTCACTGTGCGCTCTCGGGGCTCTGCTGCTCTAAGCAGGGGGACCCTGCTGCAGGGCCATCTCTACACTTTCATGCCCTTCTTCCCTGCATGTTAGAGCATCCTCTTTTCACATCCATTCCCTCGGCTCCAGCCTTTCCGGAGATTAAAAGCCCGAGCCGAGCAGGGTTTGCAGCCCCATGGGGAGGAGCAGCACCGCGGCTCCACCGGAGGAGGTGTCACCGCACATAGCGGTGCACAGCAGGCGATGCAAACCGACAGGACGGTAAACAAGGGGGGGAGAAAAGCCAGGGAGAAAGCAAAAACCAGATTGCCTTAATGTTTTTTGATGTGCTGTCATTTTATTACCAGTATCAGGAGACATATGTAAATTCTACGTGGTACCTTATGAGCTTCCTTTGAAATATCAGAGCTAAAAGTACACATTGTAGGAAGAAATATACTGTGGAATTTTTCAGGAAGAGAACACTGTGTGTTCTGCTTCTCTTCGCATTAATTACCTACTAGAGAAAAATTATCTCTGGAGATTATTAGTACAAATAGAACAACCCACCCCCTATATTTGGTATGTCTGACAAGTTCCTTCCAATGATATCACGGAAACATTTTGGGAAAGCTCTTTGATTTAACTGAAATCATTATAAACAGCATGACCATAAAGTGCAGGAAACAATATCCAGAACGGATGGGCCAGAGGAGATTTTAAGCCTTTAGCCAGGGCACACACAGAGACAGATATTTGGGATGCCTTAAAGTCCAGCAGCAGAGACTGACTTGGAATCTTTTTCTAATAATTGACTGAAAAAAACTGACCCAAAACCCAAAGTGCTGTTAATTCATACCCCACACGTGAGGGTACAGCCAGGACAAGGGAACAGGCTCTCACGTCTCAACAGGCTTTGACCAGAGACCGTACACCCACTCACATCAGTTGGATTTGGCAGTTCCTGCAAGACGCTGTCTGAATAGCAATGCACCCGCCTGGACCGGGTTCAGATCCGGCTGGAAAATGCCCCATCTGTGAAGGACACGTGCAGTTTGGGGAGGGATGGACTTTTCTCGCTGTTGCCGATCGATACAGGCAGAAGCTTCCCAGACAGGCGTTTCTTTTTGGGTTTGTGTCTGCGCCCTGCCCGCGATGCGGAGCGGGGGCTGCGGGGCGCAGTGAGCGATGCTGGTGCGGAGCCCCCAGCCCCCAGCTGGGACCTCTGCCACCAGTTACCAGGGGAATCGTCAGGAAGCGATCCACTGAGTCGGGAACGCCACGGCCATCGACAGCAAGATGAGAAAGCAGCAGCTGGAACATCTGCCCGACTCTCCCGGGGAAACGGGAGCTGCGCTCGCTGTGCGTGTCAGCCAGGAGGATGCACCCGGGGAGACCGCGGCGCTCACGGCACCGCAGCGGCCCAGATGGCGTTCTCTGCTCTCCACTCACTCAGCCCTGGGGAGCCCGTGGCCTCCCAGTCTGCTCTGGGGTTCCCATGCCACTGTGACAGCAGCCTGTGACTCTCACTCGCCTTGGGACCCCCCAGCCTGGCACCCCTCGCTCTGCCGGGGCTCCCCTCCGTGCCCTCGCCCTTCCCCAGCTTCAGGGTGATCCCATTTTCCACAGCAGTATTCAGCACCTTATCTACTCCTCTTCAAAAAATAAATCCTCTTTGTACAGCAATAAAACTCGGTTCCTCACTCTGCCTTTCAGGAACCCCTGCCAGCTTTTACCCCTTTGGTTTTTACAATACAGACATCTCTCTTCTCATGCTTGTTTATTTTTTCTCGGCCCTTTTGTTCCCTCCCTGCCGCTTCCCTGTCGATTGCTGCTCTGTCTTGTTGTGACCCGACTTTGAAAGCCGGCTTGAAGTGGTGTTTTAGTGTTTTTGTGGGGGATTTTATACGCTGATGAATGGACTGAAGCATGCAGAAATTTAAATGACTACTTTGCTGTCAGGAAACTAAACACAAACATCTAAGAAACACTTGTTAAAATTCCTTCCTTAGAAATCTGAAAGGCTTCGATGTCCTTAATATCCAGAAAAAGAAAAAGGGGTTATTAGCCATGTTTGCTGGCAAACATGGATGCTGCTGACTTCAAGAGCTATAATTTGCTCACCTTGTGTGTGCACCATGGAACAGATCTGTCTGCTCCAGCTGTCCCAAACGTTGTAGGGTTCATAGCCAGCTCATGAATTTTTCACTGCGGCTCCCTGCGTGATGCTGGGTCTTACTGTCACTTACCTCGTGCTTTGCCAGAAATATTCTGCACACGGTGGCATTAGAAAATGCCAATAATGCTGGACTTCCTGGGAGAAAGCTCAAAACATTGAAACCACTCAGCTGAGTGTCTGTGTCACACTGACCACCTCATGGCTTTTTTATCCCAAAAACGTGCTCAGAAATGCAGAATCAGTGGTAATTCTAGCAAAAAAAAAGGAATAAAAATGATAATAAGTTAGATATTAGGAAAGATTTCTTCACTGAGAGGGTTATGAAGCACTGGAACAGACATCCCTGAGTATGCACAAAAAATGTGTGGATGTGGCTGGCACTCAAGGACATGGTTTAGTGGTGAGCGTGGTGGAGGTGCTGGTTTCACTGTTGGATTTGATGACCTTAAAAGTATTTTTCAACCTTAACAATTTTCTTGTTCTATTAAATCATTCTTCTTAACGATTTTAGGGAAAAAAACCAGGGGTTTTGAGACTCTAATCTCCACACTTGCACCCGAGGAGGCACCCGAAATGATTACTCTGTCTTCCCCTCCTACCTGTGTCCCTGCAGGCATCGTCCGTGCCTCCAGCGTGTTCCCCATCCTAAGCACAATTTTGCTGTTGCTGGGAGGACTCTGTGTCGGAGCAGGAAGGATTTACAACAGCAAAAACAACATTATTCTCAGCGCTGGGATTCTCTTTGTTGCAGCGGGTATGTTCTGTTTAAATTGAGTTCTTGAGTCTTTTCAGCTGGAAAAGACTCTGGAAAAGCTCCTTGGCAATGCTTTCCCTGCACCCCTTTCCAGGTCTGAGGGCACTAACAACACCACACCAGGCAAATTTCTCAAGACAAAATTATGCTCTTGAAGCCCCACAATAAGTATGTTCTGGAAAAGCTTTTGGTTTTCCTGCAGAAGTTAAATTCAGTAACAAGCATGTTTTGCACTATTTAAAATGTATTAAACATTAGATGAATCAAGCATCTCTTATACCTAAGGCCTTTTTTTTTTCAATATGAAGGCAGGAAACATTCCCCTCTGATAGGTGAGCCCGTTTTTCACACTAGAAACATCTGAGAGAGTCAGCCCCATTGTTAACAGTTCTCCCTGCAGCCGTATTAAGCATGCTGCATTTAGATGAAAATTCAGCAAGGTGGAAGAGAACTTATCTTGATCAAGGTGAACAGCCATAGCCCTGAGCTGCAAATGTATTTTTATCATTCTTCTGGATGTTAGAATCCCACTCACAATATTAGCAAGCTCCCACAAACTGCTGCTTTTCCACTGTTGCAATGAAGAGATGGGAGAAAGTCCTGCTGAGTATTTTGGGAACACATGACCCATGTGTTGATCTATTGGTTGTTTTTCAGGAATAAATGAATCCTTGAGATAAATGTAAGAGTAAATAAATGTCATAAAATTTCATTGTCCCTGACTTCGAACCACTCAGGTCCAGAAAGTAACGTGGCTTGAATTTTATCTCCCCAGCCACATAAACACTGATTTATGTTTTTCTTCCTCTAGGTCTAAGTAATATCATAGGGATCATTGTCTACATATCGAGCAATGCAGGTGACCCAAGTGACAAGCGAGATGAGGACAAAAAGAACCATTACAACTATGGTTGGTCTTTTTATTTTGGAGCCTTGTCTTTTATTGTGGCTGAAACCATAGGTGTTCTGGCTGTGAACATTTATATTGAGAAGAACAAAGAGCTGAGGTTTAAGACCAAGAGGGAATTCCTTAAGACTTCTTCCAGTTCTCCCTATGCCAGGATGCCAAGCTATAGGTACAGGAGGCGGAGGTCCAGATCCAGCTCCCGATCCACGGAGCCTTCTCCATCCAGGGACATTTCTCCAGTTGGCATGAAGATAGCAGGCACCATCCCCATGAACGAAATTTCCATGTACACCCTTTCCAGGGAGCCTTTGAAGGTTACCACGGCTGCCAGCTACAATGCAGACCAAGAAGCCAGTTTCCTGCAGGTCCACAACTTCCTCCAGAAGGAATTTAAGGAAGGACTCCACGTCAACATGGTCAACAGGAGAACGACGCCTGTTTGAAGCACCTTCCCTCCTTGAGCTTTTTGAAGAGATGCCCAAACAGAATGGATCTGTCAGGAGCGATGTTAAAATACCCTCTCACCTCTTTAATTGTGGCATGTGTTGAGGTAGCAAGTGGAGATCCTCTGGACCAACATAAAGATATTTACACGCTCGTAGCTTTTTTTGAAGCTATTTGGAGTTTGTTTATTTCCGTTCTTGGTGTCACAAGATGAAGGCAGTTCGTGTTCCTGCACTTTTGTAGTGTGTACACAGTCTTGGAGAAACTGCAAAGGACTGGCCACCAGTGTGTTTTAAAGGATTACAGAAAAATTGTTGTACTTTTTTTTTTTCTAATATTGAGATCCCTTAATACAAACTTGCAAATATAATTTATAACCAAGCCCAAGGATGAATATGAACTTCTCATCAAGTGAGCCACTTTCCTTTGACACAGTGTAAGCTTTGCCTCTTTCAAAAAAAAGAAAAAGAAAAAAAAGAAAATATTTTTGAAGGCAACACTTTCTAAAACTGACCTGTGCCACTGAAACCATAGAGCACCCACGTACTGAGCATTACAGACTCCCTGATGGGGTGGGAAGGGGGTCTCCCATTCCTGGGGTGAGGCATCCCTTGGGGCAACGCAGGCCGAGGAGCAGAGGGTGGGTGCGACTTGAAACACCTGGAAAGGGAAAAAGATTAAAGCAGGTGGGACTTGAGCATATTTGCAGACATCATTTCTTGCCTAACGTTTAGAAAACTTGAATTCTCATTTCGACGAGCCCTAGTGCCTGATCTGGCAAGGTGCTGAGTGCTGGCTGTCAGGAGCCCCTGGAGACTCCCCGGAGCGCGGCGGGGAGCGGGGCTGAGCCCCGGGACCCCACTCCCCATCTCCTCACTGCTTCACAAGTGCAACGCCAACGCCACTGCAAACGGAGATCTCCGAGCAACGAGACGCGGACGCGCCCGGGCGAGCCAAACTTCAACGGGAGCCGAGCGTTAGCAGAGCAGATGACAACTTTGTATTTTTTAAAACAGAACAAAAAAAAGAAAAAAAAAAAAGGAAAGAAAAAAAATTAATCACCGTTTATGAGATATTTATTAAACTCTTTTTATTATGAATTAAGTGCCGCATGGTGCAAGGTATAGTTGCTTTTAGATGGAAATGGTGGTTCGACCTAATTTAATTTATTTTGTAATGATGCATCTACTTACGTGCAGAGAGGCCACAGCAAACTCTATGCATCACGTAAGGAGGGAACTAATTTGTACCCTTTGCTTCTGTATGTTTCTAAAAGAGTCTGAAATTTTTTTTTTCTTATAAATTCCTGTTTTCAGTTTTTTCACTTAGGCTTGGATCTCAAAGCTCGAGGGCCTGACTCAAAGGTAATTTAATTTAATAGTAGTCATGCTGATTTTAGTGACCACTCGACCAAGCCATATGAGAATGAGGTGCCCAGTTCCCCTCAGATGAATTAGATGCAGTGAGAGAGGAGCATCTAATTCCTGTAGATTCCTTTGAATATCCCCATTGTCTTTGCCCAGAAAATCTTTGCTAGCAGAACACTAGACAAGTGGTGACAAAAAAAAAATCCATAATTTGGAAAGTTTGGGTCACTGGTAGTGGGAGATCTCAGCCAAACTGTTAAAAACCTCTTTAGTCTTAATTTATTCTATGATGGCCCCAGGGCCAGAGACTCAGTGGTGGTTTGGATACGAGGCTTTCAGCTAGTGGAACCAAGTCCTCCAGGGAAATCCCGGAGAAGCTGCCTTAACATCCCAAAAAGGAAGTTGAACCCCCTCTCCCCCCAGAGAAACCTGCTCAAGCCTCTCTCCTTGCAAGAACCAAGACACAATTCTCAATTTTAAGCGAGAGTCTTCCCCCTAGTCACTGTTAAGCTCTGCCTGGCCCTCAGCCTGGCACAGCCACGTCGTTATTTTGGCAGGGGTGGGTTGGAGCCTTCATCCCTGCTCATTAAGAGTTTCCATTCAGGTTAAAACTCTGCTGGGATGCTTTTTTCAAACCTCTGAACTCTGAGAGCTAAAGCGAATGGAGCGATGGGAATGATTTAAAAGTAGAAAATGTTGTGCTACTTTCTGTATCAACACACTATGGAGAAAGATGTTACACAAGCTTTTTAAAAAAAATTCAAACAGAGGCAGAAAAGAAAACTTTTTTACCTACTTTTCGGCTAGGACAACATAAAAGGGTTCTAAAATTATTAAAGTTCTTGATGAAAGGTTTTTTTTACAAGAATCTTTATGCTTTCAAACAATAAATTATTTCCTACTTTTTGAGACTTCGTAATGTTAAAATACTTTGATTAGCTATGATAGAAGTAGAAGTTTGCAATGAAAAAAAAAACAACCTTCTGTCTCATTAGTGTGTCATACTAAGTGCTAATTAATTTACATCTAATTATAGTCAATGTATTTTTCAAGTGCAATTTCCCAGAACTATTTGTTTCCCACTGTGTTAAAAAACTAATAGTTAGAACTAAGTCCTCATCCGTGTTTACTGTAATTAAGAATAAAACCATTCCCTTTCAAACCAGGAGTTAGATATAGGCTGTTTCTCTCAACTCATGTACCTTGAACTGGAAGTGGACAGTGTGAGGTTTGCTCCGCGCGTGGGTTTTGTTCTTTTAGTCGTCGTTCTCCAGTGAATGTGCTTCAAACCACCCATCTGATTCCAGACAAAGTCCAAGGTTTTTCTTCAGCCCAGCTCAGACCTGCAGAGGTGCAGTATTTTTGGCAGAATAAAAGTCTTGCTGAGTGTTTTGGGATGTTGCTCTTTGCCAGAGCCTCCTTCCCCCGGAGCAGGGCTGGGTCCAGCAGCTCTCAAGGAGTGTTTTGGTCCAAGCTGGAGCATCTGCTCCTTCTCCAGCAGGCACCTTCAAGAAATGGAGCTGGAGTAGTGATCATGAGATGTCCATGGGGTCTGGACAGGAACAAAGTCATGGGGAGATAACAGGGACCAGAGCTTTTGTCCTGTGGGACAATGAGGGCTGCGACTGAAAACTCAGCAGTTAAGTTGCAGTGCAGTAAATTGTTCAACCAAAGCCAAAACAAAACAAAACAAAACAAAACAATCATTTGACAATTCCAGTTTAAAAACAAACAAACAAACAAACTCAAAAACCCCAGTCCTTCCCCATGAAAAACTTTGATTCTGACAAAACTGAAAAATTTGCAGCATTCCTGCCCATGAACAGTCTTGCTCCATGGTTGATCTGTCTGAACAGAGTTAGATAGTACTCAGACTTTGAAACCACTCAGTGATAGTTTTAAAAAAATCATCTGTTCTTCCACATCTTTCTGGTTTCCCTGGCCAGCATCGAACAAATGAGCCCCATTTCCCAGCAAGGCCTGCAGACATCATAAAACCATATCATTAACAATAATCAGTCTTTCGGTATATAACATACTGTAGCAGCAGAACTAAAAAAAAAAAAAATGCTATTGGATCAGATTTGATTTTCCAAGAAACAAAGTTTCAGGTGTACCATGAGCTCTCTCTTCCTCGTTTCTCATACACAATAGGAGTAAAAGGAGAAATCACTTCAGCTGCCCAGACATCTAACAATAAACTATTTTTCTATTTCCTTTTCTCTCTGTATGGATCACATATCCACAAGGGCTAATATATCATGTCCCTTGAGGCTACATTTCTGTCTGCAGTTCTAAAGTGTTTCCACTGTGCTTCAGTTCTACTGGTATAATCACAACCATGTATACTGTACTTAATCCTTACTTTTTAAATAAACCATTTTAAATGTATTTGGCTTTGTGTGGAGAAAGGTATATAGATTTTAAATTTCCAAATTCTCTAAGCTGAGATTTCTGTTTATTTTTTCACATTTTTCACTGTTTGATTGCAGCTGGCCATGTTACTGGGAGCCAGTATTTGAGAGGAGATAAAATTCTTGTGGTCCCTGAGACCACAGAATCTCCAAGATAAGCTATCTTCACAATATTTTCAGTTATTTGGTTGGAAATTAGGAAAAACCTTCTCATTCTCAGCTTACACCTGTCCCATACGAGACACAAATTGGTCTCAGTGCCCAGTTTGAGTTTGGTGTGGTGGCCACTGCAAACCGCACTTGAGGAAAACAGCCCAGTGTGTTCTGTATGCCCTCCCTGAGCTTTCCTCCAGCTTTTGAGCTCTCTTATGAACTCACCTCGAGCATCCTCCTGCCCCTGAAGGAAGGATGAGCCCAGCTCCACACAGCCTTGCTCTGATCTCCACCACCAAACCCAAACGCAGCAGAGCATCCTCTGCCCGTCCCCAGCCATCACAGACAGCATTTCTCCTTCAAATACTTCAACTTCACCTCGCAGCTCCTCAGCCTCCAGACTGCCTGCAAAATGAGGACTGGGCTCTCCCAGCCCTCTGTCCCAGCTCATGATGAATTGGCACCTCGGGAGGGAGGCAGAGGATTCATCTTTCCAAACGCCTCTGCCACGCGGTACTGAAGCCATTTAAAGCTCAGGCCCAAAGCTGCTTGCCTTTGACTGAAATAAATAAAGGTTTTCCCCACGTTTATGAGCAAGTCCGTGGGTAAATGGTGACCCGAGGAGCTGTGGCTGCCCCGCTGTGAGCAGGGATGTTGGAAAAGCGATGTTTGAGGAGAGGGGAAGCAGAAACAGCTTCGGAAAGTGGGGAAAAAGGGGATGTGGCATTTCCTTGGAATGAGAGAACCAAGGAAAGACACGGGCAGTGCCGAAGGTGCACGGGAAAGGAGAGGCTGCCCCTGTGTGCGACCCAGCCCCGCTTTCAGCCCCCAGAGCCCCGGGCTCGCTTTCCCAGCGGCACAGCCCGCACGGCCGGCAGGATTTTGGGAGCACGGAGCTGTGGGTGAGCCCCCGGGCAGCAGCAGGGTGGGAGCCTGCTGAAAAATAAAATAGCCGGCCAAAACACACACATTTAGCTGTTGTGATCCATGATTTCCACCCCAGAATAAGCCAGCTGTCGGAGAGGGCTGCTGGTGGCATTCCCAAGTATTGGCTGTGCAGACCCCATCCCGATCCCAGTGGTCTCACCACAGTGGGGCAATGCAGGTTGGGGAGCCCTAATATTACTGAGGAGATCCTGTTAGAAGAAAGCTCATTGCTGAACTCACATTTGGGCTGAGAGCAGAGCAGGTGCTGCCTCCCTTTCTCTGGGTCATTCTGACCTGGGAAAGGTTTTCAGCAAAGCATTGCTCTGCAAGCAGGGAACCACAGATGGAGGTTAATGTGGTTGTGGTAAATGCTGAGGCTGGTCTGAAGGAAATCCAGAAGAGTGCAAGTGCTGGGAAGCAGAGCCAAGTCACCACCTCTGCCAGGGAAAAAAAAAACAACTCAGTAGTTGGGCTTCAGATGCCTCCTCCTGCATTTTCTCCAGAAGAGAAACAGAATTGTGTCCCCTGCTCACTGCTGCTAAAGTGCAACTAATTGCAGCCCTCCCTGCTTTCCAGCAGGTCCTCATTAATAGCCTGTTTATATTTCATGTGATATCGATTTTTAAATGTGAATATTTACTAGCTGACACAGAGAGGCTGCAGGAACCATTCCCAGAGGATTAGGTATCATGATCTTCTGGACATGCAGAAAACTTCCAGGGTTTGCTTCAGTCATGTGCTCCTCCAGAATTTGTTTCTGCATTTGCCAAATGCCCACAAATAACCCACAAAACCCCTTTTCCCCCCATGGGCTGACAGCTCTAGGTCATTTTGGGGGGCTGGGGAGAGTGTTTCACCTCAGCTGCAGCAATGTGAACTTGGGAAGCCACTGCTGCCCATGCTGTGGCTCATCAAAGCCTGTTCACACTCCCAGCTTCACTCAGCAGTCGGGAAGAATCAATTATTCCCTTCTGATTTCACTTCAGTTGTTTCCTGGAAATTAGGAAACTCAAAGCCAAACCAAACCCATAGAACTTCTCCAGAATGAAGGATCTAAATGAGAACAAAAAGTGTGATTCTTGCCAACACTGGAAGAGGCACAAAGACCAGTGAAAAAAACTAATGAGTTCCCACCCCTGCAGTCCTTGTAGGTTGTAATTAGTCTAAAGCAGAATCATTAGCACTTGATGCCTCAGCAACCAGAGCCTTGCTTTGTGCCCACATTTGCAAACACAGATTCCCTTCCCTCTGCTCCACCTGTGGAGTTTGTAGCACCAAGGAATTGAAGTTGAGATGCAGCTCCTGAGATTGACTGATGTCTAGTGAAATTTGACAAGAGTCTATTTCAAAGGCAAAGGCATTACACCTTTAATGCATTTCTTTTCTCGCTTAAAGTCTGCTCCCTTCAGGCCTTTCTGCTTTCATGACAAGTCTTGGTTCTGGTTTAGATGGAAGCCTCTAATATCTCTGCCAGCCCCAGCACAGATATGCCTTTGGTCCCTGGTCCCTGCCTTTCTCCATGTCCCCACTGCCCTCCCTGGTCCCCTTCCCCTCCAGTTTTGCACCAGGTACCTCTACCCCTGCCCACAGTTCCCACATCCCAGAAAGAATGGGGTTCCAGATGCCATCCTGGATGCCCACATGTTCCTCTGCTCCACAGGGGTGTCTGAGCCATCCCTGTCACACACCAAACAGAGTGATGTTAACTCCTCTAAGTCGTATTTCAATTACAGTTACTTTGGACCAGTATTTTTTAACTTACACTTTATTTGCTCTCCCTTTCCCCTGCTCTCCCTACACTTTAATTCCTTGCTCCACATTGTCCTCACCAACTTGAGCTGACACCTCTGCACCTTTATTTTGACATCAAACTGGAGTGTTAATAAAGCAGGACTGGAGTAGCTCTGACATTATCTTGACACAATGATATTTGAAGCTTTCCACTGGCATTTTTTTAACCATTCTTTTAAAATTCAGTTACCGTCACCCCCCTCAGTCTGAGATCACAATTGTAATGTCACCTCCACAGTGGCCTCCTCATTGATATTACCATCAAATTGGCTTTACAATCAGCTGAAATGCTAAAGGGAAGGAGAGAGGCTGCCCCAGCAATCTGGGGCAAGAGAAGCCGTTTCTGGAGATAGGAATGGATGTGTTGGGTGGCTTCTGGAGCTACTGCAGGCATCGAGGGGAACCTGTTTAATACGAAAGTAAACAAGTATTTTAGAGATATTGCACTAGAAAAAGAAAAAAAAAGACATAAAAAATGCTAACAACAAAAAAAAGCAAAACAAAAAACCCTGGAAAATGGAACTCACAAAAAACCCCAACTACTCAGAATAGTTCAGGTTAATTAAAAATTATTACATTAAAAGCTTAGAATAAAAATAACTATAATAAAAATAAATAACAAAATAAATTAGTTGGCTTGTTTTATCACTCTCTGCCACAGTTCTGGGCTCTGGAGGCACATCCACCTCTGAGCTCCTGAGAGCCACAGGCGTGGGGTGAGAGGGCTCCAGGGCTATTAAACTGTTTAGGATCAGCCTGAACTCAGGCCCAGCACTATTATAAACACAGATGTTTTTATAACCTCGCTGAAAAGTTAATCATCCTATTAATGCCTATTTCTGGGCATGCTGCAAGTGAAGAGATCTCAGCCCCTGCGCGGCGGCTGCAGCCGCTCCGGCCGGGCGTGGGAATCCAAAACAGCCCGGGTGGGACGGGGCCGAAAGCTGAGCTGTGCTTTGGGAGCGTCCTGACACAGCCCAGCAGCTGCCTGCAGCCCTGGCACTGACATTTCCAGGCACTCAGATGCGCCAGGATTTCGGGAGCCCTGGCGATTCCGCCCGGTCCGGAGCGAGATGGACGAGAGCAAACCCCTGAAGGTCCGGCTGGCGTTCTCCGTCATCCTGGTGGGCATCTCGCTGCTCTTCGCGGCCGTAGTGACCGACCACTGGGCCGTGCTCAGCCCCAGCCTGGAGGAGAACACCACCACCTGCGAGGCGGCTCATTTTGGCCTCTGGAGACTCTGCACCAAGAGGATTTTCATGCAGGAGCAAGGTCCCAAAGAGAAGAGCTGTGGGCCCATCAGCCTGCCGGGAGGTACGTGAGCACACACGGGACTCACAGCAGGCTTTGCTTAGGAGGTTTCAGGGCATGGCAAAGGAAAATAGGCCCCATGTCCCCCATGGCAGAAGGAAAACAGGCACTGAGTTTGGGATGGGGTGCATGGGGCTGTTTTCCTGTTGGTGTGCAAACACACCTTGTTGCCATCCCTCCTGCTGGGGCTGCTTTGCTGTGTTGCCTTGGTCTGTTTGTGACCATATTTGAGTCTCCTGTGAAGCAGTGACAGTGCTGGAGAGAAGGGGAGGAGGACTGGGCACAGTGGGAATCACAGAGGGAGATTGGGATGGAGAGAATCTTGCTGAACCCCAGCCAAGGGTCCTACAGGCATGTTGACAGCAGCAGGCAAGAGAGAGGATTTACAGGTCCACCAAACACATCTGGATCTTTAGGATTTCCAGATCCATATAAACCCAGAGGAACAGCCCATCCATGGTGGGCACTGGGCTGTCTCTGAGCAGTTCCAATAACAGCCATTCCTCAGGGCAGGGAGGGAGAGGAACCTGCAGGATGGCTTGTCAACTTCCAGAAAAAAAGAGTCATAAATGGAGTTTGAATCAATTTCTCAAAGTCTTAGGGAGCCTCCTCACCTCTCACCAGAGGCACCTGCTCCCACACACGTCTCCACCTCAGTTCAATCGATGGGGAGGGCAGTGGGCACGGCAGCTTTCCGGGAAGGCTGCTCCATTCCCATGGCTAAAGGAGCTCATTATGTTTTTGCTGATTGCCAAGTCAGCAACATCCATGCCGTTTGCACTAATACACTCCCTCTGTGACTGAGCCACGCTGCTTTTTTAGAAGGCTTATAGGGTACTGGATGCTTTCCAGAACAGAAATAACAGGATTGCCTTCGTGTTAGACTCACTGCTTGAAATGAAATACATGTTAACACATATTTGAAAATTTCCTGTGAAAAATCTTCCTGCTTGCGCTGACTGTATATTGCCTGTATTACTGCAATTCTTTATCTCATTGGCTAAATTACATGTTGTGAAGAGAGGAGCTGAGCCTCAGCATGTGGATCTGCTTCTAACCAAACTTGGGAGTGTGTCATCCATATGCTTAATGTCTCTCAGGAAGGTACTTACGTGCCTAGAGACGTATTCCTCGCTGCACGCCTTCCGTGCGCACAGAGAACTCCCACAAAAGGAAAAACAATAGAAATTGGTGGATAAACAGAAAACTGCACGACCGTGGGGTAAATATAAAACTCATAAATATCCAGCTGTCTGCACAAAGCAGATTCGCAGGCAGGGCACAGGAAAGCAGCCACTATCTTTGACAGACATCAGCATGTGCTTGCACAGACGTTGAATCACATCCCAGCGCCGCATTCCGCCAGGCACAGAGTAACTGGGAATTATGGAAGGGCCGGACTGTCCCCCACACCAGAGCTGGCTCATCCAGGTTTTAAAGATATTTGGGAATTCGGATGACAGCCTGCATCATAATCACATTCCAAAGGGTGAAATTCGCACCTCAATTATAACATCAATACCTTCATCCCTGTTTTAGCCGGGAAAGGATCAGAGCAAGGGGAGGGAGCAGAGCCCGGGGCTGGGGCTGCTGAGTGAGGCTGTGGCCACACGGCTCCTGCTCGATTGATTTCACACTTCTGGGAAGGGATGTCGGCAGGGAAACACCAGGGTTGTGAAACCTGCAGCAGCCAAGAAAATGTGAATGAACAAACGCACAGTAAAAGAGCAGATGCAGGCACTGCTCTTCCTGAAAATCATGAGATATAACCAGACATTACTGCCAGGACTGGGAAAGAGGCATCAGAATTTATCACTGAATTAATAACCATTTACCAGTCGCTCCCTGTGGAGGAAATGGATGGCATGATTAACGTTATTTATTGGGTTTTGAGCTCAGCACAGTGCAGAGTGGGGAGGATGACTTGGCTCGCAGTCCACAAAGCAGGGCTGTGATTTAGGCAGAGCTTTAAAATTTTACAGCACCCATCCGAGGGTGTTGACAAATTGAAAAGAGTTCAGCATCCTGCTGTAACAAATGAAAAGATCAGGGAGATGGTTGTTAAAACCATGCAAATTCAGATTAATACTGAGACATTTTTAACTGTGGTCAGTGGGCACTGGGGCATTTTACTACCAGCTGTAAACAGAGTTCAGCATCACTGCCTGTGACTCCAGTGCTGGTGCTGTCCTGAAATGTGGCTCCTGTGCTCTGGGCAGCAGCAGGGATGTTCAACAGCTTAAACAGGTCCTTGTAAATCCAGGAACCTGAGTGCAGGCAGCTGGGGAGGAGAAGTGCTCAAGCAGATGGGCTGTCTGCAGGGCTGTCTGTTCCCTGGAGAGTCACTCTGCAGAACAGCTGTGAAATTAACCTGCTTGGAGACACCATCTCCAAAACTCCACGGCCCCCTCCATGGCTCAGCCCTCACCTTAACTCCTCCTCTAAGGTCCTGTTTCCCAAACTCATTACAAGTGGAAATCCCACACCAAAACCCAGGATTTTCTCCATCCACCCTGCCACAAACTCCCCATGCTCTCTCCATCTCAAGTTCAGAGCAAGGTGGGCTCTGGCCCTTTCCCAGCCTGTCACTCCAATGCTCACAGGGGACAGCTGCCACCCAAAGCTCTGCATGCCCTGAACATCTCATGGTCTTTCCAGCCTTTCTTTGCCCCACAGTCTCCAAAGTGCAGCTCCCCAAGGCTCAACCACAGCTCAGTGCACTTCTCCTGCATCCCATGCCTGCATCCAGGTGTGATGGATCTGAAGGGCAGGGAGCAGGAAGGCTGTGGGGGGTGTCTTGGAGGGGTGAGGACGCTCTGAGATAAACCATATTACAAACCTGAAGCTCATGCAAGCACAGAGCCCCTGGACTGTCCCCATCAGCACCTTGGGGTGACTTTGTGGCAGAGATAATGCAATTGGGGTGGAGAGAAACGAAGATTGCCACACAGTGTTCATCCATTATCAACCCCAGTGTAAATCCTGTCTGTTATGTAAACATGGCCTTTTCTCTTATTCATGGTGGCACCAGAGTCACTGCAGTGCCTCAGATCTGCTGAATAACAGACTTGTTGAAACAGATATCCCCAGCTCAACAGAGCATGGGAGCATCTTAAAAAGCTGAAAACAATTCAGCATTTCACCAAAACAAATCTAGTTCTATTTTCCCACAACAAGTGCATTTTCCAAAACACCAACCCACTTGTGTGATGACCCCTTTTATCATACACAGGCAGAGCTTTTCTAAGGGCCACAAGGGACAGGGGTAGCTCCATCTCCTGCAGACAAGCCCACCTCTAAAAGGTTTATGAGGCTGGAGGATGGACTGGGCTGGTTTGGTTCCCCTGTAGTGGACACAGAGCTGTGCTGTGCTCCCACCACACCAAGTCTGGATGCCTCCACCTTTGTACTGCACACCTGGGGACTCCTTTGAGTTCAGGCTTTTTAGAAAATTAATGAAAAGCTAAACCAAACTATCCCAAAATAAAGTGTCCCAGACACAATGCTCAGCCTCAGCCACCACTGAATTGCTGGTGGAGGCACACAATCACTGCTTTGAGGCTCAAAATTCACAATTAGAGTCACAGAGGGCTGAGATCAAATGTATTTCTTCCAGTCATTTGCAAGGATAATAAAGAACAGGTCAGGAAGTGCTAGAGCTAAACATTAACCTTGTCTCCAGCAAGGAGAATCTGTAGATGAAATAAAAGTGAGCTTATAAACTTAAGTAGATAAGAGTGTCTCGAAGGAATCTTCCCCTAACAGGCCCAGAAATGCTGCTTTGCAATTACCTATCTCCTGGGAGAGGGAAAATAAATCCTCCCTGAGTCACTAACTCCAGCAGCCACCATTTACATGACAGAAAAAACCCACAAGAACCAACAGGTAGAACACAGAGAAATGATTGCTATAAGGAAACACTGAAATGCTCCAGGCAGAAACCCACACAGTCCCTGCATGGTCCTGCACCTGGCCTGGCTCAGGATTCACCCTGTGCTGGAGCAGCCTGTCCCAGCCTGGATGTGGAGAGAGCCACAACTTCTGCCAGGCTTCCTCCCAGCATCTTCTGGAAGCTGCTGCTAACTCCATTATTTAACAGAAGAGATGCCCCTAAGGGAAGAGGTCCCTATTTTTGTGTTTTGGGCAGTCTTGGCTCTGTTTCCTGGGCCATTGGGAGCCCCTGGGTGCTCAAGGTGCTGGGCAGGTGCTGAGTGTGTCCCCCCAGCCCAGCTCAGCAGGACAGTGCCACTCAGTGTGTCCCCACCAGTGCACCCTTCCAGCCAAATTCCTGGTGAGCAACTGCTCTCCCTGCTCCACATCCCTTCAAACCCTCAATTAAATCAGTTATAAATAGCAAGAACACCCTCAACCCTTACCCTGCTGCTGCCAAAGCTGCGAGTCAGCAGGAGCTCTCCAGACCCTTCCCATCCTGCAGGGAGGCTGAGGCTGGAAGTCTCCTGCTCCTGCTGACAGCAGTGACATTGCTCCCCTGGCTGACCCTCGCCTGGCTGAGGAGGAAAAAGGATCATGGCCATCGAGCCTGAGCTAACAACTTTCTTTGTCCCCATATCCCTCTGATCCCTGCTCACTTCTCTACCCCCCTACAAACACCCTGTACCTGACACTGCGCTCATGTGAAGCCCAGACAGAGGAACTTCATAAATCTCCCTCTATCTAACTCTGCTGTCTTGTCAATTTAACTTAATAGGCTGCTCTGATGGGATCAAACCTGGATAAAGCCTGGCATGAGCTCCTTTGCCCTTGGTTCATACTGCCTTCCCTTCCCTGGGCAACCGCTTGGCTTCAAAAAGCTTTGGGTTTTTTTGCTTTGTTCTTTTTTTACTGACAGCCAGAAAAAAAGCTCTTAGTATCCCTATTTTAGTAAAACACCATGTGATTTGCTGCATTGCAGCAGCCTCATCTCTGGGACCCCCAGAGCAGCAAACCTCCTGCATGCAGCAAACCCCCCCC
>VXBI01008773.1:99521-195222 GCA_013397375.1 Toxostoma redivivum | reverse complement strand
CCCCCCTCCACTGCCACACAGGGATCTGTGAGCTGCAGAAGGGAAGAGCCAGGAGGGAAAGGTGGATGAGGACACTCCATCCTCCCTGTGTGCACCCCAAGGCCACCACAGCCCAATGGGGTGATGCCACTGTGGGTGGCTTGGTGGGAAGGGAGCTGCCAGCTCAGCTGTGTGCATCCCCAGGAAATGCTGCAACACCGAGAGGCAGAAACCTGTGATGGCAAAGACAGAATGAGAAAAATCCTCAGTAATTCATATTTTAAACAGGAGAGCAATCAGCTCTGAGAGGGATACAAAAGGCATCAGAGGGGTTTCAGCCTTGTCCATGCTGGAGCCCAGTGTCCTCATCTGCTCCCAAGGAAATCAGATCCAACTCCAGTTCCTTGGTGTCACCAAGGGTAGGGAGCCTCAAAACCATTGCAAGTTTGGTATATCAATAAAAAGCTAATTCAGTTTTACTGCATTTTATCAGAGGCTTCCAAGAGCACAAAATTGAATTTTCTTTTCTCTTTCAGACCACAACTGCTCCTACTTCAAGCACTTCACTCCAGGAGAGACCTCGGAGATATTTGAAGTAACCACCCAGAAAGGTGAGAATGATTCCAAAAGAATATTTTCCTAATGTTGTATGAAGTGATAGACACACAGGATCTAATGGAAAGGTGCCCAAAAGGAGAGTTCAGTCCTAGTTCCACTGAAAGCAGCAGAATTTCTAACAGGCACCATCAGCTGGGAAAAATGTGGAAAATGCCCAGGACAAGGTCAAATCCCAGCTTCCTGGGGACAATTATTTTTATATATGATCACACCCATGAACACCATTTTACATAAGTTGTCCCACAAATATATAACAACGTCAATACCCAGGAAAATTGCAAAAAGTCCTTCCAGCATAAAAATGACTTTACAACATTGGCACTATCCGTGACACTCAGCTTTTGCCGTAGAAGGGGAAGATATTAATAAAACCTAAATGAATAAATCATACCCCAAGCAGAGTCTTGACCCTGAAAAGAAGTACAGGGGCTCTCTGAAGACCATTAAGAATTTTATGCTTCATATTGATTTTATATGAAAGCCATGTAAAAAATAGAGCAATCAATGAATAGAAGGAACAGGAATCCTACAAAGACATGAACTGTCAGTGTTTACAGCAGAACTGTCTTTCATGGACAAACTTCATATCTTTAGTAAGTCCAAATATTTTGAGGGCTCCCCTAACACGCTCCTCTCTCTTTCTCATCCTCTCTTTGGGGACAAACTCCTTCATAGTTTGCAACACAACATATTTACTGTGGAAAATGTGAGCCATTGGATACATTACACGTATTAATCTGCTTTGCTTCTGCTACTCTGAAGATAGGTTCCCTAAAACAGTAGCTTCCTAAAACAGGAAAGACAGGAATTTTAACTGGATAGAAAAGCATGTATCTGAGTCACCTGCTTTTGCTCACTAATCTGCTATCTGATACAGCCACCTGATCTTCAAAATGCACCCAATGCCTTCAGGGCAATGAAGAACAAATTCATAAAAAATTTCTTCTACAGAAAAAAAAAAATTTAAAAAGGAAGAACTTCTTTTCTTTGGGGCAAAAAGAAAATCTTAAGCCCAGCAAAAGATTTTACAATTAAATAAACACTTTCAGGCAGCTCCAGCACAGAGAAAAGAGAAACATTTAGAAAATGATAATAAAACAGTGATATGAAAAGCAGGGAGAACAAAGAGTGATCTGCTGTTCCCCTTTGCAGAAATAGCTCATTTGGATGGGAGCTAATTAGTAACAGGCAAAAAAATTCTTCATGATTTTGCCTGGGAGATATTTTTTTTTAATGGCTTGAAAGGCAAATATCATCAGGCACTGTGATGTTCATGCATGGCTACATGTGTTAAATATTAAACTAATCTGAAAACGAACACAACATGCAAATGAAGTCCTGAATTACTCAATTAGCAACTCCCCCTCCACCCAGGCACTGAGCAGTGCTGGGCTGGGGGAAGTGTCCAGCACACGGCTTAGCAAAAACCAGGACTTTTGGGGAGGGTTTAATCCCATTCCCTGAAGAAGCTGGGTTTTCAGGGAGCTGGAAATCACTGCTGCAAAGGCAAGGGAATAAAAATGAGCAGCGCAGAACACTTCACCCCCAGCCTGCTGTGCCCGCTCTGGTGCTGAGCCCATGGAGCACTCGGTTCTCCATGCACTGGGACAGCACCAGCACCATCCACGGGCCAGAGCTCTGCAGAGAGCATGGAATAAAAGCAGCAGAGAGCTGTCTGTTGACTCCAGGAGCAGAGTGGGGGTGATGGAAGGGACAAGAGCATGGAGCCCAGCAAGGCTTTGACAATAGCATTTCCATGGCAGAGCCAAAGCAGCTCCAGCCCTGCCCTCCAGCAGCCCCATACAGGTGGCTGATGAGCAAAGGTGCCCTGGGCTACCTCAGGGAGTGTTCAGAAAGTATTTTCCCCTTCCTGCTCTGCTTTTATATGCTTCACATTCAAAAGATACATGGCCAATACTTGCCCTGTTTTCACTTGGGGGAAATAATTCACCAAAGCCACCTCACCCAGGCATCAGAGATGCACATATTTCTCAGAGTGAGTTACTGCAACATCCCCACAGTTGATGGCAGTGGGCTCAAAATGTGCACACTATGTCATTTTTGGTGTTTTTTTTTTCCTTTGGCAGAATACAGCATTTCAGCTGCAGCCATTGCCATCTTCAGCGTTGGCTTTGCGATCATCGGGACAATCTGTGTCCTCTTGTCCTTCAGGAAGAAGAGGGATTATCTGCTGAAGCCAGCATCCATGTTCTACACCTTTGCAGGTACGAGGAGGGATGCTCACATTTCTGCACTTGGTTCATAGGACAACACAGAGAAACCTAAGATAGATCCCAAGGGGACAGAGACACTTCTAAAAATGCCCTTGAAAGCATTTTCTTTCTGGCCACAGCATACAGGTCTCTGTGTGGTGTGACAAAATCCTGTTCAGCAGCTGGTCTGTGTTTTCTCCAACCCTTTAAAAGTATATTCACTCCCTTCTAGTATATTCATTGTCAGTCCCAGTCTGAACCAGGGACACACAATATTCTATCTCATTTATTAAGCTTCAAACCAACAATACAGCTGATCCAGGCCCAAAATACACAAGTCTCCCAAACACACGAAGACTGTACTTGTACATGAGCCAGGAATATTCTGACATGCCACAATGAGTGAAAGACAGAGGTGCAAACTGTCACCTCAATATAAAATCTTCCTCAACCTCTGAAAAAGCTCTTCAGGGAATGCAATTATTCCTCCCCCACTTTGAATTCCCCATCCCAGCCTGCCTGAAAGATCACACTCAACAAGTCAGTGGCTGACCTCAGTAATGGCAGAGCTCCTGGCAGTTCTGAGCACTGGTTCCTTCAAACACCGAAGTCAGTGACTCACCTGTGAATCTCACTGCAGTTCCTGTGTGCAAAACAACAGATGAGGCGGTTAATTAAGGATGAAAAATTGACAGCTGGTTATTCAACCCACTGCTCCTATCTTCCTTCAGGTCTCTGCATCATCATCTCTGTTGAAGTCATGAGACAATCCGTGAAGAGGATGATTGACAGCAAGGAGACAGCCTGGATCAAGTACAGTTACTCCTGGTCCTTCGCCTGTGCCTGCGCCTCCTTCGTGCTGCTCTTCGTCTGCGGCATCGCCCTGCTCCTCATCGCGCTGCCCCGCTTCCCCCAGAACCCCTGGGAGACCTGCATGGATGCAGAACCAGAGCACTGATGGTCCCTGCACCCATGAAAAATATCCAGAAAGTGTTCTGAAAATATTTGTATTTTTTAAAATGTCTGGGTCTCGCTACACAATGTGTTCTCCATCAAGTGAGTCACTACTGAGCCAAAGCATGTTCAATTGCAATTGTTGCTTTCTTTTTCTTTTCCTCTCTTTTCCCCTTTCTTCTCTCTTTTTTGATTCTTTTTTTCCTTTTTTTTAAGAAAGCAGAAAGACCACTCAATACCATCATGGGAGTGTGTGAATGGCGCTGCTCTGTGCCAATCTGGGGCTGCCCTGTGCTGATGCAGTTAAGAGGAAATCTGTGTCTGAGACAGCTCAGGCCATAGAGGAGACAGCCTTGTTATGAAGATGTTTGGTGTAGTTGGGCATAGATCCATGAGGGATATCAGGCTTTTATACCTTACTTGGTCAGAGAGACACTGGGGAGTCAATGTCCCCATTTATGCCACACTCCTCTCCTTCCCTCAGAAGGCTTAGCTTGTTTCCTCAGGGTAAGTTGGAAATCTCTTCTATTAAAATGTTAACATTTGATAAAAAACAAAACAGAACTTTGCGTAGCATTGGGATAAAAATCCCCCCTCCAAATTTATACCCTGCAGTTCCATTCTTCTAAGGCAATCATAAAACCCCACAAATCAGTCTTGTGTTTTGCTTAAACTTCAGTGGCAAAGCCAAGAAGTACTGAACAGAGAGTGATATTTTCCTTTAATAAAAACTATAATCTTCCAGTAGCATGATTTTCTGGAAAATTATTTGATGGATGAATCACTTGGCCCATCAGATTCTGCCAGGTCCACGACGGCAGAGTAGGGCTGGGTGGTGTTTGCTGCACTGGGCTCTCACTTGTTCCCTGGGACTGGGATTTGTAAGAGCACCCTGCTTTGCTCACTGCACGTGTGTACACAAAGCTGCATCTCAGAAAAAACCCTCCAAAGCAGCTGCTGAGAGGGAAGGATTCTGCCTGACAGAGCCGGGAGAGGCAGCGCTGAGAACACCTCGGTACCTCACTGCTGCTGCTGCTGCTGCTGCTGCTGCTGCTGCTGCTGCTGAATCACAGAGCCCCGGCACTGCTGGGGGATGCTGCAGGCGCTGCTTTGCTGCTGAGAGCCTGCGGGGCTCTGCCACAGCTGCCTCAAACACTTTGGAAGCACTTTGGGGTCCCCCAATCCAACCATCAGCAGCACTGGGGTCCCTCAGCCCCACATGCTCACCCAGACCCTCCAGCCAAGTGCTTTTCACCCTTACAGTCCCCCAGCACCAAGAGCTGGGGTATTTATTCTTTTTTTTTCTTTTTCTTTTTACAGTTCAATTTTCAGAATCTGTTCAGCATTTTTCCCCCAAGCAGGAAAAAGTACATGGCTTACAGTGTACTCTTCTCACCCAGTAATTTAAAAATCAGGAGAAGGGGGAACTGAAGTGCTATTCCCTCTGTGTTCAGCTGTCCACAATCCTAAAGAAAACCAGAATTCCTAACAGAAAAACCTCTGGTCAATTTGAAGAGGTCTGAAATCACGGCATGTTCAAACATTTGGAGAAATTCCCCAGCAATTCTGTGCTGACTCGAGGGGCTGCCCTCAGCCCCACTCAGCCCCAGCAGCCCTAGCCAGACTCAGGCTCATCTCCATTTTCCCCATCAGCAGAGTGGCAGAGAGAACAGAAGCCTTTTGTGAAGTTGCATTAATGTTTTCCAAGCTCTTTGAAGTTGAAAAGCACTACAAGTAACACATATATTATAAAGTTTTGGGATAAAGCACTCATTGGTGCTCAGATCTAAGTGTGAGCTGAGGAGCTCTGCCTGTCTCTCATCATGAGAGACAACTGCAAGTCTTCACGTTGTCACAGAACCACTCTGAAATGCTAAATGGTTTTGAAATCTTATTTTTGGGTACAGAGCTGACTTCCTGAATTTGCATTTTCATTGTTCAGGAAAATAGAGGCTAGTTTCTCGGGAGAACCTTTACATGCAACAACAGAAAGGAAAGTAGTCAGTGTGACTGCTGGGGTGGCTGACCCCGGGTTGTGACATCCAAACCTACACAGCAAAGATTAATCCAAGCAGAGCAGCTGGCAGGAACAACAGTGTACCCAGCTCAGCCATCATCATCATCATCATCATCATCACCTCAGACATGCCATGGCTTGAGATAAGCAAGGTTTGGGAACAGGAGTCTGAGTTCATCCCCCCACACAGAGCAGAGGCACGTCCTGTGTCCCTGGGGAACCCTTCACCCATCAACACCTTTCCTGAAGTGCCACCCCTCTCTTTCAACACCTCCACTGGGAGAAGGTCATTTCTAGGTGGGTTCTTACCTATTGGGCCAATCTTTTGCCCAGCCAAGATGCTGCTCAGTCCCCTTCTTGATATTCAAGAGCAAGATGTGCACATTTCAGATAAACACAGCCCGGGAGGTCTCACCCATCTCCTGCACACTGAGCTGCTTCATCCAAGCCCCAGTGAGGGCAATGGAAAAATTCCTGGTGAGTGCTGGGCTTTGGCCCGGATCCAAGGTTTTACAGCCTCTCTGGGATCACTTTACTCACGAGGCAGAGAAAACAAACAGCTCATGGCATCGAGATCCTACACCCACAGCCAGAGCTCAGGCAGCTCAGCCAGATGCCTCCTAAAGCCCTTAAGACTCGATGAGTTTTATTCTTTCTGCTCCAGGCTGAGGCTTTGTGATCATTCCCTACTCTGTATGGTCCCTGTCAGATTGAGAAGCACGTGGATAACTTCATTTTCTTCTTCCAGATATTAAGAACTGCTGAAGAGGGACCCATCCATTAAATGGGTCATTGGTATTCATGGTGGGAAGGATTCTGCTCCTGCAGCAGGTTTGTTCTGCCACAGAGCTGATAATGTGTTTTAAGAGAGTTAATAAAAGTAATTGGCCTTCATAAATGAAAAGGAATATAATGTTGGAGGGGGGAGCTGTAACCAGTTTCAGTTTTCATTCTCTCAGCTGAGCAAACAGCAGAGAAGAGCCACCAGAACCTCAGCAATGTACCATGAAAATGTGAAGAAATATCCTCACCAGCACAGAGCCATCAGAGCCAAACAGGGATGGGAACCTGGCTGCTACACACCCAACAGCAGCACTCCTGGCTTTGGGACACAGCCAGAGAACCGAGTGGGAAACATGCACCAGAGAGAGGGAGAGACCAATCATTCTGCAGAACAAAGAACCAGCCACCATGAAATCCTGAGCACTGGTCCTGCCACCAGCAAACCTTCAGCCCTTGGGCATTGGGCACTCCCTAATCCACCACCAGTGCCTGTCCCCTCCTCAGACAGCCACAGAGAGATGCCCCAGGGCACTGCCCAAGCCACAGTGCTGAGATTTGGGCTGCTCCAGTCTGCCAAAGCCCAAGTGTTAAATCACACCCAACGCAACAGAAGACGTGAAGGTTTTTGTTTATGGAAGATTTGCTGTGAGGCGTGGAGAGAATCTGCTTCCCTTGTTTTTAAATGCTGTGCTGTGTGAATTTAATGTGCAGAAAAGGTGTCAGACAAGCAACCCTGAAGAAGAAAACTGCCTGTTTAGCAGGGAGCTGAGCTCTTGAACACCCTTCATCTGCAACGAGGCTCTGCAGGCACAGCCCAGCACCAGCGGGTGGGGGAGAAGAGCTCAGCACACAAGGCAGCACAGATGGGTGCACGAGAGAGGATTTCACCCAGAAATCCTGGCACACACCCCTATTTCTCCAAACCTGGGAAGAGCCAGCATGTGCAAGATGCTCAGGTGTTTGATCACCCTGACACAGTTTACAGAAACACAGGTATTTACTAATTCACTTTGTTTTTCAGTGATCCCTTTCCACTCTGTCACTTCCTTGTGACCATCACCTTTTTCTCCTCACTCTGACAGCTGTGGAAGTGATTTCCAGGCAGTCCCAAGGATCTGGGAATTTCCTCCCCCCACTACAATGAGATCCCTGGCCCTGCTGCAGAGGGACACTTTCTCACCTGGGCCTGACAGCTCTTGAGGAACACACCTGATATAGAGCAGTCAGGAGAAGTCTGCTGCACTGCCAGCTCTGGGATTCACATGGAGTCCCTGGGCTCCATCCAGAGCTGCAGCTGGGCAGTCACATGCCAGGAACCTGACCACAGAAACTGTTGGAGAATAAACCTCAGTCTAAACTTAATTTAAAATGAGCTTCCACTGCCCACAGTGGGACAGTGCCCCTTGGAACACTGCATTACTTTATAACTTAACTACAGAAGTATTAGGCTGCTCTGTACCATAAAACACAAACAGCAGTGGGACCTGCTTTAAAAGCATCCATTCCAATTATTTTCCCTTTCCAATGCCACCAAGGGACAAGAAAAGAGCGTCACAACTTTGTTTTGACTGAAGTAGAGGATGACATTGTCATTGCTTTGTCACACTTGATCGATGCTCGGGCTCCACTGAAGCTATTGAACATAAATTCCAAGGCATGCAGATGTCACACATGCCCACTCTACAGCAGACACTGAGCTGCTTTGCTGCTTTCTTCAAAGAAATGCAGAGAAGGGAACAAACTCGGATTTCTGGACTATTTTCTATGTAACAGAACCAGCAGCACAATTCTGTCTGGCAAGGCTGCACCCCAGGCTCTGGCTCAGTTCGTTCCCAGTATCACCAGCCTCACTGGGAGCACCTCAGTGGCTTTACAGCTGGTCTTCTTGAGGTATTTACCCTCCAGCAGGAAGCCAAGTCTTCTGGAAAAGGGACTGACAACATCTTTTAACCAGTCTTGGATAATTCATATCACCGAGCGTTCTGTAATTTGTCAGAAGCATCTATTAATCCTTAATGAGGTAAAAACTCCTCAACATTTCTCAGCTAAAGTTGCCAAAAATCCCCCACACCGAACTGACATTTCCATTGCTGCTGCTGCAAATCCTTTTACTTCTCTTGAATGGAAGAAAAAAACAAATTTGAAGGATTCAGCCCTTGCTCCCTGACATAGCCAGCAAAAAGAAACTGGCTCAAGTATTGCTACACTAACAGAAATAGCCCATATTTCATGTCAAGGAATAGGATGTGCAAATTTTTATAGGCACCATAGATCATCACCATCTGTCTTGACAAGTTAATTGTCTGTGGTTTTTCTAGGAAAACTAGAACCTTTAAAAACTAACAAAACAAATGAGTTGAAGGATGATATGGGCAGAGCATGAAGTATCGTGGGCTCACTTCCCTGGAAATGTGCAGGTTCTGATATGCCTGACTTCAGTCTAAAAAGAAAATTTGGACTGGTCAAACTGCTCTTGGTGCTACTTATAGCACTGAGGTACTACATACATAGAAAAGAATTGCTTATAGAGCACCATCTCTGCAAAAAAACCAGCTGAACTTGACAAATCTGGGAACAAAACATTAATTAATCAAAGTAGGGAATGGCACTCACAGGGTTCGCAGGCAGTGGCAGGACTCACATCCTGCAAAGGGCCAGCAACACCACAGCCCATACAATTAAAAATCCAGGACAAACTGGATTAGATGACAACCTCCAGGAGAAAATATGGATGCAGGGGCTTTGGTTCTAACCCGCCAGCTTTATGCAAAACAGCAATTTATTTGCTGTCTTGTGGAAACACTGAAAGCTGCTGTGTGAGCACAAAGGGGGATGGAGGGAAATTGTCCCTACAGCCACTCTGAGGAGTCTGGCACTGCTGAGACACCTCAGATACCCTGAAACCATCTTGGGGACACCCAGTGCACCGCAGGCTGCTCCAGAAGACACCAGCACATCGTGGAGGGCCCCCAGCAGCCAGAACAAGAACAAAGAGGGACAGGGATGTGCCACAAAACCTCTGCCCGAGCCTGCTGGGTCCCTGAGGACAGGGCCAGGAGCAATCCAGGCTGGGGACAAGCACAGCCACGTCCCACAGCATAACCCAGGTGAGCCAGGACACCACGGGCAGGTCCTGCAGCACCAGGTGTGAGTGGCAGCTCAGAATGCAGCTCCAGGTCAGGCTGAGCTCGTGGCAGAGCAGCATCACCTCTGGCTGCTCCTGACCCAGGATGGCCAAGTGAAAAGCTCACAGCTTCATAAGAATTCAGTCCTCAACTACACACAGAAAAACATGTCAGCTGCATTCACTAAGTGGCTTTTTAAAGGGTGGAGGCTCAAATTAGATTGTAAAAAAAAAAATAATTTTCTTAGAATCCAAGTAATTTACTTTTTAAAATCTTTCCCTTCATTCTTCACTAGTTCTTATCACCACACTGACAACCTTCCATGAGGCATCCAGATTTTTCTCAGCAAAAACTGGGATTAAAGAAAAAAAAAATCAGAAATTATTCTTGATATCAAATACAATCTTACTAAATTTAGATCTATCATTTAAATTTTCCACAGACAACAATGGGGAGTTTATTCCTGAGCAAGAAGCATGGGATTTGGCATTAACTGAAGCACAAAAAAAGTCAAGGAGCCAAATACCCAGTTGGAGCATATGCCCCAGCCTCCACTCATTTCCCTCAAACTGAGATAATTTACACAAACTCAATTTTGAATTTTCCCTGTAATTGCAACAGGTCCATATTTACAGTGCAGCCTGAACAGTGCCCACTGGAGCCATCTGTAGGATTTAATTTCATTTTAATAAGAGTTTGATTGAAGCCCTAGGAAAGTTGAAAATACAGTTTTGGGGTTTTCTAAACATGACTTCAATAAAAATTGGATGATTTGCTCCAAAGATATCACTCAGGGCTGCACATGTGAGACACAATGGCCAGACAAGACATTTAAAAAAATATAATCTACTGGAAAAAAACCTAACTCTAAGAAATCCAAATGATTCATGCCAAAGCTGTTAAGTCAGATCATCTCTTATCATATCATCCTCAAATTCCTGGGTGAGAGCACTTATGAAAATTTAGCACCAAAACCAGCTGGGGCTTTCATAGAAAGTTAAAGAACTGAAATTCAAAGTCAGAGAGAAAATGGGATTTTATCAGTAATATTTTCAGTGTGGATAAAATACCAGTGTAAAACAGAGTAAAATGTGGTGAAATGCAACCATCTCCCCCTTAACTGATCGACAGATAGCAGTAAATTAACAAGTGATGTTTATTAGTTTAATATTCAATATTAAATGGTGAACAGAATCAAAAGGCTGCTCCATAGAACTGAGTGACTTTGAAACCCCTGAAATTACAAAATGCTGACTTGGGGATGTGAAGTGCTTTGGATCCCATCTCTGCTCTGCCAGTCCTGATCCTCCCTCCTCTGGATCCCCACCTCAGCTCTGCCAGTGAATTTCCCATGGACCAGTTCCTGCAGCCAGCAGCTCGGCAAAAACCCATTTAACAGCAGCTTTGCTTGGTTCAAGGTTGCAGAATTTGGCCTCTCCTCATTTTTGGGTCATCTGGGTGCTGAGCAGTACTTGGCAGGGGCTGTCCCCTCCCCAGCATTGGTTGTTTGGTATAACATTAGGAAATAAATTAAGGAGTTATATGAGCTTTGCTTTACAGCAAAAAGAAGGAAAAAGGTATTCAGATAAGTTTCTGAATCATAACCCAGCAAAGATTTATAATAAAAAATTCATATGCAAATCTCTGCAGTGTACTGAGTTAAAATCAACACCGTTACACAATGACCCTTGTCATAATACAAGAAGTCAAATGCAAAAAAAAAATGAACCTAATTGATTGTAACTAGAGCAAAAATCTGATTGAACAGAGCAGTCACTGCTCCCCAGTAACGTGTCCTATGGACAGCTGTAAAAATCTGAAACTGCGCCCTCACAGCTCTAAAATTTCAATTTTCACAGGTAATAAGTGGAGGAATTCTGAACTACACCCAGCTCACCCCTGTAAACCAGTTCCCAGATTTAAAGTTATTTCAAGTGTTAAATGAGGATTAAGGAGAAATAAAGGAGAAACTCTACAACCCCCCTCCAGAGCTCCCCAGCCACAAAGCAGGGACAGTGTGCAAAACCAGAAATCTTTATCCACAAAGTTTTTATCTTCTGAATTTTCATTCACATTTGTTTCTTTAATTTTTTTTTTTAATATCCCATAATTAATTTTTCAGACTAGATTCCTTAAGGGCCAGGTTCACGGAGATAAATAACCTGGTAAACACTCTGATCCCCAGAAGATTTAGATTAATTTGGATACAGCTTTGACAAACATTAAATCTCTTCTTTAATGATGTTCCTCAAACAAAACAGTTAGCAAAATATCTGAATTTCCTTGTATAATGTCACATTTTAATGTAAACATCAAATAATGTACCAAAAGTTTTACCGGAAAAAAAAAAAAATTAAAGCGGCACAATTCTTTATACCACTGGAGAAGAGGGGAGGAAAAAGCCAGATTACAAACATTTACACATGCATAGTGGAAAAAAAATTAAACAAACAAACAAAAAAGTATTTTACTAAATTCACGCATTTTTTTAAAATAGTTATTAAATCTACTAAGCACCAACATACCTAAAAATTTATTTTCAGCTTCATGATTCATTTAAAAAACCTATCAAATTAACTTTTCAAACAAGCTTATATTATTAGCTTGTCCAAAAATAAAATGTAGAGTTTTTTTGGGTTTTTTGTTAATTTTTTTCTTCTTTTTTCGATTTTTTTATTATTTTTTAAAGTATACCAATACTTTTATCTGAATGTTTTCAAACAATGGCATAGGTGTCTGCAAAGAATGCCTTTACTTTACCCTACAGTGGATGGAAAATACAATACCACATCATACAGAATCTAAAACTATAAAAGTCTGAGAATGCAGCATCCCTTCACAAAAAAGCTGATAAAACTGAAATTATTTAGAAGATGCTGCACCTTTATTTAAAAAAAAAAAAATTAAATGAATTTAAGCAGAAATAACATACATTTTTACATTAACTGGCCATTTCTGGTACAGAAACCCAGCATAGTATGCTAATGTTATTGAATAAATGTAAATGCTACTTACAATCTTCTTAAATACAATTTAGACAAACTTTTTTTTTCCTTTTTTTTCTTTTTCCTTTTTTTTTCCTTTTTTTCAAGTTGTACAGGTAATCTCTCAGCTGCTAGTTTAATGCAACATATCATTAACATTACACAAATTAAAAAATAACACATGTGTGTCTTCCTACAGAAAAGCTTCCAAAAACCCGACCCACATCAAAAAATGCAAAACAATGGAATATAATTAAAAAAAAAAATTAGTTGCAAGTCTAGCAGCAAAGCAATTAAGTGAGGATATATTTACCAATATAAACAAAGGGAATATTTGCAACTACAGGTGAAGCCCCAACTATCTTAGATCTACCGACACAAATAAAAATTAAATTCTCTCTAAAAAAAATAATCTGATTATTTAAAATAGGAGTAAAAGCCATTGCTACCTGATGAACTACCTAGGCTAAGTTCCTGAAACAAGGACAGGGGGTCGCTGTTCTTTTTTGTCTGCTCAGGAGGAGGTTTGGGCTTGGGGGGAGCCCGCAGAGCGCTGGCGTACGACATGACGGGTTTGGTGCCGCCCGCGGGCTGGGGACTGCTGCTGTTGGACTCCACCAGCTGCTTGTTGGGCATCAGAGGGGGGAACTGGCCCAGGTGCTGGAGCACGTTGTAGTTGAAGGAGTTGGAGAGTTGGATGTTCTCAGCCTTCAGGTGTTCCTCCGGGGGCTTGGCAGCCTTCGGTGGAGCTGTGAAGGAGAAAGCAGAGCTGGAGCAAACCAACGGCTCTGACTCAGCCAATCCACCTGCAGCAAGCCCAAAGCCAGAGCTGCCACCACCTCTCTGGTAACCTCCTCCCACACCACCCATCTGCTGTGTTTAGTCACTCTGAAAACGAAGTTCACAGAATGACACAATCCCAGGATGGGTTGGGTTGGAAGGATCTTAAAGCTCATCCTGCTCCATCCCCTGCCACAGGCAGAGACACCTTCCACCAGACCAGCTTGCTCCAAGCCCCATCCAACCTGGCCTTGAAGTGATCTAACCTCTTGGACCATGCAGCAGCAGCACAAGACTGGCATTACCAACCACATGCTCTGTGTGTTTGTACCCTGCAGCTGAAACCCCAAACCTGCAATTCCGCCCAGCGATTCTCCGGGTGCACCGAAGGGAAGCTGCTTCCAAATGGGATCTACTCTAATTTAAGCACTTTATCCACTGAGACAGCATAAAGGGTATTTCATTCTTCTTGCTTTACAGCTTAATAGGCTAAAATTAAAATTTACAGCACCATATATAATTCATTCTCCAACAGCAATTCAGAGTCCTGAATGCCAACCAACTAATTATTGGTATTTCAGGCTGAATGCATTCCTGCTAATTGATATGTTCTTGCTCCACATTTAACAACTCCTGTAACTATCAGAAAAAATGGTGCTTTAAACCATAGGTATAAAACTGCTTTCAAATGAATTTCCTGAATTCTAATGAGGTCCCTTACTTTTGTCTGGAGAATTCTGCTGTCTTGCACAGCTAGAGAGACACTACACTGAAACACAGCTCCATGTTCTATCTGCAATAGTCCAGGAACTGGGCAACAGATATATTCTGTAATTATTTCAGTTTTTGATCATATAATGCTATTTTTAAAGTGCACATACAAAAATGTACCACCAAATGAGTGCAAAAGCAGAAAAGCATAAAGTAAAGTTTCTCACTGGAAGGGTCACACACAGGCATCTGCTTTTTATAGAGCACCCAAAAAAAACCCAAAAAAAAACCCAAAACCAACCCATAGAAGAATGGATAGGGAAAGAACACAAGCAAAGCAATTTTGCTAGGGTTGCTATGATTCAACAAAAAACAAACAACCCAGAACACGAGCAAAAAACCTCCCAAAATAACCACAGCACTCAAGAGAAGACAAGTAATGACAAGCAGGGCCAGAGGTGAAAGCTGTGTGTGGTAGAGGTGCCTAACAGAAGGAAAAATATAAAATACACATCTTGAATAAGAACTTAAATAATTTTCTTTGCATCAACAGAAAAAGCAATGCATATCAAACCCTCAAATTGCAGTTTTGGGAAGTGCCTGTATGGAACAACCCTGAGCAATTGACAGCAGCTCTCCCTGTGCTCCATAAATCCCTCCTGATCCAACCCAACACTGGTGCCACAGCCACTCCTGATGGGCAGGAGAGATCAGCCCTTGACAGTCTGGAGCCAGGGTCACTCCCTCTCATGCAGCACAGGCAGGCTCAGGACTTTCACAGCATCACATTCTCACGGGCTTTTATTTCATGGCTAAAAACTAACAGTAACAACAACAGTGCAGTTACTGGCCATTAACCCTTAGCTCTGTAAAACACATTTGGGCTGTAAATATGATCGCAGGCAGTGAGCTGTAAATGTGGAAAGCCACAGCAGCCATAAAATGGAGATGTGTTTGCATGAACCATTAGGTACAGGGCTCTGTTTCTTATACATTTATTGACAAAACAGAAACCATGCTTAACTACAATAAGAAACATTTCATTGCAAATGCAGTTACCAGTGAGAATTTGATATTTTCACTCAGAATTTAGTATTTGACAGCAAATGTGTGTATGTGGTACTTTTTACATACACATCTGTCCTCTGAGGACTTTACTTACAAACAGGTTCTCAAGCTTTTCATTAAACCAAAGAAATGTGGGGCTGGCTGATCCCAACATAAATGTGCCAGAGCTCCTGAGATAGTTCCTCCTCTTAGATAACCACGGAGTTTGGAGAGCAACTCACAGTGAGCAATTCAGTGATGAATGCCACATAATACTGTGCATTCAGCTCCTTGATTTTCAGTAAAAATAGAAATAGATTGAAGGAGGTGCCCTGAGCTTGAAGCTTTGAACTTAGCATGAAAGATGCTGCCATAAATATGGGTTTGCAAAATAACATTTTCACATTTTGGAAATTAAAAGGCACATTAGGAATTTAATTCTTGAGTGCTGTTGCTGGCTGATATAAAGAGCTTTTCTCATTCATTCTACACTGCATGTTCCTACTTCAGAATTACTATGAAATTACAAGATGTTTTACGTTTATAAAGTTTGGTGAAAGGCAATTAAATCTTTTAAGGCCAATAAAACCAGCTTATAAATATTTTTTCACATTATTAAGTGGTTTTAATATCCACACTGGAATAATGTTTGCATTTTCATTAATTTTGTTTTTAAATTACCACTTAGAAGATTCTTAAAGCAAAATCACAGGGAAGAAACTGTACTATCCTGGTAATTTTGTTTTTCATAAACACAAGAAATACAGGAAACAGAAGAATAGTTGCACTGCTCCAGCTCCCTCCTTGCAGCCTTTTTTCATCTCTGAAAAGTTAATTTAGTTTCTGTCTGCTCAATCAATCAGCACTGCTGCTACCACCAGGGAAGCCACATTCCACTGAGATTCTTCCACAGTGAGAGAGAATTTAAACTCGTCACTCCTTTGATGAAGTACCAGAATTTACTAGAGAAATGCTGAGAGCACTAATTCAGTTTGCGTGTTGCTCCCTCAGACTGTAACACCGACACAAAATATCACTGATTCTGGAAACAAATAATCTATCTTGCAAATAAATCCCACCAGTCAGCTTAGCTCCCTCCAGCACAAATTCAGCTGCACTTGAAGCCACTGTAAGAGACTTTCTGGGTTTAGTGGAGCTTTTGGAGAGGACTAAGAAGCAGCATTGCTTTTTTAGCTGAAGAGCAGGATGTTAAAAAGAAATGGGATTATTCCAAGCAGGCCTATAGCAACTGAAACAAGAAATACTTCAAGAATTTTTGCTGAAATTGGTTTTGGGAAAGCAGCAGCTGCAGCTGTACCCACCTAGCAGCTCCCGGGGTGGAACAGCTCTGCTGGCTCCATTGCATGGAATGTTTGGGTAGGGGGCAGAGGAGGAGGAGTTCACCCACAGCTCAGGGGAGGAGTAGTTAAACGATGACTGGTTACTGTGGTCCTGAAGCTCTTTACACTGACCAAGACTGTCTTGAGGAGTGCTAAATTCTTCAGAACAAGCCTGGACTGAACTAGAGGAAATTCTTCTTTGGTACAACGGCCTGCCTGGTCCTCTTGGTTCATACTGTGAATAAAAAAAAAACAAATCATAAAATAGCCTTTTGCTCTTTTGATTCAACTGCATGTATCAAATACCATTTCCTCATTCAATATTTTCCTTTAAATGTCTTACCAAACAAAACCCTAGTTCTTTGCATTTACAGAAAAAACTAATACATTTAAGTTATATGTTGTATACTGCAGTCACTGATTAACATATTTTGATCACAGAAAATAGAGAATTTTAAAGGAAGTGCAAGAACATCAACTGAGATTTCTTAATTCTTATCAACCTTTACATCTCACACTCCACACTCCTACGTGGGTGTTGGATCACACGGTGAGGAGGAAGACACCAGCATTTACAGACGAAGCAAAGGAACACACAAGAGCAACAAAAAAATGTTCTTACAATGCAGCCAGGAAAAAAATGGCTTTTCCTTTTCCAAAGGATAAATTAGTGACTTGTACCAGGATCTGGGTAGGCAGGATACATTTGTATACTGGATTTCATACATACAAAACAAATGCTCTGGAGAAGCGAGTACCCTCAGGAGAAATAATTCAGAGAATTTTATCTGAAACCACAGAAATTATTTCCTTCCATAAACCCTGTAGATCATGTAGATGAAAACAGCAGGAGCTCCATCAATTAACCTGTGGGCTTCAAGAGTTCAGATTTAAGGGCCCTCCAAGCTTTCTCAAGATTCAAAGCAAGCCTGTTGTATTACAGTTTATTTTTAATAGTAAATACAGTATTTACTACCATCTGCACCAACTAACAAGAGCACCAATAACAGGAAAGTCATACAGGTAAATCTAGACTTGGTAAAGGGAAAGAAAACCCATCCTAATGAAATGTCACAAGAAATTAGCTAAACAAACATCAAATAACTTGCTTGCAGAGTCCAACTATTGGTATTATATAATCTATAAAAAATAGGGGGAAAAGTGCATGAAAGGAAACTGTTATATCTTATTTCAGTCACCACACTCAAGGGATCAACACTTGGCTATCCTGACAATCCACTCCCCTAAGAAAATTCTTCAACAACAACAGAAACAAACAAACAAAAAAAAAATCATAAATTACTGCCCAAATCAACCCAGAAAGTATACATTCATTGAGTTTAAAAGGGCTATTTTGGTAAGCAATCAGGAATTTATCAAAGTTCTGGACACTTGCAAGTACAGAACCAGACAGAATAACTCCAGTATTCCCTTTGATGTGCAGTTCAGATCTGGTTTGACTAAACACATGCAAAAGCTTTCAAGTATCAAGTCAATTAACAGCTTTATAAATAGTGATTGAGCAAACAGTTTAGAAAGGATACCAAAAGTCAAGAAATCTGCCCTGACAAGTGCCTTGTTGGAGAGATGTCTGTTAAAAACACACCTAAAACTCCATTTTGATTTCTTTGTGCATTCAGTCCTACCCACCAGCTGGAGCAGCAGTTTTGGAAAGTTTATAAGCAAGTCTCTGTCTTTTTTGCATTTGGCATTTCTGTCACATATTTTGAAAAGAAGAAGAAATAAGAACTAAACTGAATTTGCACTAATTACATAAAGGCTCACTCTATTTGTCTTCAGATAGCAGGAGCTGTCACAAGCTTTATAGGAATATTTATTGGTTTATTACTGCTGAAAAGCCATTGTTCCTACGTCCCGCTGTACTGACAGCATTAACTGTTGTCACAAAGTATTAGATTTTATACAGGGTGGTATGACTTAATGGACTGAGACATCAAATTTCTAAATGTCTATAAACCCAAACCTCACTACAGCTCTGGCTGGCCTGAGGACTCCATTAACCTCTCTGGATCCATGTAAGACAGAAATTTGTGAAACGCACTGGAATTCAATTTTGGTTATTTTTCCCAGGCTCATAAACTAAATATTTTCTGTTTTCAGAATCTGAAAGACAAATTAAATATATATATTGTATGAGACAGCAACGAGCAAGGCTCCCTCCCCAGCTTCTGTAAAAACCTTAACAGAAATGCATCACAGAACAAGCCATTTATGTACAAATATTGGATTACATGCAGTCAGTGAGAATATTAATTCTCACATTCCTGGAATGCAACCTGGCTTCAGGATACTCAGTGTTTGTTTGCACATCATACACTCCTTAGCACCTCAGATTCCAACAGGGATTAAAACCTCCTGTTCCAAACTTGGCCTGTGTGCTGGCACAGTCTGCATGTCACAGCACACCCCCTTGGAGCCCAAGGACAAGAGAAGATGGAGAGGGACAGAGCCAGCCGTGTGTGGCAGGGTGTGTGCTGGAGCCAGCCTCAGGGAGCACAGCTGGATGTCTCTGATTTCCAACACACAGCCCCCAAAATACACAGGATGGCTTTGTATCAAATTAATGCAGGCAGGGTGGGATTATGAAATCAGGTTTTGGACCATGTTGGAACAACTGTACAGCTCTGGTCTCCTATGAGAAGTAACTCAAGCACACTGACAGCTCAACACTGAGTCAACTGGCTCATCCCAGAGCTTCCACCTGGGCTGTGGCTGATTTTCACTGCAGAGAAATGACATGCAGACACAGGGCAATGACTGCACCAAAACTCAGAGTAAAATTCCAAAAGCCAAGGCTTCCCATTTAGCAGAGAAAACGTTACACCTGCAGTGACAAGAACCACGGATCTGCTCAGGGTGAACAGCAGAGACGCAGAGAACGATTTCACCTCACAGAAATTCCCACTGTGAGCTTTTAATGCGTGAGGTGTTTTGCATTCATGACCACTTCACAACATAATTTGATATTAAAACGACAGGACAACTGCAGGGCAGCCAGAACACCCACCTCTTCTAAGCTGTGGAGCGAAGAAGCAGAAACTGCTCGAGACGCGAGTGGATGAAATGGCTCCTGACCGACTGCGTGCTGATGATTCTGGATTTGTATAAAAGGGCTTTGCTGCGACCTGTGGGGCAGTGGAGGTATTCCATAGTGAAAGCCCTGCCCCAGGAGGTGATTCTGCTGTAGGTTAGCGTAAGTCCAGGACCCATCAGGTTGCAGGTATTTCAAGGGAGACGGGGTTATGTGTTCAGATGGCATTGAGAAAGGGGGGTTGTACATTTGGGGTAAATGCTGCTGAAATGCTGGGTTAGTGGGCAGTTCAATGTCTCTGCTGTTCTCAGTGAAGTTGGGGAAGTGGGCGCTGTGGTTGGAGTTGCAGGAAGGAGAAGGGAGTGCTGGTGGGCTTCGGGGCTGGACTTGTCTGTATTGCAACAGTCTGGACTGGGGGGGTGGCATCTCGGCCACGTCCCGGCTCTCGCTCGGATCGCGGTGCGACAGCTCCCGCAGCAAGTCCTGGAACCTGCATGGACACAAGAAATGCAGCAAGGAAAGAGAAAAAAAAAAAAAAGTTTTGCTGAAATTTCGCTCTTTTTGAGGTGCAGAAAACTCAGAGAACAAAACACTCAATTTAAATATTCTCATCTTTGCACTTACTGACCCTAACTTCAAAGGATGTGACTGAGCAATCAGAAATTAGGCACAAGAGGATTAACTGGATGAAATACCCACCTGAATCATCTCAAAGTTTTAATAACTCTTGAGATTTCCTTTCCAGTCAGAAGAATCAATTTTTTGTTATCTCTTAAGAGACAACTAAAGGTAAGGATTTCCTGCTTTACTACACAAAGTAAAAAGTTCACATAGTTAAAGAAAATTTTAACCCCTTTCAAGGCAAAAGCCAGAATCAGGGACTCCCCTCACTTGCACAATATACTTCTGAACTTTTTCAAAAGGTCAATTCAATTCAGCACTTCAAAGAGTCAGCTAGGAGGGCATTTAGATGCTTTACCATGTCTATAACAAACCAGATGGAAAAGAAAGCATAGTGGGAGATGACAGTAAACAGAGGCAATTTAAAAATCCAGCCTTTACAATATACATGATTAAAGTTGATGACCACTGGAACCATTTTTCTGTTGATGTTCAACAGCTTCCTTTCTTGCCCCCTAAAGCTCCATCTCAAATACAAGCTTTTTTTTCTTTAAATCTGCTTTTAAAAGCAAAGGCTTTTTGAAAAGGAAGAAAAATTTAGGTTTCAACCGGGAGCAGTGTTTAGGGAGGGGCTGTTTTGGTTCTTTTCAAGCACACAAATCTCAGACTGCTACTTCAAACTGAAGAATTTACAACTTAAATAGACCTTAACTACACTCAGACACGTTTTTCATAAAAACACAAGGTTGTTACTCTCTATCCATTCCTTATTCTATAAATACAGCCCTGAAAAGCTCCATAAAAATATTTTTCCACTACAGCTTTACTACCCAATATACTAACAGAATAAAGCATAACACATAATAAAAGCATAGTTGTAAGTCAGCCTGCCAACTATTTTAACCTTCATAATAACAGCAGCAAAAAGCAATACCTTTAAGTGCCTTGCACTTGATCACAGTGTTACAGATAGGTGCCCACTGCTCAATTTTACACAAGCTCTGATGACTCAGTAAACAAATACCTTGAATATGTTGCCTCTGTTTCATCTTCTGTATTACTGGCAAGTTTCCAGTTTGCCCTAACTTGCTGCTGTTGATGTAATCCAATTGGTTGCTGAGGAAGATGTGGTAGATGAGGATGGTGATGGTGTTGATATGGAATAGTGCCTTGACTGAGATAGGCATTATGTTCATTCCATTGCTGTAACCTGGCTTGTTGTTGCTGCCTTATTGTTTCCAAAGCTACATTTCCATGCATACGATCTATAAAAATAGTTTTAAAAAAAAATTTTATCTAATGCCCCTTTTTAAAGATCTTTATGTCAGAAAAAAAAAAAAAAAAGAATACTTTTTATACAGTTTATTCCAGGGTCTATTATACACTAACTGCATTGCAGTGCATAACCTGGTTATTTAAATCATATGGAAAATCATATAAACATGAATCTTCTAATAAAGTGCTGAATATTCAAACATGCCTCAAGCAGTAAATTATGCTCAATGACATTACTTATGGAAACTAACCCAACAATAACCCAATTCAGAGCAATATGCCTGAAAAAGGTAAATACCTCCTTCATTTTCACTTCAATGCAGTAATAATTGCACACTCTGAATTTAAATAAAGAAAAGTCACCTACCTAAAGTGTCCCCTAAGGGCATTCCTGATGGATTCTCTTCAATGAAGTTGTTCAAGTGGGTTGGCAGAACTGGGTTGTGCTGTGCAATAGGCCTCAAAGGATTATTGACTTCTTGTAACAGAGGTGGGGGGTGTTGTTCTGAAATCACAGCATCTACAGCAGGAGAATGTGGTCGGTGGGGAATGGGATTATTAAAAAAGGACTGGCTGGGGCCTGCCTGGAAAGCAGGGGAAAGCTGCGAAGGTGGTGGAGGCTGCTGATTCAAGTGATTATGCTGCTGAACTACCTGGCTCTGCTGGGGTGGCATTTGGTTGGGTTGCTCAGGCAAGTGATTTTGCTGTTGACTTAACAGGTTTTGCTGCTGCTGCTGCTGCTGCAGAGGGTAGGGCTGCCTCGGGATCTGGGACAGGTGCTGGAAGTGGCGGCTGGGAACTGCGAACTGGGAGTGGGGCGGGGTCAGGTGCAGGTTCAGCTGCCTGGGGTTGGGGTTGTCTTTGCGATGGAATTTAGCATTGGGGTAACCAACACTGGAACGGGACTCTGGGCTTCTCTGCTGAGGGTTTGCTTCTAAATCAACCTGCAAAAGGAGAGTACAAAGTTCTGAGAATTTGCATTTAAAAAACTGAAATAAAAATATTTCAGTTTGACTAAATTAATAACTTAATAAACATGATTAAATTCGTTAAGAAAGAGTATGAAATAACAAACTAATAAAAATACCCAAATCCCAAAAAAAATAAAACAACCAAATCAGAAACCCAAACAAGAGAAACCTACCTGCTTGGATTCCAGAGGTTTCTTCTCAGGTGTTCGAATTTTACTGATTTCAGGTCCAGCAGTGTTTTCACTTTTACCTAAAACATTTACAAAATTATTTCATTTCAACTGAAAAATTATTTTGGGATTTTTTTTTCCCCAGACACAGGAAAACTGACTTATCAGCATGGCATTAATAGCACCGCAGACATTTAGTATTATCTACCTAAATAACACTTTCCCTTTAATCTCCACATTTTGTTCATTAATCACCACTAAGTAGTCCTTCCAAATTAATTGCAAGTAACATCAGCAGTACTGCGGAAGGGAGATGGAACAATTGCACTTTCAACAGCCCTCCCCAGTTCCCATTCCTTCTGAATCTCACAATATCCCAGTTATTCTGTTTGTAAAGGCAAATCCCAGGTTATTTCCCCCATCTGTGTATTGCATGATTAGGGAGGAAAGGGCGAAGGACAGCAAGGATGGAGCAAGGAAAGTCCTTCCCACAACCCCCTGTTTCAAGCACAAAGTCTCCCAGAGCAGAGCAGTTTGCAGAGCCATTGCAAGCACTGACCATTGCGAGTTTGCTCGTGCTGCTCCTTGTCCTGGTGGGGGAGCTGCTGCTGTCCTATGCTAACAGGGGAGTGGTGGCCCAGGCCATACGGGATCGGAGACCCTCGCCCATGTGCCTGTAACAGGTTCATGTTATATGCCATGGCTGCTTGGTGAGTAATGAGTCGAGGGTCGACTGCAAACCTACCCTGATACCCCGTCCATGGTACCTACGTGGTAAACAAAAATTAAAATAAAAATTAAAAAAAAAAAAAAAAAGAGAGACGTGATCTGTTAAGGAACATTCAATTAAAGGCAGTGATAACAAGCATGTTGGTATTAGGTCAGTAACAAGAGCTTTTCATGCACCAGCTGACCTGACACACACACACAACTACAGCTGGTGCTGGGAGGGGAGAGCTCTAAGGGCAGGCAAAACAAGGGGCACAGATTTTCCAGGAGAACCCAGGGCAAAAATTTTTCTATCAAAACTCGTTCTTGTTTTAGTGGTTTCTAAGTTCAGAGAGAAAAAGCTGATGGACAAATTGTAGTTTAATAAACTTCAGATTGATCTCTTCTCTAATTCAACAGAAATGGGTGAAGTTCAAGCAAGTACAAAGCCCTTTCTCCTGGTAGCTACGAGACACTGGGCTGTGGCTCAGGGTGGGGACAGAGAGAGAAGCCTCAAAGGTGAGAACCAGACCTTGCAGCACCCAGGGCTGGGATTCTGGGCCACAGCAGGAGGGGCTGTGCTCTCTCTGCACCCATAGGACACCCAGTGAAGTTCCCAGGAGTATTGGTGGAACCCAGAGAGTGCCCAAAGGTGAGCAGTGATAGGGAATGACACTCCAAAGTGTCTGTGCTACATGACACGTGTATTGCAGAATCAAAGGAAAATCCACCTCCTGAAAGCAGGCAAAAGTCAGGATTTTTTACAATGGCTTCAATTCCATTCCTACAAGGAATGCTAAGGAAGACAGCTTTGCATCAAATGAATTCAAACTCGTCCTGTAGGAAATTTATTAAAAGAAGGGAAACATATGAACAAGGAGAGAGTGCAGGGCAAGTCTTCCCAACACTCAGGCTGCCAAAGCATCCTTCAGTGATGGCAGCAGACAACTCCTCTAGCTTTTACTTTGGGTGTGGAATCTGCATTAAAAAAAGACATCATTTTATCTTCCACTAGAATAAACACATTTTACTTCAGTCCCTGCTTGTTTCAAGCGCAACAACTTTCATCCAATTCTTTTTTTAAATTACTATTTGCCCTTGAAATGTGCACTTTGAACTTCAGCTTTAGGCTACTATTGCATCTGTACAACCCCAAATGATCTCCAAGCTTCTTTTCCAAAGTAGCAGTCTCATTAGTACCTCAGTCTTCCCATTTAATTATTTAAAAATCCATCCTCAGGGAAGGTGAGTTCAAAATACTTGTTTTTAGTACATTTCTTTTGATTGGAAACACATAAAAAATATATTAACCTTGGAACAATAAGACAGTGCTTTCTAAATTACCTTGGTTTGATATTAATGTAATGTGAGCAAGCATGACAAAGATACAGCTGCTGGCCTTCTCCTTGCATTTAAATTTAACCATCAAATGCAGATTTCTAGTAAGCTTGGAAAAAGGAAAATTCCTTGGCCTAGCAAAGAAAACTGATTTACAGCTGCCAGCTGATCTAAGACACAAAACTGAAACTACAGCAAGTCCCCTATTCAGCATCCATAACCCAAATTACAACAGAGGACTCATAATTATTGAAAAAAACCAAATTAGCTATGTTCCAACATTTAGCATTATGAATGGAATTAAACACATCTGCATGTGTGGGCTCCACGTGCTTGCCACGGTCCTCAGGAGTTGTGTACAACACAGACATGTTACTCCACAAGCTTCTGCAGCCTTTGTTCTTTCCTTGCATTTTCCTCCTGGAATATGTTGACTGTGAAGGGTAAAAATAAAGCAGAGACTGCTTCTTTAATATGTGTAAATTTTGGTGGGACAGTTTTATTTGTAATCCAAAATTCCATGCATAAATATAGCCTAAAAGAACTGGTTAGTGATCTTCATTCTGTTCCCAAATGTCATTAAGGGAAGGGATTGGAGAGGAAACTGGTTCACTATGAGGTTCTGGAAGGGAAAAACATCCCATTATGCTTATTTTTCTTATCACTTCACTTCAGACACCTTGCACTGCAGACATCCAAAACTTGTAATTCAGGCTGTGTGATGCCAATAAAGAGAAACAAACTTGGTGTGAATCACTGAGGTCTCTCCAATGATTAAGAACTGAACCGGGCAAATAATTCAGAGGCAGGTGTCTCAAGTCAGATGAGACAGATTCCACTGGTGTGCCTAAAACACACCCAATCACATGAACATGAAATTGCTTTTAGCCTGCCAGGAGTTATTTGGGGGAGCAAAGCTTTCAGGTCCTCTGCACTGCCACTCCTAAAACCAGCAAAGCCCACAGATCTGGAGTGCTGAAAAAAACCTGCAAGAAATTCACTATCTCGTTTTGCCATGCATTTATGTGCACACAGTAAGTGAGGTGGGGAGGGGGGAGAAACAGAAAATGAATTCTTACAGGCAAAGGCACAGACATGACCATATTTCCTCCATAGACAGCAGGTACATATAGAATACTTGTCCCAGTGTGTGGATCTATCCTTTGAACAGGACTTGGAGATTTCCCCAGATTGGGGTGAGGTCCCAGAGGAGGAGGGGGAGGAGTATATGCCCGAATAGGATTTCCAATTAGAACAGAAGGATTGGGCTGAACTGAAAATAAAGATAAAATATATATATATATATATATACATACCAAAAAAAAGAAAATATATACACAAAAAGAACATGAAGACCATTTCTTTGTTTTTTCATCCTAACAGCATCCATCTTTATAAAGTATGTGTGCATCTCTCTAACAGCACAGGTCTGGTACACCAAGAGAAAGCATTAATCAAATACTGTATTCCATTTCAAGAATTTGAAGAGGCAGAAAATACAAGCTGAGATACAGAGAAACAGGTAGCTGGTAAGTGCATTAATGAAAGAATGTCCCAAACTAATTAAATATGCTGACAGTCAGAGTGGCTGTTAAGCACTGCATCAGAAACTAAAATAGCCCTCCTTTCTTTAGCAGGGAAGACAAGCTCTAAACGAATGCTTTTCCAAATTAATAACAAAGTTATTCAGCTGTTGCATGCTACCTTGCAAAGGTATGATCAGTAATATCTGGATGTTTGACAGCACAATTTAACTTCAAAGTACCTCAGAAAACAGTGCATGCAAAATAATGTCCAAACCCTTTTAGTGCAAATACCCTGGTACAGGGCTGTACACGATGAATTTCAAACACAGCTATTTTTCAAAGGCCACCAACCGTGTTTGTGTTAAGGCTTCCAAATAAGTGCACACAACACCTATAAAGGGAGAGCCTCGGAAATATCAAATGTCCACTTAACAGTCCGTTCTGATTCCCACATGCAAACAACAAGTAAATGGCTTTCAAACAGAGAAGAGACCAGATACTCAATGTATGTCAAACTACTGTCAGCTCACTGGGCTCAGGAATTCCCCCAGGAAATGCAGAGGCACTCACCAATTCCATCAGGTGGGAAATGGTCATTCTGGTTATGATGATGGACCTTGCCCTTTAAAGGAAAAAAACAGGAATAGTGATCTTTGCATTCTTACACAAACTAAAGGTTTTTATTTCAAGTGAACATGAAAATTAAACAGAATTTGAAAGGAGTCAGCCCAACAGTTTATTCTTACACATCCAACCATCCAGTTCCACTACTTGACTATGAATTCACAAAGCTGGACATAAAACATCACTAATTCAATTAACCAGTGGGTCATTACAACTCCCTCTGGGAAAACTCTCTCTCCCACAGCCTGTTTTGAGATGCAAAGAGAGTGACAAAAAATATTTTGGATTTCTTTTCCCATAATTTTATTTCCAACTGTCCCACATCTTTCAGAAGCAGCACCCAGGACCAAAGTAACCCCCAGTACTCCTCTGCCATGGCAGCTTTAGTGGATCCATCTTCTGCTCCAGGTTCCAGCTCAAGAATGTTGGAGACAAAGGAGCTGCCCTCAGCTTTACTCAGTTGCTCACCCAGCCCCTTGAGACATTTCTCCCTGTCCCATCTCATTTATCAGCTTCTGGGCTGTGGCTCCTCTGTGACTGCTCCCCAAAAGTGCAATACAGGAGAGTAAAGAACCCCAATGCTCAGGGAAAATTGTTCTTCCTTGGTGCATTGTACATTAGAAAAGGATTTTCACAGACCTGAGTTATCCCTCCTACTTTCTCATGAGTTTGCAGCATTAACTAATTAGTTAATATTCATAAACTGTGAGCATATATTCCATTGCCAGTATGCTCTCAAGTTCTTTGCAGAAATACTTTACTTAATCTGGACCTAAGTACGCTCACAAATTTAAAATAAATCTAAAAACGCTTTGATGCTGCAAAACTTTTCTTGCCCAGGAGATAAGTCCAGGCAGTTTTCCAGCACTCTGAGCAAATTAGTCAGGGTACAAAGACAGGTTGTTTGACAATGTTGACTCATGCATAAACCAGATTAAAGAACTGGTCTCCAAATTTTCCTCTCATTTGAAAAATGAATTATGGAAAAATAAAATAGTAATTGCTTTTCATTGCAGCACTTAAAGAAAGCCTGTTTATTCAACAGAGAAAGATTAAATCTAAAAACGTGGAGGAGCTACAGCCTTAATCACTCATGGACAGCACATAGATTTCTGTATCTGTTACAGTGTCAGAGGCTAGCTGAGTGTACAGAAGTCTGACAAATCTCTGCTCTAAGCTATCAGACCTGTATTTTATAGGTGCCATATTCTTCAAACTGAAATACTAAATAATTACATAAGTTTGTAAGAAAATAATGACGTAAATTTGTAAGAGGAGCTGTCCTGCTCCATGACCTTCAGTATGTCCCTGTATCAGACTGGTAAATAAAAGTCAACTGGGCCACCAGGAAGCTGGGGAAGGGAGTTGCTGTCTTTCTTTTCTCTTTTTCTCTTCACAGTTTTGAAGGCTTAACGATTTTATAACAGTCTGTTATGAACTCAATTGTTACTCAACTTCTCAAAGATTTTCACACCAAGGCTCATGTCCCCACCCATCTCCAGAACACCTAAACCTACCCTAGAACTGACGGTGACTGACAACACCAGAGCACAAATACACCCAGTTTCCTCTAAAAACTCACTCCACCTTTGGAATATAAAAATCCACATTACATAAAGGCTCTCAGAGGAAGCCCAGACCAAGATTGGTGTGACTGCAGGCAGTTAACAGCCTCGTCATTCCTTGGATCCCCCTTGAGTCAACAACCAGGAGTAGAGAGAGCTCTCCAGAGATTTATTCTGACCTGTGGTCCTCACTGACTGCAGGAAACGTCTGGGATGATGATGCACCCTGATTTAAGTGCCTGAATCCAGACCAAAAGCTGGCAGGCAGCGAGTGGGAGGTAGCAAAGTTGTAAAGTCAGAGCTTAATTTACTGTACGTGAGTTTCCCTGAGGGAAACTCTGAGTTCTGGAAACTTTCCCTTTCCACATCACCACCTTCAGTGAAGGCTGTCCCCATCCAAGCCCCACTCCTGGCCAAGCCACACCAACACAGGAGAAGGCACTGCCCTCACAGGTCCATGCTGGCTGTTGGCCTCTCACACAGACAAGACTGAAACATTTTTTGTTCTCCAAAATCTAACCAGCAAGGAGGTTTTTAATGTCCCTACATAAATCCAGGAGCAATTCTGCTGACTAAGAAGTGCTGTTTGTACAAAATCACTTTTCAGCACAGGCAAAAGACAAGCCCTGACTCACACAATGTCCATAAACTCTCCACAAAACACGTATTGCTATTGGAGACTGCTCTTATTTTTTTGCTACAAAATATGCCAGCATTAGGTTTCAATCCTTCATTTTTCATGTTAAATACTGTGCTTAGGATGTCTAAAATAATCAAAACCAACCATCTGCTTTTAAAGCAAAGGGAAATGGATCCCTGATCCCAGCTGTATTCTCACAGTATTTGATTATTACTTGGTCACTGCTCTGCTGTTACTGCACACACTCACTACCTGGCAATGGCATTCAGAGGGAAGATTTTATTTAGAATTGTGATATAGGTGGTTTAAACACTTCAGGTCTTAAGCTGAAAATAGAGTGCTGGCAGTTTGACAGCACAAGGGCTTAGTTTACCAACAAACTAAAGCAAAATAAACAGAGCTGTCTACTTACAAGACTCTCACTTTCCCTAACACTCACTCCCCTTTTTTTTCTAAATTTACTATACCTGCATTTTCAAGTACTTTATTTTTTTTCATTTAGGAAACTAAAATAATAATGATGTGCTATTATTAAGGAGAAGACTGAAGAGCTCATGAAAAATGGGAATACAGCAGTGGCTTTTAAAGACAATTTAGTAATTTCTGTTTTTCTGTAAGCCCAGTGTTTTGACACATGACTAGAAGCTTTAGAAATCTGGTGTTTGTTTCAGAAAGTAATGCATGCATCTTGATGAAGAAACCAAATGTTCTCACTTACAAGCTCCCTTTTGGGAAGGACTGCCAAAGGGAAGGCTTTCCTTTTTGTATTAAAAAAACCTGTGGTAAAAATTTCATTTCAATGATACAGCCTGGAACAAAAATGCAAAGCTATGGGAAATATGTGCAGTTCTTCCTTTCTGTACACTAAGTTCACCACAAAGCTGACAACCTGCATTTCAGTTCCATCTCTAAACACAATTAAATTAAATTAAAACCCAAATGATTTTGAGAAAAACTAGAAAGAACTATTAAAACAGAATTCATTACTAATATATCACCCTCCAAGAAAGCTCTAAAATTTAGTGTTGTTCTTTATCATCCTAAGGAAGCTATGCATTTTCATCACTTCTTCACCTGCTTTTATAAAAAATGCTGATGAAATTACCACTCAGGTAATTTTATCTCTCTGCCCTCTTGATGTTAATGAAATCTGGTCTTCTGAAGGACATTATCACTGAGCTAATATATGCAATAAACAGTTTACAACGTATTTTTAATTACACAGAAATTATCTTACATAACTTAAGTCCCTGAATTTTAAATGCGATTTTTAAACCAAACCAAATCCCTTTTGGCTATTATTTTGTTGTCCTCTTTTACTCCTTGCCACTGTCTGTGTCAACCTGTTGTTTTTTGGGACATAGTCAGAGCACAGCTTGGGACAGTGACTGGCTCTTGCTCAGAGGGTTTAATCTGGTTTATCTAAATCCTGAGTTTCCATGGCTGAAGTTCTCCAGGGTCACATGAACACACCAGAGTGAGTGAGCCAAGGTGTGTTTTAGTAAGGAAACCAGGCTTGGACAACCCCAAGCTATATTGCTAAAAACTTTATGATAATACAAGTCTAGAGCTTTCACTTGAAAATGCTGAGGATCCCTCTGGAATTTGCATTCATATCTGATTGCACTAATGCAATTTTAAAATAAACAGCTTGTTCCATAAACCTTTCATGTTATTCTCCACATTCACTTCCAGTTTCTGCCAGAAGCCATCAGCAGTAACACTTTACCTTTGGAGGTGACTGCTGCTGTTTGGTGGGGTTGGCTGAGTGCTGGTGCCGCAGAGCTCGGGGGATGAACTCGGGGGCCAGAGGGTTCAACACGTAGGTTTTCTTTAACTCCAGAGCTTCCAGCTGAGCTTTGATCTGCTCAAATGTGATGCCATGAAGACTTTCGTTCTCGTGGCACAGGGCAATAAACCTTTCCCAGAATTTCCTATGGAAATGATTTTTACAAACAGTGAGGAAGGCTCAATGGCTGTTATTAAAATGGAAACAGATTTAATGTAACTGTGGGACACTTTTATTTTGTGTGTGTGCTCATTTTACACACCAATCCATCCACCCTCAACCTGCTCCCTGCAGCTGAACCCCAGAGCACAGTGCAAAGCTCCCCAGCCATTCCAAATGGACACACAGCTCTGTCCATGTGCAGCAGGTCACAGCCCTGGCTGGGTAGCACATTTAATATTCATTCCATGGACAGCTCCAACTCAGAACTTTTTCCTAAAAAACCCAAATCAGCAAACTCAGTGCTTAAAATTCTGGAATGTATGTGATTTAAGGCATCTATCAAAGCTCAAACAGTCACAGGAATTACACACAGATTCTCAGAATGTTCTCGGAACATGTCAAGAACATTCTCTGCATTCAGGCAGATCCTTCAGTGTAACAAATACCAAAGCTAACAAAAATCAAATACAACAGGTTTTGAGATATCCCCTCAAAACCACTCTTGTGAAACACTTCAGAGGCACATGAAAATCAGTATTTTTGGGGGTTTCTAGAGATTCTTTGAGATCCCCCAGTGGAAAACAAACAAAACCATAAATTTTAGTGTGTCTAATTTTTCTATAACATAGAGAAGTATTTTTGAGCTAGGAAAACAACCATCAGATGATGCATGACTTGACTATGAAAATTCTGTTTCCAACTATTTGGAGGATGAAGGGGTTATTTAAACCATGTAATAAAAAAGCATTCCTCCCTGTCTTCTGCTTTCTCATGACACGTCTTTCCATTGCTTTATAAAAAAAAGGTTTGTTTTTTTTTTTGTTAACATCCACAGCAGAATCTATACAAAATTTTACACTTATGATTTCTTTTTAACCTCAAAGGAACATTTCGGGTGAAGTTACTGAAGCTTAAAAGATATTTAAGTAAGGTCTGAAGATGTCACTTTAAAAAAAAAAAAATCTGATGAGCTGTCTCTTTCAAAAATATCAAGAGTAAAGGTGTGCCTGACTATAACTCCTGCTTGTTCACCCTTCAGTAATAAGGTCTGGCCTATCAGCAAGCACTGTTCTTTTCCCAAAACCTGCAAAATGAGAGATTGCTGCACATTAATTGTACCAGCAGTGTCACATTTTGCTGAGTAGCTGACTTTGTGAGAAAGAACAAATGGCTGTCTTGCAAAAATGCTGTGATGCTAGTGATGTTTTTAAGAATTCAAAATAGTTTTCCCTAAAAGCCCATTTCTGTCGTGATTTTATAGAGGCAAAAATGCTCTTTTAGAATTCAGGATGCAAGTTGGCCCTTTTTCTGCATTTTGCTCTAAGGCAAATAGCTCTTGCAAGGTTTTAAATGAGAATTAAAAACCAAAATTAAATGCATCATCAGAATGCTTTAATGATGGAATTCCCTCTGATTAATCAATTCAGTCACCAAACCTACTGCCAAGTACCACAAATCCCCTGAGACCCATCCACTTCTGCTGAGAGTGCCCCAAGCAGTCTCTCTACACATGGAACACTTGTTCTGGGGTCTAAGAACAGAGAATAAAACCCTGCTGTCTCTGTCTGAGCATGCTCAGGAGTTTAAGGGGGGTGTCTGCCAAAACAGCCCTGTCGAGTCTGGTTGGAGCACACAGGAATGTAATGATTACCCTGGGCATGCTTCACAAAGCTCTCTACAACTATCATTACAGTCATGACTCCTTTTGACAGGTATTAGAATATTTATAAAATTCAAGTACACTCTAAACTTTTTTGAGGTCTGTTTTTCCTAACGAAATGCCACTTCTTTCAGACTTCTCTACTCCTGTTCTACTAAAAAAGAATCATCTTCCCAGCAGCCTCCCTGAGCCCCTCCAGCACTATTTTCAAAGAGTGAATGTTCAATTATTCAGTGAAACAAGACAATGGTGTATTAAAGGGAAAGCTCAAGATACATCTTAATAAAGTTTCAGTGCTCCTCGTTTCTTAATTATCTTTCAGTTTTATAATTTGGAACAGCTCTTCATCTATAAACAGCTGCTGGTCTTCAAAATGCAAACTCAACCCTTACGTGCCAGCACTGTAATTTATTTACCATGCTGACAGCCTATGTTTTTATTTTATTAAGTTTTGCCCACCCTATTTCAGATATTTTGAAGGAGCATTCAGGACACACAGGGGCTCTTTCTCATCAGCTCATTACCTAAACCAGCCCCTGCCTAAAATCCCAACCAGGTAAAGGGAAAAGTGAACTAAACCTACAACAATTATTTCTCTGTCAGTAAGATGTAAGAAGCCATTTAAAGCAGATCACTGCATTCATGTACAGACACTCCTGACATAACCCCAGCAGAGAAGTGGTGAAATTCAGGTTATATTTCATAAATACAGTAAACAAAGGTTTGAGTTCCATTTGGCTTTTTCAACTCCAATCTTTGAAAACCACATCCCTTTTCAATACAATAGAAGCAGCATTGCTCAGGAAAGTAGAACACAACATAGATATAACAACTAACATGTATTTTTAGCTTTATTTTAATAATGTAGTCAGTGCACTGTTTCCTCTCTTTGAGAATAAGCTGCAGGGTTTATCTCTGATCATCTCAAAATTTGAGAGCTCTTCCATCGAAAAAAAACTCTTTGAAGAACAAGAACTTGGAACCTTTAACGTAAGTGTTTACAGATCTCAGCATTTTCCACATTTCTTCATTTACGTCTAAAAAATGTAAATTCACTCAAATCTTAACGAGTTTTTTTCTAGTGTCATGAAGACTTATCAAAACATAAATAATGTTTTTCAAGTCTTCTACCATCTGACGACTGCCATAATATTCAAATATGTTACATCACAATTTTAAACTCCAAATTATGCATTACCTTTATTTGTATATAGAATTGTAATGAGTATACAAAGAACCCCTACTAGAAAGTAAAATGAAGCACATTCAATTGTTAAGTGAAAATCTGAGCAACTATAAATACATGAAAAGTCAGGTTATCAATGGCCAGGTGTAGGTATCTTATATTTTTCCCTGTTATACATGATGACAACCATCACTTTCCTAAATCCACCAGTCACAAATAAACACATTTTCCAGTGCCCTTAGCCCTGATTAACCTAGGAACATAGAGAAAGTACCTGCATCTTCCAATGGAACATAAAGCAATAGGATCTCCCACCACAGCTACCAAGGATTGTGCTCTTGTAATGGCAGTGTTGAGAAGTTTGTAATTAGACAGAAAACCATAATCCAAGTCTTCTGTTGAATCCTCCAGTAACTGCTCTTTCCTTTTAATTGGAGTTTGCTTATGTTTGCACGTGTGCCGTGTTCGTACTGTGCTGAGGAACAAAACTCTGAACTGTTTTCCTAAAATGAAACAAAAAAAAAAAAAATCTCTGGGATAATTGTTGCTATTTCTGCTCATACCACAGCCAGACCAGTGCCCTTGCCAGCCAGATTTCACACCCAGATGTTCTGAACTCATAGCTACCCTTCACATGAAGAGCTTTATGCAAGAATAATAAGATTTAAAAATTTTAAAAGATGCACTATAAATAGCATATTCCATTACAAGAATATTTCCTCTTTAAAAAACTTACTTTTTCACCTTGATATCAATCACTCCTGAACTTTCCAAAATGTTAATTATCTTTACAGCATTGCCAATCAGTCAATAACAAATCTTGAATTTATTTATTCTACCTTAAAAATAAATTCTGGACGTTCTTGATTCATATTTTTAAATTTTTCAAATATATGAATATCCACCATGAAAAAACAGAGCAAACCACTCACTGTCACTCAGTTACTTTATCATCTGCCTTTGTTTATTACTGACTAGAAGTGCAACCTAGCAACAGGCTATGCCTACACAAAATCCTTGTTATCAATGTGATTTCAGGAAGAAACACCTAAATTTTTAGATTCCTTGCAAGTTATTCCACAGATGGAAAAGTAAGCAGTAAAACATTTCAAGGCTAAAGTTCTTTTACTTTTGTATTTGGAACTTTAAAACCTATCGGTTTGTTTAAAAAGTTAAAATTATGTTTAAAATCTATCAGTTTCCACAGTTTTCACTCAATTTGTTTTTGAAGTGGGGTTGAACTTAATTCTGAGAAAAGATAAAGGTATGTTTTTGAGCAAAAAGAAATCTCATCTCCATGAGAGTTGAGCTGGAGCAACATCTGTATCAGAGCTCTCCTTTTGCTGCCATGGCTTTAGGGGAACTTTAGTAAATGACAGGGTAATTTTATCCAGTTATTACTGCAGCAGAGCCATTGCCCCATGGGCAGCCCAGCTGTGGGGCCAGCCCTCAGCTCACCCTGCACGTTGAGCACCCTCTCCACGCTGACGTCGGACAGGCGCTTCTTGCGCAGCTCGGCGCGGATGCGGAACACCTGGTCAGCGTACGGGGTCACCACCCCGATGCTGCCGTCGTCCAGCTTGCCCCAGGCCACGGGCCACTTCCTCCTGAGCTCCTCCACACGCTCCACCACCTCAAACACCTTGGGAACAAAGCAGGATTCTTAAAAGTCACATCCCCACCGAGCATCACTCTTTGATAGGGAAAGGGAATTCGAGCTTTAAAGCATTGAATCACTTCTATGACACAGTGTTACACAAGCAATGATACTAATGCATCCTGCAGTGATACTCAAGTATCCTGGATTAAAACAATGTATTCACTACACAGCACCCTTTTTTATCTTGAAGTAAGTTTTCGCACAAAAGCTGCAGTTAAAATTACAAACTTCAGAATTACCTTATTAATCTTAATTCTTAGGTTCTTACAAAAATGTCAAGTGCACTAGGACCTTTCTTGCCATACTTCAACTTACTTCTGCAAGTAAATATACTGTAAGTATAAGTATTTCTGTAAGTAAATATCTATTATAAATATATATTTTAGATAAAATTTAATTTTTTTTCTGGATTTGATATATGTCATCTTAGAGTCTGAGAACTCTAGACACAAGTCTGTATACCAGAGCACAATCATCTCCCATTCCAAAGGATATGATTGGGAGTTTCAGATTATCCATCAACTGCTAATTCCTCTCTGTGAAATATTATGAAATGTGCTGACAAGACTAATGTGTAATAAAACCTGAACACTTCCTCCAGCAAGGAGACAGCCTCCAAGTAACCTCCTGCCAGAGCAGCTCATTTCAACACACCAGAGGTACTACACTGCACAAGGCATTCCTGAGTAACTTCAGAGAAGATTTGTGATTCCTTTTTTATTTTTTAATTTACATTCAGTAAGTATTTCTCCAGCTATTTAAAGCATGGTAATTAATGATGCTGTTTTCCTACAGCATCACAAATGCAAACTCAGCCTCTTAAAGAAAAAAAAATCCGTTAATCCTTAAAAATTCAGAAATAGTTTATTTTTGGTAATTTCAGAGGACAGTGAAAATATGGGATTGTTTTTAAGCAAGTCCTGAATGTTTTTGTGACATCAATTCTCACATTTACTAGCCGGCTCTACTGACAAAGGATATTAGAACAAACTTTGATATCTTTAAAAATCATAGCATGAAAATAATGATCTTTTATAGGTATTTTGGCGAGATTCTCTGAAAGTATATAGCCTCTGGGTATGTATTTAGAATTAATACCACATAGAGAAATTTTAAAATTAAGACCTACAAGGGAAAGTGTATTTCCCAGAATAATTCTTAATATAGGCATCAATGAACCACAAGATGCCCCAACGCAAATATCCATAAAGGGTCAAACAGAAAAAACTCCCTCATCATCTAATTTCAGTTTTTCCTGCTGGTGTTTCAGGAGCTGCTGTCCTTCATTTCTGCCTGTGGCCATTAATGACTCACAGTTTTCAGACAGTTACTTGGCCACTGAAGATATTTTTAGGTCTTTTACAACTTTTTTTAAATGGCAAAGCAATCCAAGTAGATTAATGAAAGCAGTCAGGTGTCCAGAAGTCATTGGAGCTTCTTATTTAAGGAGATATTTTAACTCAGCAAAGGGTGTTTAACAAGTACAGCACAACAACAACAGGCTTCAAATTGTGCAGCAGATGAACCCCACCATAATCAACAAGGGGAAACAGGCAGCTCTGCAGTGCTTCACAAGCACTAATCAGAAATTCCTCTTAAGTCTATAAAAATTACTGCTATTTCTTAGATTTTCTCTCCCTCCCCTAACTGGAGGTGACCGGGAAAAGGCATCTTCCACTATGAACAGCTTTATCAAGTCAGAAGGTGGGAGTGGGTGCTGCTGCATGTGTTTGTTTTTGTGGGCTTAGGTTGTTTGGTTCTTTTAAAAACAAGGGAAGGAATGAGAACAAAAGCAGGTTTTGAAGAATACCAATAAACCTAGGTGAAACAAACAGATTGAGAATAAGTTCTCACCTAAAAAAATCTCATCTGCACATTATCAGTTAGACACTGATCCTAAACATATTAAAGGAAATGTGAAATGTTACTCCAGAGGACTCTTATCTGAGTGGGAACATTTCTACAACAGTCAAAGAAATCTAAGTTTTACTTCAAATTGCAGTTACTCTCAGTTGCTAAGATACCTCTATCAGAATGTCACATAAATTATCAGGAAAGACATCCTGAAGAATGAGCCTGGGAGAATGAGATGCGGCTTATAATTTGCAGAGAAAAAAGAAGGTAAATTAGTGGAAATGTTTACAATTGCAATTTTCATTACATCATGTTTAGCAAACTCCATGTTCCCCTCTCCTAGTAGAGGACAATTTATGTCTTCCACCCACAGTGAGCATAAACCAGTGAATTCGGGGGAGTGGAGCTTTAAGAAAACAATCAGCAGTAAAAGCAAAGAAGAGTTACCTCTGCATTATTGTAAAAAGCTGTACTGTTTTTTTCTTGCACATCTTCTCCACGTGCTGTGAAGAAAGTCAAAGGGTAGAAATCTTTGTGTGCTGGCTGCTTTCCACTTGCCATCAATTTGCCTTCATAGAAAAGTTCGGATGTGTAACTGTAACGAGGCAAAACAGGGTAAAATGTGGAGTCTACACATAAGCTCGCTGATAAAATATGCAAATCTCCCTGATGAAATATGCAACCACAAAATACTTCATAAGGAAAATAGAACCACTGATTACTATTCAGCATCTTCAAATGATTTCTCTGAACTGATATTTCCCTACTACAGACACAGCAGAAGGCACTAAAAATATGCTTCTCCAACACTTTTTCTACAAAGGCTGTTTTTTCTTCTCATCTAAAACTCGACAGAGTCATGAGCGTTCTCACTGATGTTTCACTCAGAAGTTCTGATGGCTGGAAACTGGGCAAAAAGAACACTTGCTGCCTGGCACTGGTTATTCCCCAGGCTGGACAATGAGCTTGCTCATGCCAGTTAAGAGTTATTGAACTTGGAAGATAAATTTACTACAGATTTCGTGTGCACTGAGCCCGACGCAGGCCAAGCGTTCAGCTGTCAACCAAGCTTTTCTTCTGTGACTTCTACTCCAGGCTGATCTATGTTGCTAGAGACCAGAAACACAACCAGAACAGAGTTCCTCTGCTGGCAGCAGCCATTCCAGCAGCTGGCTGACTGAAAGAGAAATGAGGCAAAAACTACTTCACAATGAAAAGTAAGAGGGAAAAAGGCAAACTGAATGGAATAAGACAAAAAGGCAGCAAGGAGAGACTGCAGAGTGTTGTAAATGCTGCATGCTACTGCACAGTACAGCTAAATTAATGCACTGGCTTCCAATCATTAGTGAATTTTGGTATCATCTCCCTTTCAGTGCTCAACCTCCAACCTTAATGTTCTTTGGGTATCTCTCAGAGGCTGCATTAGCCTGAGTACAGCCTGACATGACAAAGCAGGAGACTCTGCAGCTGGTAGCTCCATCGAGTTCTTCCAGGATTCCAGCTATTGCAGCTTAAGATGGAAACAGCTGCTCATGGAAAAGCCACAGAAATTTGTCTGCTACCAAATCACCATCAAAGCACTGCAGCCCACTCCTGAGCTGAACTGGCTCACCCTGGACAGCCCTGAAGAACATCGGGTTCCTCTCTGGGCTGGGTTGCAGCAGCCACTCCAAAGCAGCCAGAGGGCAAAACTAATAGTCTCTTCTGCAAATTAACTCTTAGTAATGAGATCTGATTAAACAACAAAACTTTTCTGTATGGGCTGTTCTTTCCAATTACAGCTCTAAAGCCAGGCCGAACTAATGGCTCATTCTTTCTTCAATTTCTCATGGTGTCTCTGCTTCAGTGAGGTAGAGATGATTAATGAACCCTTCATCTTCCAACACATCTGTCCTAAGTGTCATGGTCCCATTTGCCAGGGGAAATTCCACATTATACACAAAAGGAGATTTGAGACATCTCCTAAAGGGACCACCATGAGAGTGTTCAGCTGGTGTCACCTCACAGAGGAACACTTCCAGGGGAATTGGGCACACTGGACTTTCACCAGAGAGCCAACCAGTGCCAGTGGTGTTTCTACATCCCCACCTCAGTGTTCAACACAGTGGATCTTTCTTGGAACTCCCTGTCTGAACCCCAGCTGCTGAAGTGAATTTTGATGATCTTTCTGAGGCAAATGACATGGAAGTGGTCTCTAAAGAAAAGCTGAAATGATCCCTTCCTTTCCAGATGTTCTCTCGTTTCAAACTCAGAAACTCAAAAAATGGCTAAGAAATCTAGCAGCACTCAGCCTATAATTACAAAGTCCATAAAATGAAGACAGATCAAGCTATGCAAAAATTTATTTTACATTCTCACTTTTGATTCCCCAGAGCACTTAAATATTTCTGCTTTTGCTTTGAACACAGTGATAACCTAATTAGTATGACTGGATACCAACATAATATTCCTCAGTACATATTTGAGCCAGGATTTAAACTTTAGCATTTTTCCCCATGATTGCACTTATTCTTTCCAGCACAGCTCATGGATGAGCTTATTACACTGGCAGCCATTAGTTTATCATAGCATAAAAATGCAAACTCACTGATTAATGTGTCTTGAAAGAAGTAATAAAAGATGTCAACAGTAAAGAAACATGTTCAAAATTTGACCTATTTTTTCCATTCACAGTTGCATATCCATATGTTCCTTACATTGCCCACAGCTTACCATTCCAAGAAGATCCAGCCCAGTAAATCTAAAATTCTGAAATGGTTCAAAGAAGCACAGAGCCTTATAAAAGACTGCTGGGTGGTTAAAAAGGGAAAGTTGGCTCTTCTTTGGTTTAGTGTGCAAGCAGCCAAAGCATCCCCACCTGAATGAGGGGTCTGTCCCACAGCCCTGGCAGCTGCTCTAGGAGACCAAATTACAACATGAATTACTAATTAACTTTGAAACAAGTACGATTTCATGACAGAAACACTTCAGCTGTGCTTGGCTCTTTTGTTCAGCGGCAGCAGTCAGAAGAAGCACATGATACAGTGAAAAAGTTCACACCTACTTGATGATTGCTTCATGGGAGCGATAGTTCTCACACAGCAGGATCCTGCACGGGAATTCTGCAGGGTAGTGCTCATAGAGCCGGTCGAGCAAGGAAACATGAAGGTTTCTCTCCCTGGCAAATTCACTGTAGACAAAAGGACTGAGCTGTAATAGACACACACACACAAAGAAAATGTAACTAAATGGGTGGACTCGGAATTTCACGCTCCCAACAAACGTATTTGCATTGTTTATGCACCAAACCAAAAATGAAACCTCCCTTTTACTGGACATTCATTTCTGAGTTGGAAGAGACAGACCATGGCTATTCACAGAAATGCTCCTTCCTACCAGAAAAGCAACAAAAGACCAGCATGTTCTTAAAGGAACAATAGAATACTCAACTATGCAAAGAGCCCTTCTATCTAAGTTTAACACTCCAAACTGTGTTTACAATGACTTTACACCATTATTCTGACAACCACTTTTACAATTATTACCACAAATAGTACAAATCAGAAAACAAAGAAAGTTTAGTACCATTTAAAAAGTTAAATAGAAATGTTGTTGAAAATCAAAAACCTGGTGACCTATTTACTGTTATACTAAACTCCTACTGGGCTTGTTTAACAATAAAGCCACCATCTATTACAGCAGGAAAAATAGAACCAAAGATGATGAAAATGAGATGTTTAAGATACAATGTCAAAGTGTAGAAATAAAGCCAATCTATCTTGTCATTCTGAATTCATATAATTCAGATTCTGAGTTTCACTTCAGCTAAATATTAGTTTTTGTGTCTTAGATCCTGAGCTACAGAGCAGCCTGAGATACACAGGCCCAGGGAAGACTTCATCCACCCAGCTGGGCTGATGAGATCAAGCCTGAAGTAAGAATTCCAAGCACCTGAAAAGCATTTTGAGAGCAGTATTTAAAAAGCACAACCCCAGTTCTTGGCATTGCTAATGCCACTGAAATTATCCTGTAGTATTAAATCATAGGTGGCACCACCATTCTGAGTTTGTTACTGTACCAAAGCAAACATCCACTCTACTGCTACTCTGAGATGCAAAGAGAATTAAAGGCAAATCTATAAAAACAAATAAATCTGGCCTAAATCAATAAAGCAAGTAAAGCTGACTTTTCCAAGCATGCTTTCTCATGCCTACAGGCTGCAAAATGACAGGCATAATCAGTGTTTTAAACTCTCCAAACCAAGCAGCTCCCAGGCACTTTGCAAAAACATAAAAGCACTGGCTAGTTTCAGTTTCCCATTCCTCACTTGTTCAAATCTTCACCAGATTAGATGCTTCTAATAAAAATTTAAAGTTCTCTCAATCCTAATTCTCCATATTCTTGAATTCTTTTAAAAATCAACAGGGAATACCAGTCATTAACTTCTGACTATAATAAATATCCTCCTATCTTACTGAAATAATGTCCCTGGAATTCTCCTTGGCTTCCCCACCTATTATATGATTTGGTGCAGATAAATAACTTAAATAGATAAATACAAACATTATACATATGCACTTCATACTCAAAATTTGCATAGTTCTTACCTGCATATGGTCTCCAGCCAAGACAATTCTTGTGTTTTTATCAGCTAATGCTAGAGGCATAATCGTTTCACACTCCATAGCTTGAGCAGCTTCATCTAACAGAATGTGTGTAAAAAACCCTGTGAAACAGAGATATCAGCAAATAAATGAAATTTGAAATATGATAAAATGAATATTGATAACAAAACAAGAACTTGGACTCAAAATTCTGTATTCTGATAATAAGCAAAACTAGAATTAAAATAAGTATGGCTTACACAAATTAATTTCTAGCAACTACCAAAAACCACATAATTTTCAAACCCATCAAATGACCAAGACTGGTCACCTGATTGCCAGTGACATTAGAGGAGCCCCCAGGTCTGCCTCTTTCTTGTGATACACATAAAATTAAACACGTGTTTTATCCGAGCCCTCCTTACACCAAGAGGAAATATCTTTTGGCAGATCATCCCTCAAGAGGTTTCTCAAATCTGAAGTCATTTCACCACCATGAGACTTGAAGAGTTTTGGACAATAACAATGACAAGGAATTCCTCATGTACTTGAGTCCTAGTAACTATTTTATATGCTGTATTTCCCATTAAAATTGCACACATACCTGAGCACTTTGCTGGTTATGGGCTTAAAGGAATGTTGGGGGGGAAAAAAGGAACAGAAGTTGAAGGAAAATTTTAAATTCAATCTTATGATAATATTGGACCAAAGGTTTGGTGGGAATCTATGCAGTGGAGAACATGCACTTGAAAAAAAACTTGCCCACTGTAGAGTTATATTCTATAAAATCTGAACTCACAATAGGTACAGAAGTGGTTTTATACATTGATGTCTGTAATATATTAAGGTTTAAAACAAAGTATTACAGGACTTACTGCACCATCCAATTCAGATTACATACATAAAAATGTAGCAATTTTCTTTGGAAAATATGAATTTCATACAGCTGTACACACATTGCTATGGCATGACTGTACACAGCCTGCTGCCAAACAAAGCAGCTATTTCTATCTAAAGACCCAGAAATATTTACCATAAATTCCATATTAGTTTTCTCTGTTGCAACAAATGCTTAAATGTAGCCATAAAAATCTAACCCTAACAACTTATGTAAAGAAATTCCATTTCTCCAAAAAGCAGATGGATTTAATTTGGAGATCAGGAAAATAATAAACCCTAAGCAGCCTCAACCCCAAAAAATAAGCCTAATATACTTCAGTTTAGAAAACAACCCTAAATGTATCATGTTAACAAAGACAGGGGTTGTATGTGTGGGAGTTGTTTGCAAAGCTAAACAGTTCACAAAACAAGGGAAAAAAGCTCTCTGTTATTTATGCTTACATGCTCCACTGAATAATGACCTTAAAGAGCATAATATTCAAAGTCAGAATCTCAAACAGAATTTTCCCTCTTGGATCTCAGAAACACCAGATCATAGATAGTATTGCTGCCTTTTTTTTTTTTTATAAGAAGAAAAAAAAAAAAAGAACAAGCAAAAGGTTAATTAGAATGCCAGCAGTCTGCAGTTTTGTAATAAACATTTATTCATTAAGAAAACAAAAGAGCATTTTAAGATTATCATTGTTTACTTTATTTTTTAACAGTTCCAAGAATTGGGTAAGGGATCAAGACTGGCAGGAGGAAGATAATTCTCAAGCATGGCCACTTCTTGTCTAGAAATTATCTTACCTGGTTCAAGATCCAGCTGACATAGATACTGTGATGTATTTAAAGTAACAACTACTACTCGTTGCTTAAGAATATCTTCCTTCTGTGGCATCTGAAAGGTGGAATGTGTGCTTGAAATCAAACAGTACTGATGCACAACTGGGTGAACAGTCTTTACCCAGCGATTTCGGAAATATACCCTAGGAAAGAAAAAGGGGCTTATTTTCCATGAGCTTTGAACACAGCCACAGCCTCATATTTCAAATATTAATATTCTGTTTTCTGGTAAATAAACATCATCTTCAAGAAGCAAAATGCCACAACTATGCAGAATTACATGTTAAAATGTCTTGGATTCACCTTCTAGTATTGCAGTGCAGTTTTACATACATGAACAGTTAGCAGGTTTTAATTCACATATAGAAATCTGTAAATTCTTCAAGTATTTATGTCCTGTGATCCTCACATCACTATTGAAACTTACAATAAACTCATTTTAAAAAATATTTCCTGACCTGAAATGTAACTATAACCCAGAGTATGGAACTGACAGTGGTCTGCACATCTCAGCTACTACAGCTGATATATGAAATATATTCAAATCCTGTTGTTCCTTTCACCCATGTGTTGCCCGAATTCTACAAACCAAACATGAGGTGGATTCATCTTTTTATCATTCAGGGCCACAGCTGTGATACTCTGAACAAAAGAATGAGAAAACAGTGCCAGAAATTTGGCTGGAGTCTAAAATCTAAGGACACTGACTGGACTTCAGACACCCCTCCATGACACATCAGGTCATTTTAACCACCATCCCACAGGATCAGGGATAAATTTTCTCAGGAAGGGATGACCTGTTCCAGCCAGTTTAGCTACATGGAAGAGAAGCACAGACACAAAGTCTGTGCCCCAGAATCAGAGTACAAATAACTCCACAGGGGTGAACACATCCAGCAAGGAGCTGCATAAAGGTGCCTTGTGACACCTCCATCAGGTGTTCCTCACCACTATCATCTCTACCAAGAACTATAAATTTGAAGTAGAACCTTAAAACTACAAGAAATTATTGTACAAAAATTAAACTTTGGAATTAAAGTTTTTAAATTTATTTCCAAAGCAAATTATGATGAAATTAATTAAATTAATTTGTTCTAAAAATGGGATTTAATGCTGTTGAGTTGATCTATTCATTACTTTCTTTCTCTTGCACCCATAGTTCAAATCACTAATAAAGTGTTTCAAAAAGTGTAATTATGCACCTAATTGCAGAGCATGATTGCACTGGTTGGACTCTGGATATCACATGTCCACCCACATCTGAAAATTACAGCTGAGCTCCATGTAATGTGAGAGAAACAAGTACTAGGATTAGAATAGATCTGGTTTGTGAAGATACAATGTCCATTTTGGACAAAATGAAATGCAAAAGGCACCTCAGTACCCTAAATTACTTTTTATTTGACAACCAAGGCAAATCCACACTTGGAGACCAAAGGTAATTCCAGGTAAAACTGGGTTTAGTGCAGGAACAGCCCCCACACTCCTGAGTCATTCTCAGAATAAGAGGCTTCTAATGTTACCCCCATATATTTATTTTTCTCAGCTATCAAATGGATGAGCTTTATTTGATAAACTGCTATTACACCAAGTCATGGCCTAACAGCTACAACAAGGGAGTGAGATAACCCCTGCTCCACTTTTGTATCCTCAGCTTTTGTGTGCTTCACCTTCCCAACCTAAACTGAGGTAATACTTACCCCCACCTCACAGAGCATTACTGAGTTTATTGGGAGTTTATGTTTGTAAAGCACTTTGAGATTCTTGGATGAAAGGTGCTATTGAAATGCAAAATATTATGGTTATTAGACATTATTATACCATGCACTGTCTTTTATTACAAAAATTCAACTGTGGGTGACTCACAGATTGGCTGACAGCATTTCAAACTGCATTGCTGCTTACCCATTAATTTCTTTTATTTTGATGTGAGATCAAATAGGTATCCCAGAGCTATTATTCACTACTGGCATAAAAACACCTGACAGATGTGACTACTTCGAAAATGTCATGAGAGAAGCTAAGCCTCACTGAACAAGGACTTTCTTTCTCAGGTGCAACTCAGGCTAACAAAATCACCCATAATTCCATTATTAGATGCTTTCTTCTCTCAAAGTTGGAAGAACCAATTACAAAAATGGGGTTTAGCTTAACACCAATCGTAACATTTCATCCTACAACATGCCCTTAACTTCTGATTAAACAAAAGACTAAACTTCTAAAATGTTTAGTCTTAAACCTGCATGACCAGAGTCCCTTAACTCCAGCAGAGTAAGGTAGTTACTAATCAAAACACTCATTAGTACCCACAACACATTTTATTATTATTATTATTATTATTTGGGTACAAAGTGGGCAAAAGCTGCAGCCACAGAACCCAAACCAAGCAACAGCTTACAAGAGAGATTTTTTCCTGTCACATTCCTCATATCAAGGCTTTAATTCTGGAGAAATTAAAAGCTTGCAGGGTAAGGTCTACCCAAACCACAGGCAGTGAAATTACTGGAACATACATGGAGCATTGCCTCAAAATGGAAATCCCAAAAGATTATGGATTAGGAACTCAATCTTCTGCAAACAAAGGCACTGAATATATCCACTGTATTTAATGCTTGGTTAGCACACAAGGAATCTGCATCTTCTGTGGAAATTCAGTTCACCTTTATTTCTAAGTGTGGCATCTGGATACCTTCAACAGAAGCCTCAGTTTCTGTGTACCTCCAGCCAATGAGCCAAAGAATGCAACAAGCTGTCAGCTGACCTGCCTGTGCTTCCATCACCTTCCCTGCCCTGACATCAAAAAATATATTTTCCCCAACTAAGTGTCATTCAAATCAAGTAGTTCCAGGGTGGGATTGCTTCTACCCACTTCAAAACACTTCTAAAATTTAATGAAGGGGGAGTCTGGAGTCAGAACCTCTGAGGGAGGCTAAAAAGAGTTCCACTTGCACTCCTGTCCTACAACAGTGACTTCTTCTGGTGACTCCTTACAACAGAGTGGGGGGGGCCTTCAAAACTTCTCCCAGTTCTGAACTTGGTCCCTCTCAGTTCAGAATACAAAGGCCAGGACTCTCCCCTTCAGGCTGTGCTCCAGGAAACCCTTCTTGGATACATCCCACCTCAGCTTTTGTGCTCTTACCTCTCACCTGAAATCCCCCCAGTAAAAAAAGCACAGAAACTCAGAGAGAAAGAATTTAGCAGGCTAATTTCATGTCTCTGCTAAGAAACCATTAAAAAAAAATCTAACTAGTCCCAAGAAGCCTAAAGAAAACTTTAAAAGCACCTGATTTTCCTCTTGCATTTCTTTAGATCCACCTCCAAAGAGAGGCTCATTCTCACAAATAAGTCTGTTCCTTGGGATGCAGAAAACACATAAAAAACCTGTCCTACAACTTGAAAGTTCTCTTTTTTTAATAAATTTTTCCTTTAAGGATGGATAAGATGGAAGCTAGAGTTTCAAGAAAAAATTAATTGGCAGAAGAGTAATTTATTTTCCAAACTAATGTTTAATAAGATGAATTAATTCTATTTTCAGTACAAGAACTCATTTGGAAAAAGGGCAATGGTCTTTCAAAACCTGTTGGGGATTTTTGGTTTGGGTTGCTGTTTGTTTTCTTTTTTAATTCAACTCTGACTCCTATGAATTATTTTTTATAACCTGGATAATTCTTAGCTAGCACCATGTACTAAAGCTACCTGGCTCCAGGATATATGCAGAATTTACACATGGATGTTATGATCAAAGTGGTAAAAAAATTAACTGAAGGAGTTTCAGTGAGATACTTTTAACAGAACCAACTTTTTTTTTTGACACTGCTGAACTGAAGATATTAGTTTTATTTATTCCTAAGCAAGAGCATGCTTAAGAATAAATACAGATAAAGGCTATATTAACCTCTTTCCTTTCCCCTTAGTATTCTATATAAAACCAGTGTATGGAAAAAACTAAATCTGAAATATGCAAGTAAAATAATACTAAATTAATATTACTAAATAATAATACCTCAAGCACTGCCCAGCAACATACAGAGGAATTGCTGCTATCTGCTTGCTGGAGTTTTTAGGAAAGGGTGATAATCTGAATTCTCCTGCTACAGTGCTCTCCTACGTCAGCAGCCACCTCCAGAGGCTCTAGCAGCTGATGGACACAGGCACATCCATGGAGTAAAAGAAAATACAAATACAAATTAGGAGCCCATTACTCCCTCTCACAGCTCTGACTCACCAGTTAAAGGTGCCTGGCTGCTCCTGTACACTAAAAATCAGGAGTGTCACCATCAAACAGAAGCACTCCATCGAGGCTCTCTCCTCCCAGCTCTAGCTTGGGCTTGGCTTTCGTTCCTTCAGAAACATTTCTGCATTCATTTACATAAGTATTTGAAATTGTTTCAGTGTCAAGCTTCTCCAGGAAAAGGCAGGTATTGGAGTGTGCCCCTAATACAGTTGACTCATTTAATCAAACCCAGGGGCACAGTTTTTTTCTGGGTAATAATTTGTCTATGGGCCTCAGGACTATGAGAATTTGGCCCTCAGGCTTCACTGGTATTTCATTTAGGTGGAGAAGTTAGATTTAACATAAATTCTCACTGTTCACTCCGACTTTGTATTTTCCAAAGTGCATAAGAAGTTTTTTTTATTAAGAGAGAATATAAATTTATAACACGGTATTTAAACAAAAAGCCCCACAAATTCTACTTTTCAAACTTTTATGTCACATCACTGACAGGATAATTTATTTAATGTACATCTCACCCACAGAAATATCTATGTGGTTTTCAGTACAAAATGTTAAATAATTTAGCTTCTTTCTTTAAAAACAACATAAATATTATAAACATTATGTTGCTCCCCACTAAGCCAACTCTTTGCTTGTAGAGTAAATAAGGGAGAAAATCTACAGCAAAGTGTTCAGTTATTTAGAAACACAACAAACTCTGCAAGCAGCACATCTACCTTGAATAATTAACTGGTTCCACTCCACTTAATGTTTCATTTAAAATACTGCAAGAGGCTGTTTAATCTAACAGCACTGATTTTAATTTGAAAATACACCTTTACAACAGTCAAAAGGGGAGGCACCTCCATAAATAATTTCGAACTGGGAGTCCCACACAACTCAGCTTGGATTCAGAAAAATTGACCTTTAACTCCTGCCAGAGCAAGTTAATGCACTTTGTGCTCAAACAACAATTATCTGTCAGATTTTTTATTTGAACCATACTTACTTGTGTATCCACTAACATATATATACACAACTCCAGAGCTGCCTCCATTTTCTTAAGCTTCAATTTTTTTATAGAGGTGTCCTGACTATTTGAACAGCATCAGGCAATCTACAGCAGCACTTTCTGAAGGCTTCATAACAAATACTACAACACTTAAATTCAAATATTCAGTGACTTTTAAATTACATGCTGTGATTCTCTTGGCAAATATGCACATAAATTTTAACCACAAGAAAAATACCAATTTTTATGTTTTTCATATTTCTGAGACTGGACTACTCAGTTGAAAACAAGGCAGCAAAAACCTGGCAACAAAAAAACTGCATTTAACTCCTTGCCCTGTTAAATCACACTTCAATATTCCCAAAAGAGTCAATCACACACATTTTTTTCCCTTCAGAAAATTAAGATTCCATAATGTTTTTCATCCCAAAGTGCTTTACAAATCACCTTAAGACAATCTGTGTTAAAACACAACAAAACCAAAGGTATCTTTTAAAAAATAACAGTTCTTTCTTTCCCTTGGCCAGACCCTCAGTGTCTGCAAAATGTCACATGGCAACCAAAGCTAACAGACCTAAGAGAATTTACACCTGCTGCAAATGTAGCCCTTTCACATAACTTCATTGGCTTTACTGACATTGCATAAAATATAAGTCCAGGGTGGCTTTTAATAGCTAGCAAGTAAACACAGAGTCATTTTCTTAGCAATATTATAAATTCAACCACTGGCATTCAGAAAATGATGCCCATAATTTAAAATATATATATATATATACCAAGTTAGCAGTATAAAGTACACATTGTCATTACTGGGCAAAATGTTTCCAGGAGGAGATTTATGCCCATAAATAAATCCTCCTTAACTATTTCCATGCAAGTATACCCTCCTTGCTCTTAAGATTCTGCTTCCTTTTTTTTTCCTAACCCAATTTTCCCAAAATACCCATGGTAAGTACATTACATCACATAAGCAATCACTTCACACTGATTTATCAGAAGAGGCCAAACTACTTTCCCACAATTCTCTAAGTAAGTAGCTCCTATGATACCAAAATGTTTTTCCAAGAAGCCAGGTGGGAGCTCCAGTTTCCAAATTAGCCTTGTGAGTCAAAATTTTCAAAACTTAAAATATAAAACTAATGAAAGTCTATTTTATTTTATCATAGAAACTTTTAGAGGAGCGTATCAAAAGCTTGCTCAGTAGGAAAGACACATTTATCAACACAATAATAAAATCTTAAAAAAGGATGTCTTTATTTTTATTTAACAAATGACTGAAAATTATGTTACAATACTTCACATTCCTTTTAGGCTGTTTTTAAAAGCACTGCTGGTAATGCCAATATGCATGTATATTTTAAAAGTTCTTTAACCTTTTTTCATAGACACCTTTTCTTAAGAATAGTATTTTATAGATACATAATAAACCTTAAAAAAATACCTGAGAGGTCTTGCCTGGGGATTGCCTGCTTCTACATATGGATGTAAATAATCCTTTATGTAGAGATCAGCAGCACTATTAGAATGGGTGCAAATGAGAATCCTGCTGGAATAAATGGATGCAAATAAAAAAGCAATGAAGAAACAGAAAACAATTCAAAGCAGTAGAATACAAAAAAAAGAAAACAGTGGCCATCTTCCTGCACATTCCTCTTCATGAAACTACTCACTGACCTCCTGCACTTCCCATGATTCAGCCCTCAGCTCAAACCCTTCACTTATCAGTTATCAAACAGTGTTTCAATAATCATTTTGCAATTATTAATCTAGACTTGATTTTAAAGACCAGCTTTTGTTATCCACCATGCTGCAACACCTCCCATGCTGAGCAAATCACAGCCATTCTACATAACTTCCATTTGAATTAGTTTTGCTCTAAATGGCAAATACAGGCCAAGATTATAAAATTACTTTATTGTCCTAAACGATGACGGGTAGCTTGGCTTTGTTGTTTTCTAACCTGGGTGGAAATTCCACATTTCTACCTTTGATTTGAATTTTAGCCAAAAATCACATTCTCTCTCCTAGTGAGGTCCTGCTGTGTGCTCAGTGCCCCCTCTCACCTGGTGTCCTGCTGCTGGAGGATGTGCTTGACTGCCTGAGCCAGAGTGAAGGTTTTTCCTGTCCCATAGGGACCGATGATAAGAACAGGAGGCAGTTGTATGGAGAGCGGGGTGGTGATAGCCAGAACAGCCTCCTTCTGCTTCGCGTTCAGCCGAGGGTCCAACTGCTCATCCCATTGTCTGCCAAAAGGAGGCCACACAGGTTACAAACAGCAGCTCTCACACTCCACTGCCAGGCAGAAATTAAATGCAGGATGATTTCAAAAGCGTTAAAGGAACTGAAGAGCCTTTACAGAGCTACTGTATGGGGTGTGTCACCAAGGCACATGAAACAAATCAACGAGTCTAGCAAAGCAATCACATGCTTTAATCATAAAAATTTGCTACCTGCAATAAATTTGTTGTGGGAGGGTTTCAATGTATTCTCAATTTACATCATCCCACCTAACAACAGTTCACCTGCACACATTTTAGAAGAAGGACATACTGCACCATTCCCTGATGACAAAAGCAGGTAAACATACAATGATTTTTTCTACTATATCATGCAAATAATAGTTCCATTAGTTATTTTTTCCCTGCAGCATTTACACTGTCAACTTTAAATGTAAACAGTCACACAAGCCAGGGCGTGGTAGAAGTTATCTAAAATCAAATTTAAAAACTACAGGCTACCAATTAACTACAAACTTCTCTTTTTTTTAAGGATCTTTTTTTTTAAAGCAGCCAGTGATGCCAGCACTGGGAGGAAAATGCTTTCAGAAAATTCCAATAGGTGTAAGATGTTAAAGATTTCTAGACAGAGTTTTTAATATTCCAACTGCCAGATTCAAAAGCAGACATGCATAGTAAAAAACACCTGTCACTGCTGCACATATGCCCATACTTTAGTAATGTGATCTGCTTTGGTAAAAGCACCACACTTCTTACAGACTGGGAAAGTTTCTGTTCAGAAGTAGTTTGCAACAGGGAGCAAGATCAAGAGGGAATTGAATTTTAAGATGCCTATGAACAACAAGCTGGCAAGAGACTAAGAAATACAGGAAAGGAACAGGGATATAAAACAGAAGAAAAAGGGGAAAGACAGTTTGGAGTTGGTTTGATTCTTAAGGAAGGACAAATCAAGCCACCAGATGGAACTGACTTAAACTGAACTTATAATCATTATGTATTTTATTTATGTATACAAAAAATACAAAACTTTATACCAACATAACAACTACAACTGGTTATGTATATAGAAGATAAAATTTCTATCCTACTTGACTTGCCTCCTTCTCCTTGAAATCACTGCTTACTTCCAAACTATTCTTAAACACTATTTCTTTGTAAGATTCACTCAGAACCTAATTAAGTCAGTGAACACATTGGCACTGACCTCCATTAGCCTTGTAGTGTAACTCTAAACAGAACTTATTCCTCTCAGTACTGTCAAAGCTCTGATGCACACAGCAATCATCCCATCTTTGTACCAGATCTGTTCTTACACTTCCAAACTACAATTTTCCAGTGTTTTTTGTCTTAAAATATCTCACTGTCTCAGCTTTCTGACAGATCATTTTCCTTTAATGCCTAGGCTACCTCCTGGTTTGTCCTGTCTCACAACCACACTCCTAATTCTCACCTTCAAGACCCCATAACACTCCTCCCATGCTGCACAGACTATCAGTTGCACATTCCTCTCATGTCCCTGGTCTCCAAGCACAGAAACCTCATGCCTCTTTTATCAAGAGCAAGAATACTGCCCTGAGCCACACAGCCTCACATTTCACCTCCCTAGGCTTCCTCTTTCAGACATACTACTTTCACTGCAATCAGCCTTAAGTTTCTTTAGAAGTATTTATATAACACAGGGGTTTAAAATTCCATAAAGGAAACTGTGAGATGTGTATAGAAAGAATCTCTGGGCTACTTGCAAGGGCAGGGCTGGTCCTTTAAGAGTCGTTGCCACACCTTCCATCACCACACCCTCTGGGATATGTCCAAATCTGGGCTCACTGCAGCTCAACAAGTACTAATGGATCAGCCCTTGCAAACAGGACTCTGCACACCTGGGATCCTGCACAGCACTCTTGGAACTGGCAATGACACTCCTATAAAGTACAGTGTTTTCAGAGGAGGATGGCAGCACAGAAATTCACAGCAGCAGGTTTGTTTTCTGCAGCCACAGTACAACTGTGATGCCTCCAAGTCCCAGCTCCCCCGGTGGGTTCTGGCCCCGGGAGGATCATCCCTCTTGTTTTATTTAGCTCAGTTTCACTCTCTCCTCTGAACACCTCACCACTAATGAGGAGCACGGCTTGTTTCCTGTTCGAGGACAGATTTCAGCCATCTGCTCTGAGAAATTCAGTGCTGCATTCCCACCCAATCTTTGATTTTACAGTGTTCATGTACCTGTTGGGACTCCAGGGTATGGTGGGAGTCATGCTGACATCTGGAAACAAAATGCTGTTGTCCTTAATCCTGTCCAAGGCATAATGCATTTCACAGAGGGGTAAGCGGTTCAACTGGAACTGAAGTTCAACCTGCACAACAAACCAATGAATACATGGAGAGGTGAACAAAAAGGATTCATTTAGAAAATGCTCATTAGACTTTGCTGTACATTATACATTTTTATCTTCCTGCACACCACTGGCTCTCAGAAGAAAACAGCAAGCAGCATTCAATCCAAAGGTCTGTGATAAAATTTACTTGCTTTTTCTGTTGTTGTTTTGAATCACAGATAAATACAGCATTTTCTCTAATTTAATTTTGTTGTTTGACTTTTAAGATTAGATTCCACTGTATTTTCAAAAAAAAATATTGAAGGGAAAGCATTCTTGGATTTTTTTTTTTTAATACAAAAAACACTCCTGGAAAACATTATTATCCTAAAACAGTTTTTTTACAAATGTAAGCTTTCATCTCTTAACAACCTCAAAAAATGTCAGGCCAGAAATTTTACCAGATCAACAGATGACATAAACCAGCAAAGATAAACTCCAAACATTATTTCTAGTCAAACACTCTGGAATGGCATAACTTGTCATTTTTCTTCAATTATTAGGACTCCCTAGAAGTTAATTTCTAGCAATTAGCTGCTTACCAATGCATGTTTGTTTTTGTTCTCTCAATTATAGGTGTTTCAATGCTAGTAAATAAAAGATATTGCCAACATAAATTCTGGTACAAAGCCAGAAACATCACGCAGAGCACTTAACATTCCTGATTCAATTCAGAATGGAACAATGGATAGCAAAAGCAGTTGACATACACACTCACTGAAAGGGTAAAAAGAAAAGCACATTCTAAATTTGAACAAGGGATAAAAGCAACTCCTGGGGAAATTATTCATAAAAACAGTTCACTCAGATTATCATTTACACATATTTAAATTTGCAGTAATTAATCTCTCCAGAAATATATGAATCTGATCAGAGTATTATGCCAAAGAACTCCACGTTCACAACAGAACAGAAGACAAAATTTGACACAGATCTGCACTAATAAAAACCAGCATAAAAACACCAAAGCTGATGAAGAACTTCAAGAGACTAATACACATTTTTAGCTTTATTTCCAAAGACTGCTGTCACTATATATTTATGTAATTACTGTGCTACAAATCTAATAAGCATTTTTGATTAAATAAGAGTAAATAAGTCTCTTTCTGAGATTTACAATGAGTGTGAACATGTTACCAACAGCAGCCACATTACTGCAACCTGTCTGGAAAAGCACCCCTCATTTACCTGGAAATACCAATTATTTAACCATTTCTATGGCCATCTGTACCAAGAGATTTCACAGCCGTATGACAGAATCCGGTTCTGTCCTAGTAATTAGGGGAAAAACACAACCAGAGCAAAGATGAGCTGAGTGTGGTCCACCATCCCAACTGAAGGTGCAGCCCCCCATGTCACCCTAGAGAAAGAGGTGACAGTAATTCCAAATGTACCCCCGTGCCCACAGCAACAACCCAGTCTCAGATCTAATCATTTTCTCCTCTGATTTAATGTTAGCCCATTCTTACTTAATCACACTTCAATCTCATGGTAATGAGTGCTACCAACCAGAAAGTTCAACAAACACAAAGCAATACTAGAATATATTTTTACAATTATCTTTTTTGACAATTTATATAAAAACCTTAAGAAGTCCTTGACAGGCAAAAAGGAAGGACAGAAGGAAGGAAAAGTGATCACTTCTCTTTCAAAGCCATATAAACTTCCCCCAGGAACCTTCTCCTACAGAGAATTCCCCATACACAGGAATAATTTATCCTTCTAGATTTAACTACTTCTTGTACCTGACACTGCTTCATCTGCCCAAAAAGCCCCTTCCCACCACAGGGATCACTCTGGTGTACCAGTAATGTTTACTACTTGCAGATCATCTCCTTCAAAAGGCTTTGTAAATGAGCATTTTCTTTTTCCTACCCTTATTGCAGTATTACAGTGCTCGTTTCATTATGTAGCATGTAAAATCAACACGAGCTCTGCTGTAAATAAACAGTGTTTGCTTGTATCCCTGCAGAGTGTAGCCATTAACTTTCCATCTCTGGCAGATATAGAGACATTAAATATTCATCTTGACTATCACATTTTACAGCAAGACGTACAAACATAAGTCTGAAGACAAGGGCAGCAACAAATCTGACAGCGTTAAGCATGGAGCTCATGGAGGTGTTTGGAACTGCTAAGAAACTTTTTTTAAATAGGACACATGAAAATTCAAGAATCCTTTTTCCACCCTGTGCAATTTGTGCCACCCAGCCCCTCAGCCCTGTTCTGCACAGCAGGGTTGGCACTTTTCTGGAGTGACAGCACAGCTCATCCTGCCTGATGGGGCACCTTGAGCTCTTCTCCAAGCTCTCCTCAGCACTGACCTGTCCCCCAACCACATCCTGCAGATGTTTGGGAGAGACTGCCACTCAAATGGCAATGGTCCTAAACTCATGGTTTGATCTATGCAGGGAAAATATCTTTGCTCAGACAGACCCAAGGCTGACAAAAGATCACACAAACTAACGAGGGTAATTTAAATGCAGAAAAACTGTGATGCTCATCTGGGTGATACTTAAACAGCCCCTTCTGGGAGCCCAAGCAAGGTGCCTGGCATTAAATACCTCCTATTATCTACCTGCATTCACCACTTTCTTAAAAGCTTGTGATTTGTTTTGCTTTTAATGCTGCTCGGATGGAATCAAATAGTTCTATTTGCTGTTGCAGAGTACTGAATGAAGCCATCTGGGAAGGAGAAGCATGTAACCTGCTTTAATATACATTCCACAATCAGAAAACAGTGGGAAAGGAAGTTAATCCATTGCCAGGTTCACAGAGCAGGACACCCAACAGAGGAACCACTCCAAAAATAAAGACACGGTGCTTCAAAGTTCACTCCACCCCACTTGTATGAATGGTTTACCTGATAAAAGCAGAACTGTGAGTTTATTATAGTTAAGGCAGAATAGCAGGTAAACAAGGCACCACGAAGTTTCTGAGGCTAATTATAAGAGAAAAAGGAAAGAAACTACCCAACTTATCCAAAATCCACAGAAATCAAAGCAGTTTTATCAGTGTTTGAGAATCACATAGGGACTATCAGCTCTACTGAAGAGAGCAGTGAAACCTGCAGCACCTTTAACAAAAACTCAGTACATCCAAATTACAGCCTCTTCAGTTCTGAGGATTGCTTTCCAAATTTCAGCCAATACTTAATCATTAAAAAATTCCTCATAATTAAAATTCATTCAAATATAGGTAATGCTTGAAGAATCTGACCACCAGTTCAGTGATACATGTATAAAGTACTAAATGATTTTACAAACAACTTTAGGACCCAATTTCTAATGCAGAATAGATCTGCTGCCTCGGGCCAAGATTTATAAGACACTCAAGGAAAAATTAGCCAGTTCCTGAAGCCCCAGCTCATTTTGCATTCCAGTCAAGTTTCAAATATAATCAATTAGTAAGTTTAATTATTGTTTTAAGAAAACAAACACAAAACCAAGAGCTCAGAACAACATAAGTCTTCCTAGACCAATTATCCATGTTAAATTAAGACATTAGGATTCTTGCATATGTTTCCTCAAAATGAAATAAATGGGATGAGATAAACCTTGGGTGAAAATGCATTCATTCCAGGCAATTACAGTGACCTTAATCTGAGGTTGTTTCTGTTTGGAAAACAGATAAATTATGGAGGCAAAACAAACACAAGGCCAGGAGTTCTGACACCACAAGCACCTCCACCCAGACCTACCTGCATTTCACAATCTGCCCGAAGATTCAGCTCCTCACAGCACTCCCTGGATACCCTCAAGAAGATATAATCCTTTGTCTTCTCCTCGATAGCTGCTTCATAAACCTTCTCTTTGGTTCCTTGGGTCTGTGCTGACTTTTCCTTAGTGACAGGCAATAAATAAACAGCATTGACTTTGGTCATCACCAGCCGTCCAGCCAAAGTGTCTTCAGAGAGCGTCTCAGTCAGCTTAAAGCGACCAAAAAGTTGTCCATTTTGGGCATATTTTGCACCTCCAGAAACACCAGTGAGCATGAAGCTTGCTACAATCTGCAATTGCACTTTTATGTTGAACCTAAGTGAGAAAGCATCGAGTCAGTGCACAAAAATTCTCTCGGATTCTGAAATTTCAGGCGTTCAGAGTGAAGATTCACTTCATTAATTAATTTTTAAGTATGAACAAGTACAGTCAAACTGGCCCTTTTTAAGTATGCAGCTGTCAAATATCCACACATTTTACTTTTGGCTGTAGCCTATAAAGTATATACTTAAAAGAATCAACATCTATGAAGTTGAAAAAAGAACCCTCACAAGAGAGAAACAAATACCAGATACCAATAAAAGCTTAGAGTGGATGAATTACATGTCCCAAAAGCAGTAAAAATTTCTGTTTAAATGGCCTACAATCTTATGGTAGGTATGCAAGGGGAGACAAGCAGGCAAAGAACAGAGCAAGACTCCTATTTATCCCATCTGTCTCTTCCAGGCTGCACACCAAAGAGGGCAATCTCCATCTTAAAAAGTAAATGGTATTATACCTATAATTCAGAGGGATTGATTAAAATGCATTGAAACAAATCAGACTGTAAGCATTAAAATGATGTAATTTTATTTGAAATGAGGGAATGGCATCACAGGCTCAGCCCTATAAACCATCTATCCACAGAAATCCTATTAGCAGCAGCTTCCTCCTGTAATCAGAGATGTAACAAATTCATCCTCTGCAGTTATCATTTTCCAGAAGTCACATGCACAACACATGAAAGTGATTTATTAGCACACTTCATTGACCTCTCACCAATAAAAAGTAATCTCTTCCTAGTGTGTTGGGGTTTTTTAAATAGATTGTTTCAACCTAGTTTTAAAAAGAACAAAGAGGAAAAAAAGTCTGACAACAGAGTAGCAATATTCAGTTCTTTTCTCATCAACAACCTTTTCCTAAATTTGCAAAAAATTACAGAAAAAAGTAAAACCCATTCAGAAATGAAATAAAATCTCTTGGAAAAATAAATTCTTATAGTACTTTTTATACTCATACTGGTTTTATTTGATCTGCTCTTCTTGTAATTTCTGTTTTAACCTAATAAACTGGTAATTGCTCATTTAAGCCCTGCAGTATCAATAATGATAAGCCTCTAACAATAAAATCCAACATTTTAGCTTGGTAATTAAACATCTACCAAACCAATCAAATCTATTTTTTCTGATCTGGCAAATCACAAATCTTGCACAAAAACTGCAAGTTTGCCCCCATGTGGTAACAGCTGCTTCTTTACAGAATATGGGCACTGTCAGATCTGAATTTCCCAGTCCTTCACTCTCCAAAAGCAAGGGAAGTTTTCTTACCTAGCAGGGATCTGTTTGGTTATCACTGACCACAAAGGTTACTGCACAAGCCACAGTGAAAGCATTCCCCCAACCCTTCCCATTTCCACACGTACCAATAAAAACCCCATTAACAAAAAGACAAGCTTCCTTCTATTGAAGTGCTGCAGCATTCCAGAGGAGCTATCAGCAAGTCAGCATTATCTAAAACAGCTCATATCTCCTTGTTAAAATACTATATAAAACATTTAAGTGAGTAACAAGGGCTGGGAATTCTTACTGAGATACAATCGTTTGCTACTGTGAATTTATGTTGTTCAAACTTCCCTAAAGTTGATCCCTATGCTGCTAAACATGTTTCAGCTGAAATTCAGATTTATAAAAGCATGGTGCAAAACAGTTTTATTGCATTTCTGAGACAAGGCACAGGTAAGTGTTTTCATAAATGACTGAACTGCATCTGCTGTGCTAAAGGGAATCTTTACATTATCAAGCAATTTCCATTGCTTGCTGACACCTTCTGGCAAACTACAAAACTACAAAATCCTCTCAGGATTTGATTTTTAAAAAATCGGAAGTTGCTTCTTTCACCCATTTCTCACCCTTGCTTTGCAGGGTTGAACAAAAGAGGATTTTCAGTCAGGCTTACAAAAAAAACCAAAAACTTTTATTTCCTCCTAAGCACTGCAAATGCCAGCCTACCTGCAGTGTTCATGAAGCACCTACAAGAAAACCTGTTGTTCATATTTAAAACCACAGAATAATTATGAAGAATGACTTCATAAATCATTAATCATCCAGTACCAATGCAAACAATAAATTCCCCAAAGGCAAACAAACCCATCCTGGCCAAAGCCCCAGGTGTCACTTTGCAAAAGCACATTCAGCACATTTGCTCTGACACCTGCAGGGTTCAGGGTGTGCAGTGGGACACCTGCCTGGGGAGTGATCAATGGAACACACAGTAATGACAAAAGCAAATTTATTTTCCATCAGAGCCAGTACTTGATGTGTTCTCAGCCTTGAGGACAAATCTGCTCTGTAATTCTGGGAGCATGTAAGGAGCTGTCTGTCACCTCACACCCTTTAATGTTCACACAAGAAAATGTTCTAGTCACTCTAACAAGTATATATTGCTTTTCTCTTCAATATGCAAGATAGAAAGGAAGAGTTTTAAAACCATGAACAGATATTTACATTCTCCAAAACCCAACTATCAAGATTTGAACACTGATTTGCTTTTCCTCAAAAACAGTGTGTTTGCAATTGGAAATTCAAGAGCAGTAACTCCCTTATTATTCTATTTTGTGATACTCATGTGGAGTAACTTGTATAAATGTCTCTTGAAATATTAAAATAAACATGATTTAAAAGTAAAGTTCTCTGAGACCATCCAGAACTCTCTTACAACTGAATTCAAGATATGCTCCAGCCACTGCAACTTTGACCCAATACTGTGCAGTTCCACTCAGGTGATTCCACATAAAGTCTGAACCAGTGCTTTCCTAGAAAGTGAGAAACCATCAGAATTCTTAAAACCCAAGGATCCACTTCAGTCTGAACTGCAGACACTCATGTTATTCCAGTATTGTCAGAAGACCATGCTGCCAATCCTACTACTCTTACAAAGTACATTCACAAACCCTTGAAAGTGCAACAGCTCATCAACATTGTCACCGTGGCACCACTTCAGAGGTGTTACAACCCACTTGCATCTGGATTTCTCAGCCCATTTCCAGGCTTGCAACCCTGACACTTCACTAGAAAATACCAAGTGTGTGATCTTAGCCACAGAGGAGTGGAAATGTCTGCTGGTTTGAGCCTTGTTACAATAAAGTGGGTCAGCTACAAGATCAAAAGAATGTCATCAACACTACCAAAACAGAAGATTTCAAATATTAACACTTACTTAAAACTTATCAAGCAATAAATTACTGCTGCACCAAACAGTCCAAAGGGGAAGCATTACATAGAGGATACACTTATTCTTCTTTCATTTCTCCAGGTTTGCTGCTCTTTAGTTTCCTATGAGGCATGAGAGTGCAACTCCCAAGGTGAAAATTCTACCAGTAAAAATACTGCTCATGTTTTAATGGTATTTCATAATATTTACTTTAAATACACTTTTGTTTCAAAAGGCCTTAGAAGAGTCAACTTGTTTATAAGTATGTATGATGGAGAATATTTCTGTAAGCTGGAAACAGTGTTCAAGCATGACTGCTCCATGTGTTAGACTCCAGCTCAAGAGCAGCGTGCAGCAGTGATAAAAGATAACAGGGCAAATACTGTCCTTCAGCTGAGATTTAAAAAAGAAATTGAACCATTTTTCTGCTTTAAAAGCAATGGAAATACAGCATTTTTTTTTCTAAGTTCTAGAGGGTTGGTTCAACTGAAGCTCTGTAGCTTCAGGAATGGTTCTTCATCCTAAAGTCTTTCTGATTTGGAACTTCCAAGTAACTGATAAAACTAAATTTGCTACCAAATTGGGCTAAATGATGTTATCTCTTTTAGACTTTCCATTATGAGTAGTGACAAAAGTCTAAAACTCTTTAGTACCACAGGAATCCAGGAAAAATTGACCACAAATATTAAACTAAAAAAAAGTCCACATGAAGGTCTGTAACTGTGAATTTCACATCTTTTTCCTAAATCCCTATTTTTCAATCATCTACACCAGTTGGGTAATTTGTACATAACACCTAAAGACATAACAAACCAAACAATGTATATTATATGCCTTTTATTAGGGACTTTTATTCAGAAACTGGGTGTCAACCTATTTAGGAAATAAATAAAGTCAGCTGCAACATCATCACAAGATCAGTCTGATCCACCCACAATTCAACCCTTTTTACAAAGATTTTATATATTCCTTTGCTATAACCTACTTTCACACAGGAACAAAAATATAACTATTATTAATATAATTTTGTATAGACAGATAATAAACTAGAAACAAAAATAATTAACAAAACCATGTCCAAACAGCTGCTTAGTGCCTGCAACTGTAAGCACAGACTGATACACACTGCTTGTTTTCAATGAATTAGCAGGAATTTATATTTAAGTGCTAGTGACCTTTACCAAATATTTCCATTCCCAGACATGTTCAGGTTCAGATCAAAGAAACAGGAAGCCTCAGTATCTTAAATAAGCAGGCAGCTTAATGAAAAAAAGCTGTCACCCTCATTTGAATAGGAATATTTTTATAAAGGAATCACTTACTTGCTAACTTCCTTATACTGTGCTATTTCCTCAATATAAAGGAGGTCGTGGAGCCTTGACTGATAGTTGGTCTTGGTCAATGATTTGTCCAGGACAGATTGTGTGAACAGCTGGTCAGCAGACAGAGGGATTTGGTATCTGGTGAGAAGGCTCTTCTCCAACTCAGTAGTTTCATTAGGCTCAAACTCCACAATAGTCTTAGACGTGGAATCCCAACGCTTGGCTGTGGTCAGGAGCTGTTGCCGTGCATGCATCAGGTATTCAAGGTCTGCATGGACACACAGAGCAAGGAAGGTGTGGTTTGTTTTTACAAACCCCAGCTGGCTTGTTTTTATTTAAAAAAAAAAAAAATCAAACAAAACCCACTAGTAAAAACAATCCCCTCAAAGACACTGAAGCACAGGCAGAGTCTCCTCTGCCCACAACACCTTTAGGAAGTTCACTGCTGGTATTTATTATTCCTACTTTTCAGGTGTGCACAGAGAGCAAGCAGGCTCTCCAAGAGTATCAGAAAATAAAACATTCTATAGATACCAATTAGAATTAATAAAGACCAAAAAAGCACTTTTATTTAAATAATCAACAACAGCTTTGAAGGACTTGGCACTGCAATACGCTGTAAAATCCTACTGCAACATCCCCTCATTTCAAAAACATTAAATAGTGAGGAACCCTACAATGTATATTATAAAATTCAGAAGGTCATAATAACAAGTTAATAAATCAGCTGGTAAGGAATCATCACATTTGCAACACTGTGAAAGCCTTTTTAAAAGTTCTACAGCCCTTTAATCTGTGTGTGGTGCAGCCTGTTACATAAAGTAGCTAAAGCTACTTTACTAAGCAAAACTTGGGAAATGTAACCTAACATGATATAAAATTAGAAAATTCAAAGGAAATTAATTTTTCAGTGTACCCTGATTTCAGGGACCACATATCTTAGATTAGAAATAGAAGACCAAGCACTTATCTACAGCCACCTAGAATATATCCATTAATACCACAAAACCACTATGACAACAGTGAATCAGTTAACAGAACTGCAGTTAAATTGCAGAGCTGAAAATATTTGGCATTTATAGTCAAGCTATGCTATCTTAATGTATAATTTCTGAGTAAGATTTAACATAGGTATCCAGGATATCACACCAACGCTGAAAATGTGCAAAAAAGACATTTTCAAATTCAAATTAAATGCTTAACATCATCTTGACTGTCTTTAGTCTAAATAAGAAAAAAACCAGCATTTTAGCAAAAGAAATCTCTGTTCAGCTTGACTATGACTACAGGAACATGGCTTATCCTACTCACTGATCTCCTGTGTTCACTAAGAAGACACATTTAAATACATCACTCAAGCCTGAACCACATCAGTAGTTACAGTTGTACAGCAAGAAAAAGTCCAAGTTTTTGTAGTTTGTGTGTCTGAAATACCATCACCACAAATGAAGCTTTCTCTGCTACAAATCACACCTCAGATCCCAAAAGCTCAGTAATTATGTTGGGACTGACTCCTTGCTTGCTGAACAACAGCCATTTAATTCCCAGCACTGGAGAGGCTTTCCCTGGAAGCCCGACATAAACAGTTCCTGGCACAGATTGCACACACACTGACACTTTCTTAAAGAGCAGTTAGTACATAATCAGTGCACAGAAAACTTCCTACAGCTCCCTTCTTCTGCTGTAAATAAAGATTCCAAAATGCAGAATGGAGCCTCCTCTACAAAAATATTTTAATGTTGACTTTTCATTCCTGCCTGAACATCTCGACAGGGCCCTGAATTACATGCAAGCATAGAGACCTCGAGCATCTTTCTGTTACAAAAGCATTTCCACAAGATCTCAATTCATATATGAAAAAAAGTAACAGAAATTATGGAACTGGACAGATCCAATGTAGTTATCCCTTTCCCTTTCCTATTACACACCTCTTAGACTACACAGCAAAAAAAAGCCCAGGATTCTGTAGTTACAATTATCTGTAAAGCTCTTAACACTCTATCCATTTGAAATAAGTATTAGTGATGACTTGCCCGAAGACAGACAGGCAACCTGTGAAGGAAACAGCAGCACCTAATGCTGGGGGCTGCTACCTCCACCTCATCCATCCCCTTCATTGGATGGAATTCAATTGGCTGCTGCTGGGATCCCTGTGGTTAGGACTTGGTTTAAGGCCCCAGACCACAGACTGGTTTGACAGAACTCTGACTCTGCAAGTAGCTCATGGCTTGGCTCCCTTGATGTTCCCCAGGCTTACAAGGCAAGGACTGTTCTCCACAGGCCCAGTGGCTTAGGAAATCTGTGATTACCCCCATGCTCCATGGAGATGATGGAACAGCTCCCACTCCCTGGCAGTGCCATACCCTCTGCTCCCAGAGATGTGACACCATGCACAGTCCCCTGCTCCTGGCTACAAGCACTTGGGTCATCTCCAAAGACCACGATCTTTGGTATTTGCTATTGACAGCTTTGTGCTGTTAATGCTGCAAATGTTAATCTGTTATATGGAAATAAAGGCCAGGAATAGAGAACTGCTGTTTTCTCAGCTTCATCTTTTAGCTTTCTTTTTCCTTTTTTTTCTTCTTCCTGCTTAAATCCCAGTGCTGCAATTCTGTTTCGATGGTGTTTTTATCTCTCAAATTTTCATTAAAAATTAAGGTTCTGTGTCCCACCCAATGGCTTACTGCCAAGTGATACAGTGACCTATATTTAGCTCTCTTACACCATAAATCAAAGTGCTTCCTTCTTTTTTTGCACCTCTTCAAACATCTTTCCATTTTATGACATTTTTCTCATACTGGAGTTATTTCAGGTTTGAACTGAGAGACATAGATTAGTTAAGGAAACAGATTAAACACTTACAGTAACTTGTAGCTCATTTTTTATACTTGAAAACACAAATATAGTTACACTTTCTTTACAGTTTCAAAATTCATGTCAGCAGCAAATTATTGAGTTACAAGCCTATACTCAGCCTCCTGCCTTTGACGATCCTAGTGAGGTATTGCAAGAGAAGAAAAAAATACAAATCAACTTCTCAGATAGTCTGTTTTAATTACTGAGTTTATTACCCCGTGTATTCTTATACAGAAATACTTCATTTCTCTAATGACCTTTTCTGACATATTTAATGTCTTCATCAATATAAGAATGTTTATAAAAACATAAACATGTTTTTATAAAGGCAGAACTTCCAGTGCTGCACTCAGACACACACCAAACTAGAAATTCCCAGCATTTTAATCATTCTTAGGAGCCATATCTTGATACAGAGTAAGTAATATTCCAATTATCTGCCTGATTTACACTCTCTGAAGCTTTTGCCCACTATTTCTATTCATATCTAGGAAGAACATAAGTTACAGTACAAAACATTCATGAGCAGTTGACAGAGATGCTGTTCTGCCTGAAACTGGAAAGGAAAGAAATGGCATGAAAGATGTCCACCGAACAAAAAAATAAAAGTTTTTGTACATTACCTTCAGTTGAAGCAGCATCAATCATCACTCGTTGCATGAGGACTGGTTCTAATCCAAAGTCAAACACCACAGTTTGGCGAAAAGTCCCAAAGATTTCTGTGTTAAAGGCTATACTGACTTTGTATATATAGTGATCTATTCCATTCTGGACCATCTTTCCTCCTATCCATTCCTGACAGTTTTCTGGAACCTCTTGTGACACCTGGGTAGTGCTGTCTCCAGCAGATATTGCAACGATACTGAAGTGTGGTCGATGGGCATCATAAAGCAATGCCACTCGATACAGCATTCTTGCAGGCTGGAAAAGAAATGCAAAGGTTGAAAGGAGTATCTTCATTTACAATCACATAAAAAGGGTTAATAAGAACTATCAGTTTCTCAGAGCAGGTACTGCTCTGCCTGATTTCCAGAAATCTGGGCAGTTGATACATAATCACCAGAGTTGCTGGGAAAAAAAGAAAGAGAAGGGAAGGTGCTAGGAAGTTTCTCTATTTTAAGAATGATGCAATTGAAATCTTAATTGCAAAAGGTTATGGGTTGCATTCTAGTTTTTACTGACTCACTTTCAAAAAATAAGTAGTCCTACCTTACATGTGAGAGCAAATGTCCATGTCTGGTGTGACTTTTTGGTGGTGACAGTTACTGAGAGCTCGGGATTATGCTCTACTCTCACTCCTTCTACACATTCACTAAGCTAGAGTAAAAGAAAAGGAAGACAATATTAAACTTCTAGAGGCAGTATCAAAACACAAACTTTCAGGAAAAGGTAGCATTTTGTTTAATAGAAAGAGGAAAGAATGGTTTCCTAGGTCATGCAGGATTGATCCAAGTCCCACTCAGGAATTAATGTAAATATGTGCTAATGCAGAGAGACAAGCAAGCTAAATCTACCAGATCACTCTGTGCAAGAGAAGAATAGAACCATTTAGAGACAATTAACCACAAGACTTGATTTTCAACAAGCAACTTAATTGTAAATGTTTAAAGTAGAACAGAATTTCATTTGAAAAAAAGGATCTGTGATACAGTGAGGCCCAGAAGACCCCAGATCTCACTGACATCAACAAGACAGGAAACGAGAATCAGACTTTCTACTCATCAATGTATTTTGCATAAAGTCCACTTTTCCCAGATTTCAATCAACAATAGATGGACCAAGAGCTCCTTAGAGCCAGTGGTTAAGCAGATCTGGTCGAATGCCACAAAAAAATGTTCTTTCTAATTCCAAAGAGCTGCTAACTTTGATCATATCCATATCCCACACTCCTCGGTACTCAAAACACTTTTGAGTATTTGGGGGATTGGCTGTTCTTCATACCAGTGCCTGCAGCTCCAGGCAAAGAAAAGGAGTCACACACAAATAAAAATATTCCCCCCTAAGCTGTGAAACCTTTACCATTTATTCTCCACTTTAAGAAGTTCTGCCGTTTAGTCAGGGAACAGGAACAATACCATGGGACTTTCCTGACCCATCCTACACTGAGAATAGAAAATATGCAAAACGAACAAGATGTGATTAGCTCAGAAACCAGCCTAAGTCTCATTGCAAGACCTAGGGCAGGATGAAAAAAGGAGCAAATTGGTTGGACAATTTCTTGGTGAGGAGTGATTCGACCAGCTCTGATAGTCAGGGCCAAAGCCAGTCTCATGTTTGTTTTAAACATGAGCACATGGAGAAGCAGGATATTTTCCTTACGACTTTCTCAGGAGATAAGGAGTTCATCCATTTCTCAATCAGGGTTTCCATGTAGCTGCCCGAGCACTGCTTGTTCTCCTTCTGCTGCTTCAGTCGGATCAAGCGGGACGCGTATCGCTTCTGCCATTCTGTCAGCTCCTCCTGGGAATGTGCTGAAGTACACTGGGCACCATACCTGCAGATCCCTTGCTCTAAAAATCTGTATCAAATAGGAAAATCCATTATGCCTTGAACTTTTCGGCCTCCAATTTAAAAAACCTAACAAATAAATGAACAAATTTATCAAAATTTTACTTGTAAAGCCAGAAGGACATTTGGACATTCTTTAAGTTTCTCTTACAGAACTAAAGGCAGTTTAGACCATGTGAACCAATTTGGAAATATATATATTTATACAGCATTTTCTAGGAGAGGCAGTAGCTTCTATCATTGCAAAGCCCAGAAAAGTGTATCAAATTTCTCAGAAATACAGGGGATGGAAGTCTCAAGAAATTTCCAGCTTTAAAGAAAACAGAATCAAGTGTTTGTACAGTAATTAACACAAGGAGATCACAGAGCATCCTTGAAATGACTAGGCACTGTATTAATATGCACAAAGCCCCTTGTTAATCAAGGGCAAAGGAAAGATGTAGCATAATTTCATCCAGTGATTATATTATTAGCTGATAAATACTCAATCAGCAGTTCTTCCTGAAGCAACAGTGACATCACATGGTCCCTTCTACTAAATACACCTACAGAGAAACCTCTAGGAAAAGGTTAAATCCTCTTCTTTGGAAAGGGTGCATTAGTCTAAAAGGATCTGTTCTTGCAGACATAAGAATTTCTTAAAGAAGTACATTTTCCACTTAGTGGCATGTGCTGATGCATCAAATTAATGCTATTCCAAAGGCCTGTATACAATGAAGCATTCTAGTTCTCAGAATTTACTGCAAGTCTAGGCAAATGCCTGTATAACTTGGGAATTATTTTTATAATTTAACTTCGTATTAAAATTATAAACCACAAGGCAGCAGCTGCAGCTCCATCATTCTTCAAAACTGAAGCACTTAAAAAATAGATGACAAAATGAAAATGAAATAGGGGGAAAGATTTAAGTTCTGAAGCTACCAGGAAAACATTGGTTATGCAGAATAAAATTAGGCCAGGAGACTGTTTTGTTTATTTGTTTGCTTTGCAAAAGGAGACCGTAAAAAGTCAATACAAACATCACATTTTTATTTCCACAGCACATATGTTATATAATGCGAATTAAACTGTGAACTTTGAGCTGTGAGACAAAACCAAGCCACACCTGACTGTGACATGAAAACCTTACAGCACAAGTACCTGCACATCTAGGTCACATTTGCATCAGTGGCTACAATTTGATTTAGCATACACTTTTCCTTTAAGAAATGTGCTTGAAAGTTAGCATGCCCAAACTGTAAACAAAATAAACATGATATATAACACCATGTCACTAAAGGCCTTCTCAAACTATGTTTCTTAATATATTTTAAATTAAAATGTTTTTCTTGGCAGTCAATTTCAGTATTCTTACTGTCAATTTTCCAATTCACCACTACATTAGAATGTTAAAGTACAATTATGATTTTCACTTCCTAAAGTAAATGGAGTGCAAGCATAAAAAATTGCTGACCTGTTCTTATAACCTACATAGCAGATTTAAAATCAAGGGAGCTTCCTTTTCATTATTTAACAGGAAAGCATATTACTTTAAAATTTGTCATTGTTATACAGGTTTTCCAAGATCCCATTGTTCATATTTTTAACACTTTTTTTCCCCTCAATTTTACTTTCTTATTTAATACCTCCTGCAATTCCATAGCTTCATTATCTAGAATAAATATGCTGCACTCCTACTGCTTTATGGCACACAGGGGAAAAATAAACCAGAGCTTCAAAAATTCATATTCAGTACCTGCAACTGCCTCCTCATAAGGAACTAAAATCTTCAGTCCCTGGTCAGAATTATGCTGTTCACAGGGATTTGCAGAGCAAGGCACATCCTTCTCACTGGAAGGGTTAACAGTGAGCATAAAGCTCATTACAGCTTCAGTGGAAAAATGTTTCAGAGCAATGGTTGGAAACATGGGATAGATGTTACTCAACAAAAGATCACCACAAGCTAAAAATTGTAAATATCTGCTTTTTTTAAACTGCTGAATAAGCACCAGACATGATTAAGAGTCAAGAAGAGTTGCCAAGACTTAGCATCTTAGAAAATCATGCCAAAAGTAGCTCAAAATCAGCAATTCAGTCATGTCATTTAAAAAGCAGGTCAGAGCTTTTGAAAATAATTTGCATTAGTTATATAAACGGCAGAATCAAGTGCATAATGATGGTTCCTCCCCGTATATATTAATACAGTTTTATGTAGAGCAATGACAATTAACAACACAAAGTACAGGCAATATTGACCAGATGACTGGAAAAAACAAGAGAAACACCAATACAAGCCACTGGATCTTCTCTGTGTATTTGAGTTTATGCAAAAGGGAAAATAATGAGATCTGAGGGAAATTCTATTTTTTTAATCTGAAGACAAAACCCATCTACCAACAAAATTCATTTATCAGAAGGTAGCAGTGTAAGCAGACTGAAGCACAGTCAGGTTACAGTGCTGGGGAACTCTTCACATCTCTGAAATCATCCAAATTAGAAAAGGTAGGGGAGAAAGATGCTGACCTGCCACTAGAAAAATGCCCCTCAAACCACTGTGTTATGAATCCTGAGTTAGTGATTCCATTCTATAAACTGAAGTGTTGCTGGAATAAACTGACCCTTCCAAAAACCGGTGAACAGCTCAACTCCTGTTCTAAAAGCACCTTCACTTTCCTGGCCTCTTAATCTTTCTGTCAGCAGGTCAATGGAAGAGGAACCATTCTGCTCCCTTGGAGGGGGCTGACATGAGTTAAGGGTTTACCTTTTACAGAGTGTGTACTCCTCACTGCTCGTGACGCCCCTGGGAGGGGGCCGGAAGTGCCAACCATCCCGTGACCCTGCGGGACACAACCACGGTTATTTCTCAGTTCTCAGTTTTCCAGTCACACAGCAACTGCTCAGGGATCCACAGCTTTAAGAACAAACCCAAGGTGTAGCTGGACACAAGCAAAATTAACTCCCCCCACCCAATCTGATTTATAATCCATGACAAACTCATTTAGAGCAAAGCTCACGAAGGTGAATTTCAAAGCATCTGCAGAATGGAGCAGGCTCTGATACAGCCCCCTGGTCAATAAACAGAAACTTCTGCCTTCAAATTCAGGCAACACCGAGATAATTCTACCTCACTGGGTCTCATCACAACAGTCAAGCCCTTTTTTGCTTTCTGCCTGTACTGCAGCGCTGGGCATTCAGCAGGATCCGAGTCTTCTCACTAGGAAATTATGTAGCTTTAAAATTGAATTACATACCTTCTTCTAAATCTTCTACATGATATCCTGATGGTACTTTACCAGCTGCCTACAATTATATAAAAAAGCCCACAGTTATACAGGAACACAAAACAATTTCATCAACAAGAACTGCTGTCAAAACGGGTTTTAGAACAACTATTACAAAAATATCAATCATAAGTTGAAATTACTTCCAGTCACAAACCCTGCTGATAACAGGGATTCTGATAATAACAGGAATTCTGACAGGAACACCAAGTCAACTGAAAAAAACTTTTAGAGATTTTTACAAGACCAAATTCCACCCTGCAATCAACTTAACATGGACTGAATTTCTAAAACACCAAAAACTAAACTGCATTGATAAGTCTTTCAGCTTTCAACCTACATCAAAAATAAAACACAAATAAGTAACTAAGCATAAGGGAAAAAAAGAGAGGGGACAATTTAATCAGCAGACATGAGAGTTTGACCGCCAATGAAAACAAAAGAAGAAAAGGTGACTGAGAAGGCATTTATATTATTTAAAAATTTCTGAAGTCATGTTTATTACTTCAGACTAATTTCCAACAGAGAAAAACGTGATAAATAAATAAATAAATAAATACTGCAGATCTAAATGCTTGGAATTCTTTCTACTTGCTGCTTCAGGAATCAACAACCTATTAGCATCATTTTTTATTTTCTCAAACATCCTGCAAGACTGTGATGAAAAGTTCCTGAAGAGGCTGGTGGGTGAAGACCAACACACCAGCAGAAACAGCAATTTTTGAACCAGTCTGCTCCCAGCGAGCCTGGATCTCCTGGGACACATGAAAAGCAGCCTTTCAGCTGCTTCAGGTACTGCTCATTATTTTCCAGTAATATCCTCATTATTACCTCTGTTTCAGCAAGAAGTGTTTTCAGTCGTGTGAGATCTTTAGTTACCATCCCGTTCTGGGGGCAGAAAGAATATTAATTATTGAACACATAAACCTTCATTACCTACATTAAACCACAGCAGCCAAGTTCATTTCCCCCCTCAACACCAGAAGAAGGAAAAATTAGTTTGACTTACAACACCAATTTTAAATGACACTAAATAAAACTGAGTAAACATTGTGGTGAAAAAGAATTCTACACTGGCCAAAACCAGCACTAGACTTACAGCAAGCATCAATACAGGACAATTCAGGAAAGCATCATATTTAGAAGAACTTGAGGAAAAAAATATACCATGGTTACTGCAACACTCCTGCTCTGAAGAATTGCTAAAATAATCTTTCACTGCTGTTTCAGTGATAGATTCATTTCTTTTTAAGGATCTACTTTACAGATCACTGATTTCTGCAGCTCCATAACTCCTCCTGCTCTGATGTAGACTGTGTAATTTTTGGAGTTTTCCCTCAAAAGCAAAGTTTAGCCATGTGACTAACTGCATTGTCAAGTATAACTGAAGTAAAAATCTTTCAAAACTGAATTTATGTGAAATACATAGGTATTTGTAACAATTTCACACTCTTGGAAGTCAAAACTTTGATTAAAGGAACCCAGATCTGTGGGGTTTATTTCAATAATCTCTTGCAGAAATGGAATTAAGTGCTACAACATTTGTTAAGACTTTTCCACATTCTGACTGTGCTACTGAGCAGGAGAAATTACTCTTTGCTGAAAACTTACACACTTAACAATCCTCAAACTTTGGCTTTTTCCAAAATGATTTTTCACTTTTTCAGCAGAAGGCTGAAAATGGAACTTGTTGAATGTAAATGTATTATGAGCAAAAAAATGTTACCAAGACTTATTCTCTTAAGTCACTGGGGAGGAAACTGGATGGATTCCAACTCTTCAGTAAATTCATTCCAAAACTTTGTTTCACTTCTTTCAGACAATGGCACAGTCAGTAAATCAGCTGCTGATTTTAATATTCCTACTGAAAACAACTGTGTCTAACAACCTAATGCTTGTAAAAATCTCTCAAACCCTGCTTTGGGATGACACTCTGGAACTCTATACAAAGGTACCTTTATTTGCACAACAACAGCTGAAAACAAGGCCACTCCACATTCCCTGCAATAAGACTATTTTACTAATTTTTCCTGAAGGCAAGTTTCCTTCAACCTCACCAGGAATTTTTCAATGAAACATTTTTTCATTAGAAAACAGCTAAACAAAGAAAAAAACCCCTTTCTTTATGTAAAAATAGCCAATGGCCAGGGGGAAGGGAATTCAGGATACAGACCAGACAGACAAACAGAACTCTCAAAAACAACCTACTGATTCAGTTAAGCACCAAGACACAGGAGACAGGATCCAATCTCAAGGTAAGAGGTTTTCCTGCAAGTTTCTGATGTCCCACATTCCCCTCAGTCTGACCAAGCTGTGACCATGTTTCTGGGTGTGTTAAGACCGGCAGTTCATGCTGATGAACTGCCTATTTAATCCCAATTACAGAAATTAAAAGGACATTATTCTTTGGAGACTTACATATGTCCCCAGTTTCCCCATAAAAGTCAGAAGTTACCTACATGTCTGGGGTTAAAAGCATCTTTACAAGTTTTAACAGTTCAAGGGTAAAATAGAAGCTTTGAACTCAAACCTTTATCTTCAGCTTGAAATGCAAAGCTTTTTTTCTTTCCCTGAAAAGCTTTTAATGCTGTCTTACAACTTATCATGGGCCAGTTATTTAAAAGTCCAACCAAGACTTTTTCTGCTTTAATGGACAGAATTCCTGAAGTCCATACAAAATGGGGTCAGGTACAATTTAGAATAAGCAAGCAAAATTTGAGATTTTTATTATTCTTGTCAACCCTAAAACATGCAAATTTATTTTACATTTCCTGAGGATTCAGGGCCAACAATGAAAAAACTTTTCAAAATCACAACTCTGAAAAACTGGTTATGCAACAACCTGGCATCCTGATGATCTGTGTGTGCCCATATATTTATCATACCATTTTCCACACAAATCATTTTTGTTACAACCTGCCAGTGAAACATATGTTCAGAAGTTTCTTATTAAACAGATTTTTTAAAAGAAGGAAATACAAAACTGTTTTTTTAAACCATGTAGATTGCAGCAAACCCACTTACCAGTGATTCCCCCATCAGTGATTTGGAAAGAACATTAGACACAATTTGCAGCTTCCCTTTGAGATGCATGCAGCAGAGCACTGCCCGGAGAGATCCATCGCCCTTGGCCAGCCCCTCTCCCAGCACTGCAACACAAATCAGCCACTGTTACCCTCAGCACACCATCCATTTAAGTCATATATAAGTTTTAAGTCATATATACAGTTTTCCTTCACCCTTAACAAGAAAACAAAGTCTGAAGCTCAGGTTAATTCCGTGGCTTATTGGATATAAATTAAGTAGCATGTGCTGTTGTCTAATAATAACTTGAAGCTTGTCTCCCACCAGCTAATAAATGCTGCACATGAGCTTAAAAAACGTTGTCATATTTACATGCTAAAATAGACATAAATATGGGAAGAGTAAATTCACGTATTTGACACAGACACAAAGGACCTCCTCTCACAGAAAGGGTAAAAAAGAAATAGCAACCAACAACCTCCCAGTAACACAAACATGCTCAGGAAGATCCATTCATGCTCACAAAACACATGCCCTGTCGTTTCCAAAAATAGCCAACCTCCTCATGGGCAATTCCTGCTCCTCTAAAAGGGCTTTTATTCACTTATGCTGCAAAGTGTGGCATATAGGAACGATTGTCTGAGCCCAGAAATTTACAGGCTCCCCATAACAGAAAACTTTCTGAATGCTTCCTAGCACGGGATCAGCAGCAAGCAGTGCCAAATACTTTCTGAACACTTCCAGCAGGGACAGGATTTATTTCACGATACAGGCGTGCTTCAGACAAGCTGCAACAACACTTAATCACACGTATTACCTGTCCAGAAAACGAAATGCCAGAGTGACTAAAAAGCTTAGCAAGCTAAGTGTGTGAATTGAAAAGAAGGCTGGACAGTTGTTTAAAATTAAGGAATTATAAAATAACTGTCACTGCACGGCAACATCAACATCTGTCTTTATACTGCTACGCATGCAGATGCAAACAGCCCCTCTTAGTGCTAACAGGAATTTCACATTCACCACAACTTCATGATTACATTTTAGAGTAATAAATCCAAACTCCTCACTCAACAGATGTTCATGTCGTTAACAGAAATTGCATGAAAGACTCAATAAATAAATAGTCCCACAAAAATTTAAATAAAAACAACTAGGCATCTCTTCAAACTGCAATGGTAACTAAATCCATTTTTACAAAGTGTCTCAAAGATTAGACTGAATTCACCACTCTGATAGTACAGACCACATTGCCAGAAATAGAACTTACTTCCCAAATCAGAAGCAGAAGCACCAAAAATAGCTTTAACATGTCTGACAGTTTGCTATTTTAATCTCAAAGATTAAATCTCCAATTATTATATTTCATATCACTATCTGCATAATATCACCAAGCTAAAACATAAAACATAAAAAGTTGCAATGCATTAACCACTACCTCTTGGGAAAGATTTGTGGAATAATTTAACAGATTTTAAGCTATCATCATTCCCTGTAACACTGCAAGAAGCATACTATAAAGAACATGTATTTCTCCAGCTATTCCAGAATACGCTGATCATTCAGGTTCAAATAAAACCATCATAGCTGTGCAACATGTCAAGTCTTGTAAAAAGGCAGAACAGCAGTTTGAATAAAGCTTTGCCCATTATAAAAAGCCTGTGAGTATCAAGGAGTGTAAGTATCAAAGTAGTCCATGCTAAGATTGTTTCTTCCCAACAAAAATTCAAACATAAAACCAAAACTAAGACCTTCTGGGATCATAAATGCAGATACTCTAAATGTCAAGTGCTGGGCTACAACTGATAGCCACACGTCATGGAGAACTACAGCCAAATGATTCATTCATATATTGATAAAAAGATGGTATGTGTGTATATGTGTATATATATTTTTTATATATATATATAAACATACACAATATTTTTATATAAATACATAAATATGGCACTAGTAATTTCAAAAATGTCCTCAGTTTTATATCTGGAAAATAATATTCTGGTGCAGAATATCCTGGCATGAATGAAGTAAATTAACATTAATCTGGATGCTACTTCTTTGTTAACAATATACATTTAAAGGCTGTTCTTTCTACTTAATTTTTAAAAATAAGATAGAGATCAATGGTCCTATTCCACCCACTTTTATGCCTGTCCAGTGCGAGATGACAAGCAGTTACCATGACAGTTCCTTTGAGATACTGATAACTGACACACACACCAAGAAAAAGTTCCATAGATGAAAGTCACCCTGTCCCCTATGACAAACCCATCAGAGCTCATTGATGAGAACACTTTCATTAAAAACAGCATTCTCCCTCCTACCTCCTTTAACCATCATTCAGCTTTCCAAACATCTGTCATTTTTACTTGCCATCATAAAAGACAACTCTGAATTTAGAATATTACACCCTTATAGCATACATCAATAAGGTAAAAGAAAATTTTTAAAATAGGATACATCAATAAGGTAAAATAATTTTTTTTTAAATTTCACACTATTTCAAGAATGGTACTGATTAAGCGACAATCAGACTTTTTTAAACTTTAATTTTACACTTACAGAAAGCAAGTTTATTTTTCTTAGTCAATTTTTATGGACCTTTACAAGCAGGCTGCAGGGTGCCATGAACTCCCCAAACTATGTTTTGACTATCAGTGAAGACAAGCACATTAAAAAAACCCAAAACAATACAAAACCCACAAACCCAGAAAGGAACAATTTAGAGATGATAGGAATGTCAGAAGAGTAGATCACAGTCTGTGTAACAAAACTGTCACCTGAAAAAACTTCCTTTAACATTCAGGAATAGTTATAGAATTAAAACCAAAAGGTGGGATCTACCCATCTTTTCTTTCCAAACCTAACTGATAAACTCTGTTCCAACACTTTCCAAACTCAGTGAATTCTAAATAATTTACATTATAGATGAACAACAGAGGATTAGGAAAGATGGATAATTCCTTCAAAAATACCCAAACTGAACAAGGCAGTGACACATGGGAGGCTCGACTTCAATGTGACATAGGCACATTTGGAAGTTTTAACAAATGTGCAACATCTTGATTTTCTCTGAACTAAGTCCCAAACACAAACCAAAATATCCACCATGTCCCTGGGAAGAAAGGCGGAACAATCAGCTTTGTGTCTTTATCTTTGTGAGAATCCTGACATTATCAACTCTTCCTACATTTGTGCACTGAAGTAACTATTAACCAAATAGCACCACTGAGCCAAAAACATGTATTTGAGTCCTGGAACATGAGTAAGAGCTGAAAAATAGTGAGATCTCTCTTTAAGAAAAAAAAAAAAAAGGGGGAAACAAAAAAGCAGAAAAAGTATTATAAAGCAGACACATAATTTTAAATAGGAAAAAAAACCACTGTTAGCAAACTAACAAATCTGGGCATCTGTTTTAAAAATCCAGACAACTGACTGCAATTCATAACACTATGTAATAAAAAAAGAAATAAGCATACCATGCCTACAGTCTTCATCTGCTTGCCCATACTTTTTCTGAAAGGTAAAACATGAAAAGTTTAAAAATAGCATTATTCCAGTTAGCATAAACAACTACATGATTGAATTATAAGTTTTTAAATTTTTTTTAGAAACCATTACCTTGTCTTTTCCTGGGTGGAACATGTAAAGAACATAAGTCACATGTCAATTATAATATAATTAATTCTTAGAATGCTGACTTTTTCTCAAATTCTCAGCATGTGGACATTTTAAAAGAGGAGCCTGAATGGGCAAAGGTGTGTGTGTTACATGTTTGTGGGTGGCTCACAACACCTAGGAAAAAATATAAAACTTAACTTTCCAGATGCTGTTTGTTTTTTGATCTTGCACTAATATAGTTATGTTGAAATTTTAAGAGATGCACATTATTTTATTATAGTGATTGTAGAGATTTTTTTGTTTAGTAAAACAAAAAGCAAATTTGGATTTTGTTTTCCTCTTTTATGACTTTATGTATCTATATAATTCAAATCTTTAATAGGAAGATTTTGATTTTAAGTATTTTTCCAAACTCCCTGCAGACTCACTGCAATAGTATCACTATGATGAACATCCAGATAGGTGCCTCAGAGGATTTGCAAAGAGTGATGTCAGAAATGTATTACATAATCCAAGCACCAATCTGCATATTGACTTACAGAAATAATTCTGAGAGGTCAAGTCTGTGATAACACAACTTCTATTAGAAAAACCAATCTCACTTATTTGTCAATCTCTTCCTCTGAGGAGCCATAAGATAGGTCACCTCTTCATTTAAGACGTTTCCAAATTCTAGTTTTGTACACTGAATAGTCTAATACAGCTATTTATTTAAAGAATGCTTAAAAACACTCCCTTAGCAGATGGGCAAGATCTGTGTTAAAGTGGCCCAGCAAGGTCTTGTGACTTGGCCAAACTTTTTCCACCTGGGATGAAACTGCTCCTACTCAATGCATGAACATTTGGAGTGGACAAGGCCACTGTAAATCTGTAATAGCATTTCAGAAAGGTAAGAAAAAGCAGCTTGTAGGTTTATGCTTAAGCACTGAAATGTCCTTTCCTGTAAGAAACTGTAGCTCTGATGTTTTAAAGGAAGGACACAACTTTGGCAATGGGGTCACCTGTAATTTAGGGTTATGCCTCTTGGATTGCATTTATAAACCTTTACAAGTCCTGTTTTCACCCAGCCACTAAATATTCCCCAGAGTCTAAAAGTTACATCTTTCATCAGATATGCCCAAGCCTAGCCCTGGAAAGCTGGGATTAAGCATTAAAAGACTAAATTTAGGCCTATGCAAATGGAGCTAAAGCAGGTATGAACCAGCTACCTTGATTCTGGCATTTCTTAACTTTGTTTTTTGAGTGTTTTTATTTGTGGAAACTTTAATTTCATGCTCTTAAAAGATAAGGTAATTTGGTATGTAATTCAGCATATGTACCCTAAACCCAGCTATTTTGCCTTCCTGGAATAAATATATATTTTTTAAATTATTTAGGTATTTTTCCTTATTTGTTTAGAAAACTGTGATTGAGACCCAAACCAACAGGTCCTAATCCAAAAATAAATGGATCAGGGAGAGCTACAAGACAGAAGCCTCACAGATGCTATAGCAAGAGGGATTCTGTAGGCAGAGCAACATGCCAAAAATTCTGAGTTGTATTTAAATCTTGACAATACAAGGTATTTGACTTTTCTTTCCAGTTCACTAGATACTATAAAGAGTCACACTCACAAGTTGTAAAAAGGAAGCAATTCTATACAGAAGAGTCTCGATTTTGATGCGGTCGAGTTCTGCCTGGCAGGGCTCCGGGAGGTGAGCTGGGGGGTACTGGCTGAGGGAAAGGAGAGCCTCTGTGCAATGCTTCACTGCCACTTCATAATCCTGCTGCTTAAGGGATTCACATGCTTGTTCACATGCCTTCTCTGGTCTTCTGTCTGCCATGACTCAGGGACAGAAATCCTAGAGCGGGGGCAGAGGGGACGATAAAACGTTGGTTAGCTGTGGAATGGCACTGACAACTTGCCAACCAACTTCCATTCCCATCTCAAGGTGCTGTATCACATCCCCCTCATGCTATGCCAGTCACATTTCCTAAACCAAGCTTCTCACTAACTAATTTCTTCCCAGGCTTTTCTCCACCACTCCCAGCTATTGGTTTTGATTCTAATTCAAGAAGGTACTTAAAGCCCACAAATGATTTTAAGAACATAAGTAGGGGTTTCAAATTTTAAAGTCAGCATGGATTTAAGATGAGACTTTTGGATCTTCAATGGCAACACGACCTTTGCTTTAGAAGGAACACAACTCATTCTCTAAGTGCTGTCTCTGAACCTGCAGCCATGTACTCCACACCACCACCTCTTCCAAGCACTTCTCACCTACATTGAGGAGGAGGAGACACTTCCTCTGGGTGAAGCACAACAAGGATGGATGGGGAAGGACAGGAAAGACCAGGGAGTCAACAGTAAACCAACCACTGTCTCTTCCTTCTGCTGGTTTAGCTACATTGATGGCTGAGAAAGTCTAGATACTCCTGCCACACCAACACCTTTGTGCAGAACTTCTTAAATAATTTTAAAATAAATATTCTGGGGGGGGGAGAAGGTTGAGACAGTTATAAAACAAATCTGTCCACAGACAGACATTATCTGCCACTAAATTAAGACAAAGGTTATCCATATCTGAACCACCACCAGAAGAGCAAAGCACTTATACAATCCCTGTCCACACTCTCCCCTCATTGACATATTTGAATACATTGCCAGAGACTCTGTGCATTAAACCTGACTTCACAGAAATGGGTTCTGATAACTGAAAGAGAAAAAAATCTCAAGCGTTCTCATTTTTGCTTTTAGCAAGCAGCATACTGTCAATATTTGTGATTAGAGATCAACTATTACAATTGTCTCAAATAACTACTTTTAGTGCACTTGAAAAATTCACTGTTAAAAGCTTTCTTTATGCGTGGTACTTTCAGATTTTCAACCAAAGGTAAAGTAACTTCAAGAATTTAAAGTCAAATAAATGCAGTTTCCTCATGAAAAATAATCCATTATCCCACTTTTCCCATTAACACGTGTCTAAGCCAACATTTAGAAGAAATGTAAACACGTATTTTCATATATTGTACAACATAGTGTTCTATGCGTTCCCTTCTATTCTTAAATTTCCATTCAGTATCAAAGTAATTACATAAGGGAATATTGATTTTTCACGATTTAAACCAGCTTCCCTTTTACAATACTAATATAAAAAATTCTCATTTAAAACAAAAGAAAATCTTCTCTAAAATGAAGGAATATAAGCATGAATGGTTTGCAGTTATCCTGGTACAAATCTGTGACGTGTGCCTCTTTCTTAATAACAGCCTTACAAAATATTACCTCATTCATCCAGATATTTCTTCTTCTGCTAAAAATAAGTCCACATTTTCAAACAATAGGAACAGGCAAGTAGGTTTTGCATTTCCAAACATATGAGTAAATTCATTCATGAGGTAATTCTATTAAAGATTCTGCTGGATCACTTAAGCACGTATTTTCAATTACATAAATGTTAGGTATTCTTAAGTTGTATATGCAAGGATCTTTTCTAGATACAACTAAAAATTGCACTGGTTTCCACTTCACTACCATTTTAGGCCACTGTGTATTTCACAAATCTAGGATCTGCTTCCACAGTGACACAATAGTTAATTGATGTTTTTCTCATGTACATTCTGTTTTCCTCCTAAGGGACTGAAAATAGAGGACTCCATGAACTCTGCTGTACTTTTGATTTCCTCACTTCCTGGCTGACATATAACCAAAATTCCTTTGACCAAAAGGCTGAGCAGAGCTTCTGTGTGTTTATTCCCAAAGAGCTGATTAAACACAGATCCCATCCTAAGATCCCATCCTAAGACCTGGCCAGCACAGCTGACAGGTTTGAAGGCTCTTCTCCTCCAACATGGCACAATGTAAAAGACAAAGATGTTCCTTATCAAGTGCCTTATGCTGACTGGTTGGAGAAATGCAGAACTCATCTGTTTGAAAAGCTGGATTTTACACAAGTAGCAGTACCCACACAATTTCTTGGTTCAATTTGAAGACTCCAGAGTACTTCAGAGGACGTAACTGACTCTGAGCTAAATCTTGTGAATTAAGTGGAAGCAAGAGCAATAAGGACCAACCTGTTAGAGAACAGGCTAAACTGAGTCACACCAATGATATTTCAGAGTGTAAAAAATCCACTGAAATCACAGTGCAGAGGACACACTGATAGATAAGGAGCCACTGCAGTGTAATTTGTTTGGAAAAAAAATCAAATTACAAACAAAACCATAAACAAAGCCAGCATGTGGACAACATATGGAAAATGATGCTCTCAGACTTCATTTCAATCCCATCTCCAGTCATACATGCAGACTCAAACATGCACATTTATTAGGTATTTGTGCCATCTACATCAGACTCCAATCCAGGTGCTCTAGACTGTTCCTTGGAGATACCCCACGTCTCCTGCTGACCTCAGAAGCAATTTTTCCTAGTTTTGGTACCCTAAATCAGCAACTGAGACTTATAAAAGTGAATTAAATTCACCATTTCTTAAAATCTAGTCTGCTGAAGTACCTGACTTACCTACATTTAAAATCATTCAGAGCAGTTCCTAAGTCCCAGCAGGACCAGGAAGGTGACTGTTCCCTGCTGCTGATGCCTCAGCTCAAGTCCAGTGTCGAGTTCTGGGCTCCTCCCTTCGAGAAGAGCATTCAGCCCAAAGAGGGGAAAGGAGCTGGGGAAGGGGCAGGAGCACCAGTGTGATCAGGAGCAGCTCAGGGAGCTGCTGGGGCTCAGCCTGGAGAAAAGGAAGCTCAGGGGAGATCCTCTCAATCCCTACAATTGTCTGAAAGGAGGCTGTGGCCAGGTGGGGGTCAGGCTCTGCTCCCTGGGAATGAGTGACAGGGCAAGTGGAAATGACCTCCAGCTGCACCAAGAGAGGTTTAGGTTGGATATGAGGAAAAAATTTCTTCACTGGAAGAGTGGTTAAGCATGGGAATGGGCTACCCAGGAAAGTGATGGAGTCACCATTCCTGGAAGTGCTCAAAATACAAATGCAGTTCACAATATAGTTTAGATGGCACAGTGGTATTTGGTCAAAGGCTGGACTCAACGTTTAAGGTCTTTTCCAACCTTAAAGTAATCAAAGAATCATTAACAGCCAAGGAGAAAAGGCATTTGTCAAAAGAAATTTATTTTCAGTTCTACAGAACTTTATTTTCAAGATTTCAGGCATAAAATTGGAATTTCTACATTCGCTCTAAGAGTAGAATTTATTACAGATTAGAACTAAAACAAACTGTCACAAGGTCTGTGCTATATTCCCAACTCTCTTTGCAAAACTGAGCAAATTACTGATGAGCTTCACTTCTGTCTGCAAAAGTGAAATTAAAATATTAACATGTAACAGAACAAACATCAGGATTATTCATTTTCTCCAAGAGACCTGGAAAACCCCATGCCAAAAGAGTTCTAAATCCAATTCTGAAAATAATATCCTCTAGTGAAGTTTAATCCATCTTCAAAATACTGGAGAACCAGTAAAGAGGCATATTCCCACTATCTAAAGTTGCATATCTAAAATAGGTGGACATACCTAAGAAATTGTATGTAGAAATATATAATCTGGCATCATACTTTCTACCTCAAAAAAACCCCTGCCCTTAAGTAGGAGAGAACTTACTGAACTTGCATTTCATTGAAAGCCAAGCTGTACCCAGCTTATCTTCCACAAAATATTATGTCAAAGAAGTTAGAACTGGTTAGTTCTAACTGGTGTAACAAACTTTGGTGGCTTTTACAACTATGACAATTTCCCCCCCCCCCACAACTAATGGTGTTCAGGCTCAATATTCCTAATGAGTATTCCACCTTCTTGCCAAAGGGGTTTTGTAAACAAACATGAAAAGAGTAACTAAAATCCAATCTCCAAATAAAGCTGCATGTTTCCCCTCCAGAGCTGCAGAGGGGGCTGGGAAAGGCAGAAGGGACAGCTCGAGGAGGAAGAGTGATAAACAACGTGATCCACACAGTGACTTATTTCCAAGTAAACATTACGCCTGCTTGGTGCACAGGAGGCTCTGAAGAACTACTCCACAGTCTGATGAGTCCAACTTCAAATTAAAATCGATGTAGGAGGAGAGAACATCATGAACTAAAATTCCAGTGCTTCACAGCAGTTTAACTCATGACTGTGCACTTCCATGCTCCACATCTTACTGATGTGTTTCATGCAATCAAAGGGTCCATACACTAAGATAATAATAAGTTAAAGCATGTGACGGTTCCTAAAAAAATTTCAAACAGATGCTTTTTCAATTCACTGTAAAGCATCTAGCCAGATAACTCTCGCTGTACTTCATAAACAAACAGATTAGAGGGCACAATGCTGTTCCTATTAATGTTACTGGCAAAATTCCCAATGTCTGCCAAGACAGAAGGATCAGATCCAAGGTCTCGCATGCCAAGCTGACAAACAGTAGACAAGTCAGTAAATATTTGCATATTTTAACCAAACATTAACATCTCTTGTAAAGATTTATGCTAAAGCAATGATGTTCAACTTGCAGTCCTACAGTGAGACTGGTAGGGATTTACTGTCAATTGAATTTACTTCAAGAGCCACATCCTGGGAATCGCAGAGTGAAGCAAATGAATGAGACCCATTGCCATGGGGAACATGCAGGGGAAGAGCCTCTCCAGCTGCCTCCCATTACAATCCATCCTTCAAACAGTTCTGCTGAGGGAAAGAAGCACAAAATATTCTTTGCCAAGGCCATTCAGCCGTGTCCTCCTGTTAGCAGCCCTCTGTCCTGCGGGAAAGGAAAGCAGGAGATGGATTTGCCCTTCCATTGCCTATTGCGGTCAGGCTGGCGCAGGCTCCACTCATTCCACTCATCCTGCCCCTCTCTACAGAAATGCAAGCACTCTGTTTCCCAACCCTCTGGGATTTTTCAGCCCATCACACAGACTGGAAAGGCTGGCCACCAAACTGGAGAGAAGTTTCAGACATGTAATAAATACAGGCAATACTCAAGAAAAGACAGCTGGTTTATCAGAACTTCCCAGCAATTCCTTTTAAGAGCAAGAAGTGACCTACTAGATTTATTTACGAGGTTGGTTACAGAGCTGGTTGCTCTGCCCTTCCTCAGTAACTTCTGAGCTTCAAGTCAATTGGAACTGAATTTCCCAGAAGTCTGAAGGGTCTTGAAGATGCTGCAGGTTTAATGAAAAATGTGTAACAAGACACATAACAGACCCAGGGAAAGGTTAAGTTATAACTCAGCCTCTTATTTATACCAGGATATCAGTTACCCCATCAATTACTGCCACGTGCTGCCATTTACCATCAAGGACTGCAGCAAAGCGTCACTCACCAGTGAAAGAAAAGTCTTATTTATTCTTGCCCATAACAGTCAATGCCATAGGCTGTATTCATCAGTTTAACTGCTCCAGGATCCATCCAACAGTCTCCAGGTTTCACTAAAGCAGAGTTTCCAAACTTTTTAGACTACAGACCCAAGCAGTGTACATCCCATCCCTTTCTCAAAGTTGTTACTGGTAAATTGAGATGTAAGCAATTCACACATCAAAAATCTGTTATTTCCATAATATATCCAAGTAATATCTGTGAAGTCACAAAGTTGGTATGGCTACAATCCCTGGGATTAATAGTTTCCCTCTCACTCAACATTATCAAAAAAAAAGTAACAAGATGCTGTAGTTTCTACAGGTATGGAAAGATCCAAGGTTTAATCTGAATTACTATATTGAATATGACACAATCAAAAACTTAGCTACTGTGAACATGCCAACATTACAGTTAGAAATCATGGGCCACTGGAATTCAACTATTAAATCTCTGCAAACAACCTGCATTTGTCAGTCCACACACTAAAATAGAGAATAGTACACCTGTCCACTGTTGAATTATATTACAGAGTTGCTCTGGTACCTCTTGTGATCCCATCTTAAGGCATGCCTGCATCTCTACCTGTCAATTGGTTTTGTATTATTACCAAATACCACTAAAATACCTTTAGATCAGTAACATAAAATTAAATATCCATTTATTTTCCTTACCTATTGTGGTAAAATAACCCAATCTTTGCCTTGAGACAAAAAAAAAAATAAAATAAAAACCCAAACCCCCTTTATTCAAGCCTCCAGAATCGAATAAAATAGAGCTGCACAAAAAGGAGAAATTACTTACAGAGACATACAGAAGAAAAAATCCACTTTCCTAGTGTCATGACATACACATCATAAATAATCCCAGTCTAAAAAATCACTTAATAAAATTAGAATAGATAATGACAGTGCACTGTACCAACGCCACAGAGAGGAAAAGGATGGTGCATCTTTCATACACAGGGTGAAAGAAAGAATCATATTAAAAGAGCTTTGGGCTTTTTTTTTTTTTTTTTTAGAAAAGTAGAACAGCACAGATCTCACGCACTCATTTATTGCAATTATGGCTGAAGTCCGTAATAGTTAAGGAGTTCTCAGAAATGCACTGCACACCTTACAGAACAAATACAAAAGCCTCCACCCTTGAGAGAGGACAATCTAATCAGTTTTCTGAAGTAACTGAATTACTTTGGCTAATGTTGTACAACTCCAGGCAAAATGACCCTACTTTCAATTCCAAAAATGATGTTAAATCTGAAATGGAGCATAGAGAATGAGGCAAGCACATTTCAAGGTTTTATTCTATAGCATAACAGCAGCAAGAATCCTGCTCCAAGGCCTCTGAGGAACATCATATGCCTGTTTGGGGAATGGAAAAAGGGGAAAGAAGAGATTCATGAAGCCCCCAACCATTAAATGCTTAGACTATCCTTCCACTTTGAAAAATCAGAGACAGCACCATAAATGAGGAGGTCAAGTGATCTCTGGCCACATAAATGAAGCTTTGAGTCTGATCCTGTAAACTTAAAGTATAGAATAAATACAACCACATTTACTGAAAAAGGAACAAGAGCCTGTGGGTGGCTTGTCATTCACATTCACAGAGGCAACTGAGGTTAAGAGCAATTGCCTTCTGCATCTGGATCCTCTGCAGGCTTTAAACCACTTTACATACATCACAGATAGTAACAAGTTTCATTTTTTTGCATGCCAGTTATGACTTCAGTACAGACTACTAAGTGATTATTAACACTTTATTACAAATCTCTTTTATTTTCATTTTGAAGAAAGCAACAAAAGGACAATCTGTACAGCCAGCAGCAGCAACACTCGGACATGGACAGACCGGCTATCTTTGGCTCAAAATCTGGAAATAACTCATGGCCTCAGCACTTGCAACCATCCTTTCCACCACATCCCTAATACCTTCACATCTTGCCTTTAAAAAGATCCTTTTTCACACAGCTGTCTGAAAACATCACCTGTCCTGATGAAGCTAAGCAAAATACCTGGCAAGTCAAAGCACAGAATCTACGTGACATGTGCTGGTGCTCTCTGAAAGCCATTCACAGCCAACAGATACAAGGTTCCCATTTAAACAAAGCAAATATATACACACATATTGCATTCATTAACTTCACAGAACAAATACTGGGTTGTAAAGTTCGATACTCTGAGGTTGTGTGAGGACAAAAGCATCTGTACAAGCTTATGCTGGCCTCCTGTGTGCCTGCATTATTATGATACTGCCTTTAATTGTGTTAGTCACATAGCACATTTTCCAAGGGCTACCTGGTGGAATGAGCAGGCAGAACAGAGGCTGCTGCTAATGGACATCCAGTGAAATACTTCAGCACAGGGACTGAGGCCTTATTTACTGGATGCTACTCAAATATTATTCAAAATACAGCATTTGAAAGTTTTCATTGACTTTTCAATAATGCCTACAATACTGCGACCGACCACTTTACAAGAATGTCATTCTGACAATATTCCCTTTTCACAGAGAATTAAGGCAAAACAAGGCAAGTTTCTATAAACTTCTAATATTCACATTAAGAAATCTAGAAGTGATTTCTCTCCATTATGCTCTGCCTGTACTGTAGAGTCCTTTTACACAACCAACGCAGAGTGACTTAGGAGTATCCAGCATTTCTCAACAACACAACATGGGAAAATTCATTAAAAATACAGAAAATTAAGCGTAGCAAAGATGATGCTTAAGTTGGATTTGCCTTTTTTTTTTTTGTATTCCCTATTCCATTTCAGAAACACCTTTTAATTTATGCAGATAACGAAACTATATTCCGACAAACAACTGTATTACCATTATAAAATAAATATGTACCTACACTGCACAGCCTCCCTTCTATTTCTTTTGAATATTTATATTTTCAAACTCCTTCTCCTCATTCAACCACCCCCATCTCTCTACATTTATTGTAATAATTCTGCAAAAATCTGCATTTTGCACCTTCTGTTTAAATCCAATCCTCTGTGCTGCAGGAAGGTAGAACTGGGAGGAAAGAGGAACTTGGTATCAGGAGAACAGAAAGGGAATTTTCTGTGTTCTCATTTTTATCCAAAATCATACCAAAGAGGAATGCAGGATCCCCAGCCTTCAAATTACAGAGAAATCCTGTTTAGCTGAGGCTGAAGCATATTCACTGCAGGGATTATCTTTTACATTTGTACTTAATGCTGATTTGACCAATGCTGAGAAGATTTTCACAAGGCTGATCACAAGTACATCCTTGGCAGAAACATTATACAATAACACATCTCAACTTTTCACAAAGCAGCACTACAGGTCATTAGATTATTTCTTTTCTAATTTATCATGAACACAAGAAAATATTTTGGCCAGATTCTAGAAAAGATGGAATCATATTGGGAGAATCTTCCTCTCCTTGACAGCACCCAGAAAGTCAGACTATGAAAGACATCTACCATGGGAAATTTCAACCCAAATAATTAAAATCTGGCAAGCAATAACCAAGTGAAATGAGGAGTATGTCATAGTGAACATCAGGTAACATAATAATAGGTGGTGCTTCTGCCCCACCCTAAAGTTTTTGGCTCCTTCATAGAAAATCTTTACGTAAACAATCTTTCATAACAACTGGTTAACAACAGGAATTTGTACTTCATAAACCTCTATGTTCACACTGCTTTTTGAGAATAGAGTTTTTCACACTTAACCAAGATGAGGGCATTTTAATTGAAACATTGTCCCACGGTTACCATTTTATCCCCATAACAACATCACCAATTACTTACTTTGAAAAAATGCATTAGAGAAGTAATTTAATCTTTGCTTCTCTTAATGAAGTTTGCCAGAGAAAACAAAGGGAAGAATCACTGCATGACCAGCCAGCTCTCCATGAGCAGGACCAACCTATAGGACTCATACCCAAACATACTTTACAGAACAATATCCATATTCTAAAAGCTGGTTTAAACACCATAATCCACAGCTTTCCAAACTATGCTTTACTTGTGTCAGAACTTTTCTTCTCAACACTTGAATAACAGAATACAACCTTGTTCCTGTCTGTGCACTAGTGTTTAGTAATAATTTTGACCAAAAACTGAACACTACTCATCTTAAGGACTTACCCAGTCCTGCAACTCCTAGTATTATTCTCCACTGAGTCATAAGGTAGTGCCAGAAGTCCTCTCTGAGAAATGTCTCCTCAGAAATGTCTGCTCTATAATATATTCAGTCACTTCTGTATCGATGTGACTAAACATGTGTCACCTCATTTTCAAAATGCCAGGCAAGTGCCAAACTGTGCTCCCAAGGAATGTAAAGGGGAGTCAAAGATGATTCCCATGCATCATTTCAACACAGGACATGTATCACTAGATTTACAAATATATTTCAGAAACTTAAATGCAAAAACACGTCACAAAGTTTTCCAGTGCTCACTGAATCTGCCACTCATGCAGTACTGTCTGCAGAGAGCACTTGACCATAGTTCATTTGCCAAATTCACCAATTTAATCAGTCTGAGAATCAAAATTAGCAGTTCCTAACTCTCAGTCTCATGTTCAATTCACAGTTTCATCTAATACAGCTGTATTTGGATTTCAGAAATAAAAGTGTTCTTATACTAGGAATTATTTATCACATCATATTCCCATTTCAAAAACTCTATGCACACCCCTCCCCATCCCCAGCAGCTCAGCAGTTCCAAAGCTCAGTGGTCCAATCCACATTTTCTCTTCTTGACAGGATATTGTAGCAATGCTGAAACAGTCTTCCCTCAAATGTCAAACTTGCACTTTTCCACAAGAACTTTCTCCACTCCTGACATGACCTAATACTGCAAGGCAACACCCTCCTGGGAGTAGATGTAGCTGAAAAGCACAGCTTTGATCCCCAGGGCAAGCGCAGATACTACAGGTATCCATCACAGTTTTACAGCTGGATAAATGGGGAAAAAAATAAAAGCCCCAAGTTCATTTGCTGCTTGAGATGCAAAATATGAATCACTCTTTCAATCTGTTCAAAAGGCAAAAGATTATAAAAAATCTGCACACTGAACATCAGGTTCATTGCACAGGTCACAAACTGAGCACAGGAATCAGCCAGAACATTGTGGCACAAAACAGGAAAAATGTCTTTCAATATACCTCAGCCTTCATTGCAGCTTTATAATGAATTTTAGTTTATTATAGTAGTGAATAATACTGTGACTGAGTTTTTTGTTACGCATTTACACAGTGCTTAGCACAAAAGGGTCCTACCGTAACAGATTTAATAACACAATCATGCCACCCACAGATCCTCCAAACACATCTTTCCCCAAACCATGTCTATTATGTAACTGTACATGGTATTTTTGTGCACAGTTTTGAAAGTTCAAAGCAGTAACTAACCCTCCACCTCTAAAAACTGCTATCTTTGTTGTAAATAACCTTTGAAATTAATTTTAATGTGACCGTGTTTCAAACAGTAATGGCATAATATAACTAAGCCTAGTTTGAGGAGTTGTCTTGTAACTCTATTTTAATTACATTAACCTTTCTGCATATGGATAATGCTTTTATAATGTCCCTGTTTCTTCTCCTTAAACGCCTGACCATGGTAGTACCAACAGGTTCAATTTTTAGACTCTTTCAAGAATAGAATACGGATTCCCAAATTCCCCCCTCACAGCAAACCCTACGAGCAACACCACAATGTGTATCCAGAGCACATTTCCCAACAGAACTTGCCCTCCTCATTCCTTTTGAAACGAACATTAGTGATTCAGTCACGTATTTGAAACCCCACTCAAAGAACTGCATCAGCAGGAATGAGCAACGATCCTGCTGTGGTTAACACCATAATCCTGACAAAACTTGGGAAGCAGAGGAGCGGTGTCTAGCCCAGCCAAACAAATATAAACAAAGCTACAGCCAAGTAATATCAGTCAGTTCAAACGACAAAACAAATGTCCTGCACCATTCCAAACGTGTGAGTGTTTCAAGATATGGCCAGAGCACAGTTACCTCAAAACCATTTGCACAAACAACTATAATCAAAAACATCAATGGAATAAAAGACCCATAGCATTGAGTTAGCACAGATTCTGAAGTATTCAAAAAACATTCCCCTTAATGACCTCCCCATGTAGATAATGAGAGAAATCCAACAAATTCAGGCTCCCAAGATAGCAGAGGAGTAGAAGCAAGGCAGCTATCATGGCTATTTGGGAATTCTAGCCTAGAGGGAATTTAGTTGAAACCCATGAAGGACCACTACTTGGGAACAGAGGCCAGCTGCCCATCTCTGTCCTCCCAAAATTACCCCAGGATAAAATTAAATTTTCAGTTAAAAAAAATACACATTACCTTATCTTAAATGAAAAGATACATAGGGAAGAAGTGTTATTTTACATGCTGCCAAAACCACTACGCTTTTCATTTGTGGCACTCTCCATTTATGATGTTCACAAAGATTTGTTACCTTCTTGGTTTGCTGAACCACTAAACATTTTCCAGCAAATTAAACACTCGTGCCGCATTACTAGCAACCAAAATTCTCGAAAACAGCTCATGTTACAGATTTCCCTCTTGCCAGCGGGGTCTCAAGGGCTATGAAAGACCTTTTAAGCATATTTAAGCACCATCATTTTTAGTGTTTCGATGAATACAGTATTTTTGCTATATCTAACTATGGAGGGAAAAGATCCCAGACTGTGAAATTCACAGACTGAAAGATCATTTCTAAGTAACACTTACCCTAACTACCATAAAACCAGCTCCGACGAGTCCACAGTGCTCACATTTCTATCCTTCACTTCCTGCCACTGCAACATTCAAAATTTCATACCAAACACAAACCTACTGCTCTTTTTCTTCCAATATTTCATCATTACAGCTCCAAGAATCACTAGCCTTGCTACTGCTTACAAACAGGAGCAAGAAATTTATTTCCCCAAACCGCACATAAGCCAAAGATTCAAAACATTCACCTCAGACACATCATTCTTCATGCAAGTGATATTTCCCAGGACTAACAGGAACAAATGGCAAAATAGCTCCCAGTCATATCTCCAAAAAATACTTCTACATAACATCACCTACAAAACTTCTTGCTACCAGCTCAGCAGCACTGCGTATCCACTGCTTCTGGGAAAACCTGTGTAGTTCAGTGCTATTACTTCTAAATTACCTTCCTGCTAAGGTTCAAGCCTTCTAACATCTGACAAAGACTCCATGCCACTGAGAAAATCTGATAGCTTGTGCTCATTCAGAAGTAGGATGGGGCCACAGTCACATCTCAAACTTTGTAGTCATGAAATGGAACCTCTCAGAGTAGTAAAATTACATTTGAGGAGGAAAAGATTGAAATCTATCATTTCTTATCTGGCTTTCTTGTAATAAGCCTGTAATTTGGTACTATGGAGGACTCTGAGAAAAGACTGGATAAATAACCAGTCCATGTCTAACTTACAACAATGAATTTGCCTATAAAATTATATAGGAATATTTGGCTATTACGTTATAGCCCCATTAAGTATCCTTTAACTTCAGCTGGCAATGCAATAGAAATGCAACAGAAAAACAAATTCTCACCCATGGGTAATTACAATCTCCCAGCTTAAATTCCCAATCCTTTCTTTTCCTACAGTAATACTCACTTTTCTGTGTTTCTCAGACATGAGGGATTGCTTCTGTTGGAAGCCTCATGCTGTAAACATTCGTGTGAAAAGAAAAGCTCAGTAAGCAAGACTGTTTAGGAATAAGAACCTGAGTCACGTATCAGTGTCACCATAATGAAATCCCCAGAAGCTGGCCTGTTCCTGTGGAGCAGCCTCTGACCTTGCAGACTCTAAATTTCCCTGTCTATGAAGTTTAGTTATTTTCTCCCACCCCAAAACATTTGGGGAAAACAAACGTTGATTTTCCCAGTCAGTATCTCCAGAAGACCAAGCATTCCTTCAGATTTTTTTATAATTCCATACCAATGCTGTGTGGAAACTTTTGAAAAAACAGTCCCTTAAAACATTCTTTCTTCCTTGTTGAAAAAGAATGGCAACCACAGAAGTTTGCACTAAGGGGAGGAAGAAATCAAACATATAAAGTAGCATGTCTTTAAATATATGTCATTGATACATATAAACATAAGTGCTGCCTTGCTGCCAAAGCCACAAAAGGGACAGCAAGACAAACAAGAACGAAAAAGGAGGGTCTTGTTTGTTTTGAAAATTCAACTCACAATCCTTCCGTTTATGGGGGAAAAAAATACTTGTACCATAGAGCAAAAATGAGATTTTGCCACAGCATCTCAGCAAAAGAAGTGAGAAAGGATTCAACTTCTGCAATTTGAGCAGGAGGGAGGGCTGGGATTATAAAATTTGGAATTCTCCCCCCCATGATGAGCCACTGGCAGAGTTGCACAGAGAGGAACACTGGGGATCTGCTTCCTTCCAGGAAGAGGGCTTCAGCAATGCCAGGAGAAACGCCAGGACAGGACTGAGGCTCGCTGGGATTCTTGGCCTACTGATCCCCCCAGGCAGGGGAATTCCAGCTGTCCAAGCACTCTACCCCTAAGCTAGAGCACTGTCACACCATCCTTCCTCTCCTGCTCCAAGCCAGCTCTCACGACTTTCCCCAGTTACCCAGGCTGTACACAGGGGATGGATTTAAATTAATTCCAAAGACCTTTTCAATTTAGATTTCACTCCTGCTACCAGACCTGACTTCAGGAGGGGCTGCCAGTGAGGTGAGAGATTCAAGGGCTTTAATAACCGGAATTGCTCCAGCAATTGTTTCTGCCATTACCAAAATGAAAACACCAAGAATAATGTTCAGTAGCAAATATAAGATGGTAGTAAATAATAAATAAAAAGAAAAACAAACCAACTTTCTTTCTGAAAGTCAGAAAGAATATCCAGCTAAAAATGCAAAGGGGATTTTACTAATAAAAATAATTGCCAACAATGAAGAAAATATTTCATCAGACTATTAAATTAACAGAGTTGGAAAACATCAGTAATATTGCCCAGCTCCTACACGGGCTCTTTCATCCACAGGCATCAGAACTCCTTACAACCAGTAAGATTCACTATCCCTATTTTAAATTCCTTCAAAAGGAAGCACAAACAGGTGAAGCGATTTGCATCAGGCTCTCCACATCTCTCAAGCACTAGACCTGTACCTTACCCACCTGGGAATATCTCCTCTTCAAGCTTTCCAGACACTCTGACTTACATCTTTTGAGATTAGAATTTCTCTACAAATCCGGCCTTTGAGCAGAAGTTCTCTCCAAACCACAGCCCTTGTTCTACAACCAGATCTCCTCACACTCAACCCAAAGCCCAGGAGGAACTTCTCTGAAACCAGGGAGATTTCACAAAGGAAAAGGATCCTCAAGAAGCAGAACTGGGACAAATTAGAGAATAAGATGCTGCTTCCACATCTCTCTTTTAGTCTGATGGGAAGAGGTAAAAACAAGCCCCCAAACAAGCAAACAAAAAAAACCCAAAATAGACCAAAAAACCCCAACAAAATCAGCTATTACAACCTTTCAAGTCTTTAAGCCACGACTTTAACAAGCCTGTACCACAGAAAAATTCATCTGGCTCACCTAAAAAGGCACAATGCCTGCATGAATTAAAAGAAGGAAAATACACACTGTACATTTCGTAAGTCCAAAAAAATCACAGAGGTGAGGAGTGATAAAGGAAAAGTCATTTCAGCTAGGAAAAATAAAGAAGTAATTTCTGCTTTCAGAACAAATTACAAAGAGAACTCAATTTATCAGTAATAACATAAAATGTTCCTTCACTTACCAATAAAGAAAAATTGCTCTGCTAATTAAAGCTCAACAAAAAAAAGCTTAACTCAGCTTCTGCCACTCACAATTTCTGTGCTGTAAAAGCCAAGCCTACCAAAGTCTGAATCCCTGGGTTTGTACCCCAAGGAGGTGGAGGGAATGTGGAGGCCCCTCATACACTTTCCCCTCCTCTAAGTTTGAACTGAATGTTCAAAATCAGCTCCTCCCTACAGACCTGCCCAGCACTCCCACACTGTCCCCATCACAAAAGCTTTGCCATTAAAAAAGAAAAAAAAAAAAAAAAGGAACTTTCATTCACAATCCGCTATGGCTCAAAAGTACCAAAACAACTGAATTTAACACACATTGTTTCAAAGCCTCCTTATTCTACCTATCAGTCTTGGAAAATAATGCAAACTTGCCAAGTATCACTCACTTATTTTTTTTTTATTTTTTTATAAAGGAACGTATCTTTTCTTACATAAAGAATGGCAGGTGGTGTATTTTATCCCTTGTCTTGCTTCAATTACACCAATTATTAAGAACAACAACATTAGACAATGTCAATAATCCAAACCATCCCAACAGGACCAGCCACGGTGATACACTCAATCTGTCAATGGGGATATCCATTTCCAGGGTATTTTTCTGTCTCACAACTGATTCTTTTACTCTTTCAATGAGAAGTTAAATGTGCTCTTTTAAAACTTCCTCTCAAGCTCGCTGTACTTTTGATAATGCGAAAATCCTATTACCTTGTTAACTCTTACTCATTTTGTCATTAATTGGGAAGCAGCCTTGCAACTGTTTCCCTGCAGTTATTTCTTAATTTCCACCAATGATATGTTTAATCATGTTACTCTGATCAAACAATTGCCTAACAAAGCGCTGAAGCCAGAACAACTGCACTCCTTCGAAAATTAACAAAAGGACATGTCCCACTGCAGGAGGGGAAATGCAGATCCTTCTCCTGCCTGGGGATTTGCCCTAAAAATATATATCTAAGTGTCTGCTGGAAGGGCTGTGTTGCAATGTGCAGTGGAAACTCTCCTGTTTTCAGTTTCAGAGCTGATCCAGGGTATAAAAGCTGCTCTCAGGACCTGTGTTAAACCTCCCAACTTCACTCCACTCTCCCTGCCAAAGCCTCCTGCAGAAAACAAAAACATAAGCTCATCTGCCCACCCTTCAACCGCTCCGAGGGGGTAATTTTACAACAGCTGTTAAATTCTTCCAATTTATTTTTCCATCCCTCCACAAACCCTACCTACCCCATTTTTTTTTTTCACTTCTATTTCACCACTGTTATTTCCTGGCCGTCTCTCCCGTTCCC
>VXBI01008773.1:79454-99379 GCA_013397375.1 Toxostoma redivivum | reverse complement strand
CGGCGGTGTGAGGGGACGGGACGGGAGAGGCGTCGGGATTGGGACGGGGACAGGAATGGGGTCCGGGTGGGGCCCAGGACCGGGACGGAACGGCGATGGGGACAAGGTCGCGGTCCGGCATAGGGGATGGGATGAGGATGGGGACCGGGACCCACTGTTCCCTCAGCTGCTGAAACGCAGCCCGGGTCCCCTCACGGGACAGCGTCCCGAGCCACATCCGCGCTAGAAACCGGCAACTTCGGGGGGTTTTCCGCGTTTTATTTTTTCTTTTTTTTTCCCCCTCTCCTCCCCTTCCCTGGGTTCGGAGCGCAGCTGCGGAGCCCGAGGGTCGGTGGCGGGGCCGGGACCGGCAGGCGGGGGGGGCGGCCAGAGCTGGACACGGAGCCCACCCCTGAAAAAACGGGAAATTTCTTGGAAATTACTTTTTCTCATGGTTTTTCTACTGCGTGAGTTGGATTTTTGTGTGTGTGTGCGTGAATGTTTGGGGGTTTTGTGGGTTTGGGGTTTTATTGTGGTTTTTTGCTTTTTTTTTTTTTTAATTATTTTTCTGTGGCTTTTTAAAGTTCCTTCTCTTAAAGAACCTTGGGGGAGGCCGGGAGCGGGTGCCGAGGCTGCCGCAGGTGCTGGAGCAGCTCTCACTGCCACCGCGTTTTCCAAACCCATCCACCCGTGCTGAAGGACTGCTGGTAACGCGTTGCTGGCTGCTCATGACTCCCAGAAACTGCTTTGCATAACAGTTTTATTTTCATGGAGTAATCTTCCCTGTTAGCTGTGTTTTCCGACTCTTTGGCAATCAGTTCTTATACCTACGCTGTTTTGCAAACTGGCTTTTTCAAGGCGTTACCGGCTTAGCTGCCGTGGGTGAGTGCCCTGTGCTCGGCATAGGCTGTTCTGCTTTAGGGCAAGGTGGACAAGAAATTGGGGGAAAGCAGCTTACTTCAGGATCTTAGGAAAGTTTATCACCAAAACAGAATTCCAGTGTTTTTTTAAAAACTTTTTCTTTCCCTTTAATTGAAATGAGATCCAGATCATTCTAGTATTGGATCTTCCTATGAAATACATTTACATTTATATTTAAATTTACATCTAATGCCTCGTAACTCTTTGAAGAATAACCACCAGCCAAGCTTCTGATGCATTGCCACTGCAAGAAAATACTTGTGCCCAAGACGTTTTCAATATTCATCACTAACGCATTTATAAAGAGCAAGCTCCTTGCAACAATGTAAATACAGTAGGAAATAAAACTAAATAAATCCTTTGCATTTGCTGCCCCAGTCTTAAATCAGTCTACTTTTTAATTCAACTTCATAAATAGTTGCAGAAGGGAGTGTGGGTGGTCCCAGCCTCAACCCAGGAGATGCCATTTCAGGATAAATCCCTCCTGTGGAATTTGCCAGCACTGCTGTCCCTGCTGCCAGCCTGACACCTTTCCTAGTGCTGACTTGTGTTTTCCATGGGCGCTGTGCAAGGAAGAGGGATCAAAGAAAGCTGAAACCATGTTTAGGATCCAACTACTGTGTCACTCAGTCCAGGTTGTTGAAATTGAGTTAGTCCTTTTACTTTTGAGGCTGGTTGTCTTTGCTTCCTAGTAAGCTTTATCTTACTGGTCATTTTTTTCTGTTAAAAAGTGCAATGGTTTTTTTCAAAATAAATGATAATTAGAAAAAGCAGTGGAAGATAGAATTATCAATGTATGTGTATTTTTAGATATAAGCACATATATCCTCTCAAGTTCAATTTGGAGAAGACAAATTTAGTTGGGTTTATTTTTCATATAAGTTTTTTTTTAGTCCATTTGTTCTGACAGTATTTTTTTCATAATGTGCTAAGAAAAAAAATGTGTGGCAGTGACTTGAGTTATTGGAGGATCTGTTCAGTGACAGACCCCATTCTTATCACTCTGTCTCTGCTGATTTAAAGTTCCAGATTGGATGCACCAAGAGGCACAGGCTGCTGTGAAAAGGTGGCAACTCTGCCCTGTAGGACCAGCCCAGAAAGGAGCTGGGGAGGACCACAGGAGCAGGGGAGTCCCAGTGTATAAAACAATACATGGAGATGTGCCTTGCACCCACTGCTTTTAAAGATCTTGGTACTTTAACCCTTTTAGGTTCCACATGAAGGAGGTTTTAGTCTATTTTGTATTGTATAAATCCTTAGTGGAGGTGCCAGAGGCTGGACAGGAAGCCAGCAGCTCTGGGTGAGGGTGGCTGCCAAGCACTGCCCTGTTCAAGCAGAGCCTGCAAGCTTGGAACAACTCTCCCGTTTTCATGTGCTGTCCCCTCCAAGCTCTTTCAAGGTCCTTGTTACCAGATAGAAAGATGAAGACTGTTGGTCCAAAACAAATGGGGCTCCAAGAGCTCATTAACCCTGAAAATTCTGCTCAAAGTGAGAATCATAGCAACTAACTTAAGGGATGAGATCCCAAATCCAAAGGGCCTAAAAAACCCTAAATTTTACTTTAGAGTCACTTCTGCAGTAACATCTCAGGAGGCAGAGAATGGTCCAGGAACTGGTTACAGATCACCTGGGAAGAAAGACACTTCTTGTAGTTTTCACTGGCATGTTTCAATACAGTATTAAAGGATAATTTAACAAAATTAGATTATATCTTGAAATAATAATCTTATTATATTTCTACTACTGTGAGAAGAACTCAGTATCTATCTATATGAGACATCTCTTTCTCTTTCCTTGATGTGCATTACCCTAGTGGAAAATGCAATTTTGCCTTCCAGCCTCTGCTGTCCAACACATCATTCACAACCCCCAGGGTAAGCTGACAAGCCAGGCTGTCACTGAGCACTGGGCAAAGCTCAGAACCAGATGTGTTACATGCTGACTACTGCCTTGCATTTCCAGAACTGTCCAGACTTTCTAAATTCCTGGAATCCAATGGGGTTTCATGGCAAGAGGAGAGCTTGCAGTGGTACTTCTGCTCAAAGAGATCAGGAGCAGGGAGTGACATGGAGTCTGGGCGGAGAAGAAAAGCAACAGTGGATGTTGGAAATGTAAGAAATACCAAAGGCATAATGGGGAAGCATGAGAGAATAACAAAGACAAAATTCCCATTCAGCATCATGAGGCTTGACAGGACTCAGATCCTCAAAAGCCTAACAGTGGTTCCATTTCTAGGGATTCATTATAATGGTAAATTTTTTTAAAACCCTCCAATGAATGCACCAATATCAAACTCAATTGCACTTGTACATTTTTTAGGATTTGAAATCTTTCAAATCTGAAAATAGCAATTTCTTACTGGATGTTCAGAAAGCCCACCCTGCCAGGGACCATGTGTGCAAGGAATCCCTGTACAGAAGCTCTAACACATCCTGTCTCCCTACTCTTCAATCAGGATTCTGTAAATGATGCTGGCTCACAGGGCTTCCCCCTATTCTGTGAAGCTAGGAGCCATGCCCTGGTCCTTGGAGAATCCAGGCTCCTTGCCAAACACCAGGGGTTTGAAAACCTGGGGCCACTCAGGGCTGCTAGGCTCCCTGCCATGAAGCAGAGATCTGAGCAGAGCACTGAAAGGTGTGGCACAGATTCTGGCAGAGTGGGGAACTCTCAAACCCTCACTTGCTTCAGGCCTAATGGAGACTTGGTAGCCAAAAAGCCCTGGAGTCCTGGCTCACCCATGAGCTGCACACTTGGAATCACAACTGCAGCTTGGTTTCTACATTTTCAAAACAAAACTATTCTAATTATTTGAAACTTATATTGCTTATACTTTTTTCTTTCTCTTCTGCTTTCACAGGAAATTCAGAAAATTAATTTCCATTCTATATTCAAATTCACTCCCGTTTCTGGGAACTGGTATTTTGTGAATACAGAAAACTCCATTTTCAATCAGCTCCACTCATGTCTGACCAGAATCCAGGAAAAACCATTACAATTAACATGTAGGAGTAATAAGGACATACATAATAGAATACATTCAGCAGGGAATTGCCTCCCTGACCCTGCAGCCCAACATCCCAGCAGGCTTCTCAAACAGATTGTTCACCCCTGAGCAACAAAACAACAGGAGGCCTTTCTCAATGGAAGTGCCAGACAGATTGCAGCAACAGGAGCAATGTTTTTATTGTCTTAGCACACTGGACCTTTATAAATTTTTGAACTCCCTCAGAAGCAGCAATCATGGGAAAGTAACAGAAGTTAAGTGGTTTAGCCTCTGCCACAAACAAGGCAGTGGTAGACCTAGGATTAGATAGCAACAGTAGTTCTTAGTCTTGGTAAACAATAAAGCAAACTCTTTCTAGGCAGCCATTAAGGTCTGGTTATTAGGCTGAAGAGTAGCAAGTTTTGATTTTCCAGCATGAAAATTCCCCTGGAATTCCTCCAGAGTCTTCTAATGAACAGATGATCTCAACTTTAATCTTTCTTCATAATTATCCAAGGGTAACATTTCAATGTGGGCTCCTTAAGCACATGTAATTTCTAGAGCAAGTAATATTCAAACTAATTCATTTCTCCTTTGATCCACAAAATGAGAGCATTGAGAAGTAACAAGCAACAAGGGGATGTTGAGGGTACACTAAAGAGACAGAAACTACAAAGGTCAGAGTAATGTGATGGTTAGATACCACACTGTCAAGATCAAAGATCTTCAGTCTCTGTGCATTTTTTTAAGAAGCTGGCGTGTCTTTATGCTGACCTTTGAATTGCTCATGGAGGAGTTATATCTGACATGTATTTGCATTGTTGAGATGAACTGGCACCAAAAACTTAGAGCTTTTTTCCTATCAACCTGAATGTGACAACTTTTTTGAGATAGACTCAAGATACACTTCCATTTTCATCAATGGCAGTCTGCAAGCAAAGAAAAAAACACAACAAAAACAAACAAACAAAAAAATATCCAAACAAAAAAAACCAAAAAAAAAACCACAACCAAACTTCAGGTTAAATAGATTCTTTTCTACTCACTTGGAGTTACCCTATAGCCTAATAATTCTGGAGTTTTCTTTTAAAACTTCTATTTTAGCTTTGTGATGTATGGGGAACAAAACCCTGAGGGATTCTTGTTTCTGGCAACAAATACTTAGAACACAGAAGTTTCCCTCTGAGGACAGGGAGGGAGCCTGCCTTGGGCAGTATGTTCCAAATCAAGACTAAGGTGTTCCAAGTCCAAACAAAATCTCTTTCAGATCAAAAGGCACAGAGCTTGATCATTGTGGATCTTTGGCACAAATACAGACCATGACAGTGAACCTTCACAATCCTTCTGAATTGACTTTTAAGGAGATACCTGAGCTGTTGAAAAGATAAGAGTTCCTCCACGTTCTTCCTAATGCTAACAGCAAAAGGTGGTTGTGAGGGGAGAGAAACCATTTCCTCTCTCCAACAAACTCATGCTCTAAATCCAGTCAAAGGCAGCAGAGAGAGATAGAGCCTGGACAGAGAGGGAGGAGAATCTACAAGAAATCCAGAAAGAGCCAGGGAACCACTGAAACATTCCACTCTAGGATAAAAATGAAAAGAGGGCTGGCTGGGGAAACAGGTCCAACATATCTGGTAGAAGCATCAGAGGCTTAAATGCTTGGGGTTGAAGATTTCAGACCAGACTGCAACTGGAAGGAAAATGTTTATGATAAGAACAGGGAGAGGCAAGTTCCCACTTCCCCTGATGACCCATTGTTCCCCTTTCTGATAGCTCTTGCCTCAGTTTCCAGATGATATATTGTTTTTTAAGATACTTTGTCCATTGTTCTGGCAGAAGCCCCTAATGGCCAGAACATCCCATGCTCAGAAACAGTCATGACAAGATTTTAAAAACTTGTACAACTGGGATTACAGTACAATTTAGGAAGTTCCATGGTAAACATTCTGTGCATTCTGAATACCTGCTACTCTTCCTTCCCTTACTGACAGCTCAGCTGCCTTTTTGTTGTTTAAATGCAGTAAACTGGATAGGTAAGGCTTTGAAAGTTACAAGCTTTCCAAATTACATTTCCAAGTTTCCCATTAGCTATGTCCAAAGTCTGCATTTCAAATGCAAATTACTGTTTACAAGCTTCCATCTTTTCCTGTCCCTTCAGACTTCCCTCACTCAAAAATCCCTGTTTGGAGTTTCCCAATTTCTGTGTATTCACATGAAAAGAGCATTTTTCTGAATAAAGCTCAGTGTGCTTGTAAAGAGATGGGATTTATATACCTCTCAATACATCATTTACAATGGTAGTCTCTACTTAATTAATTATGAACAGAATGGTTATGGCTAGCATTAAAAATCATTCCAAACCAGAGCAAATTCAATATAAGTTCCATTCATTCTTATTACACTATTTGTTCTACTATTTTTACTTCCTTAAAAAAACAGACCGGGGGAAAAGTCCACAGCTTCCCTCCATTACAAGGAGGTTAAAGTAAATAACAGGGCATTATTTGCTCAGAATATAACACACTCATGATGAGAAGCAGCAGCTTCCAAGTACCAGCTTAGCTAATTGATTAATTGCCATTGTAGCCCTTAAAAACTGTAACAACAAAACAGGCAAAATTAGTGACTTGCACCAAGCAGACAAAGGTTTAGGTACTTATGTATTGATTGCTCTGGCACTTCAGAATTAATTAATAAATTCTAACTGTAGTACCAAATCATAAGAAATAGCATTATTCTTAAGCATAAACATCCAGAATTTTCTTCAAAGAATGTCTTGACATAACTTTACACTGTTATCATTTTAAGTTATCTCTTTGTAAAACCCTAGGATTTTATTATTTACAGTATATCCTCTCAATCACAGCCTCAAAAATAGTCCTGTAATGAAATAACCACAGAATTATATGTTGAACAGATAAGAGTACACATTGAAAAAAAAAAGAAATCACGAGACTATTATTATACAGGCAATACAGTTTTATTCTGTTCTTTCACCAATTGTAGCAAAAACATTTAACAACTGAATGAATAATCAAGGGAACTTAATTGTCAACAGGAATTTCAGAATTATGTTCTAAATTTTAGACCAGGAAGGCTTGACAGGGAGAAAACAAACCATATACACACTTGTAATAATAGTCTCTATTATGAAGATTTAATGCCTTCTTTAAAAGCACTGAGATTATTGAGGCACCTTACTGCAGGTTATGGATCATCTCTTCTTTGGCAATGAGATGTGTGGTTTTGTTAACTAGGGCCATGAGGGAGTTGAGCTTGTGAGACCAGTCATTGAGTATATTGTTTGGGTCCTTAGGCCTCTGGAAATTGATAATTCCTGCCAGCCTGTCTACTTTAGCAAAGATAGTTTTATTAACTACTAGGTTAGACAAGAACTCCTCCGATTCCTGTAAAGACAAACAGCACTAAGTCAAGAAAATAGTATTTTTACCTACAAAGCACCAAAATTCCTCCCAACAGCATGAAAGCACCGGGAACAGGATTTTCTTTATATGCAAGTACAGCTGTAACAATATTGTCCTTTAAAAATGTGGGATACTTTAATATTAAACATGCTGGCAATGCAAGGTACCAGCACAAGCTATTAAAAAAACCTGTTTTCAATTGACCTATATCTGTTTCTCTTTCTTGAAATTAAAGTTTAATATACGACCCCAATAGACTTTTACACTTTGGAGTACTTGGCTACACAGGTACCAGTGCCAGTTGTGTGGCAAGCAAGGCTTGGGAAAATCCCAGTGAATTACTGACCACTGTCAAAAAGGGTTATTTCTGAGTTTGTGGGAAAAGCAGATTCCATGAAAAGTGTAAAGTTTTTCATTTGCACTCAAACTACCAGGATGTGTCATTCTGTTTGGAAAGCTCTTGAAAACACAAAGGGGGGTAGCAGAAGACCCCTCCACCCCATGTTCCCAAAGTGGCACCACCTATGAACAGGAACATTTACAGGTGAAGGACCCTCTCTTCAGCTGGTTTTCATCACTCATTGACAAAAACCTTTTAACACTGAAACACCAGACAAGAAGCTCCAGCATTTACACAGGATCTTGAACATAAATGAACTTCTAAGAGCAGCTTTTGCTTTATGGGCACGTGCATCATGAAACTGAGTTTAAGGTTTAATGAATAATTTTCTAACTCCCATAAAGGCAGAAAATTAAATCAAACAAGAACATTACTCTGCTGAATACTCACATCTCTGCCACAAACACAGTCCCCTTATGAAAGAAGGATAAGCAAAGCAAGACTTACATCAACGGACAGATCCAGGAGTTGTGCCATTCTCTTCATTGTAATTCTGGTATAATATTTAGCCATTATTCTAATATTCTGGAATAAAAGTGTTCAGAGTAGAGGGTTATGTGCAAAAAATAATTGAAGCAGGCTGCAAAAATATAAAAGTCCATGTTAAAAGCAGATTAGGAACTGTAGTGCTTTAATGGCAGTCCAGCATGGGGGACGTGAGGGGTTGTGAACAAAACAGCTCTTCTGCTGGTGGAAGGCTTAAAAGTCTATACATGATAAATTATTAAGAAAAGAAATCAACCAATTAGGAATTTAATACAAAGCAAGATTTTCAAATTTATGTTTTACTAGAACATGAATGCTAAATCTCATCTAAGTGCAATATGCTCTTTTTGGTGGCAACTATGCCAAATATAAACACACAATAAAAATATACAAGCAAATAAAATCTTGAAATACAACACAACAGAAGACACCTTACCTGCTGCTTTATTAGCTACTTTTTTGTCTTCTTTGTGATTAAAAGACAGCAAACAAAAAGCATTTTTAGCTGAGGCACTGATTGAGCAGCTACTGTTTACAGACACTGATACTTACATGTTCCACAACTCTGTTCTTTAAATCTTTCCATCTCTTTTCACCTTCCTCTGTACAGCCAAAAACATCTGTTGCAGGACTGTCAAGGGATCCTTCTCTCAACTCCTTCCCATATTCTTCAACTAGGGCACTCCACCTCATCAGCTCCATGGTGGTAAATAGTTTTAGGAGGTCTCTAAATGGTTTAGTACAGTTGGATTACAATACTGTATTAATAAGGCGTGGTTCACACTTAAAATAGATCAAAGGCATAATTTTAATGTTTTATTCTTACTACCATAAATAATGGGGGCAGCTCAAGTCAGACTGCTTTTCTAACAAAGATCTTTCTCTTACAAGAGACATTTATTTTCACATAGAACAACCATGGCATTTTTGCAGTATTCTTAATGCAGCATTAAATTCAGACTTGCTTACAGCAGACTCAGCATAAAGAGATTTACTTGCACTGTTATGGAGAGACACTTTTTAATCTAAGAATTGGTTATTAGAAAGGATACTCACTTGTACTTGGGGATTTCTTCTAGCTTTTTGTCACTACTAATTCTGTGCACCAAATCAGACTGTTCATTGTCGTAAGGTGAAAGAATAACATAAAGAACAACGCTCTTCAGTGCCTGTTTAAGAGGAAAGAGTGTGGTTTTTCTCCCATAATTAAACAGAGGAATTGCCAAAACTGATACAGAGCTTAGAGTTTAATATGCAAAAGATTTAAGATCAGTGTATTAAGAAATTAAGGTGAAATTGATGTCATCTTTCTGAAATGAACTGTGGTATTTAAATTGACACAGGTTAACCAAAATTCTAATATTTCAAATAAATACATGAAAAAAAAAACCTTTTCAAACATGAAAGACATCTGTATTGCATACACAACAGCACCACTGAGACCACACTTGCACAGATGTTTGTAATCTCTACACTTGTATGAAACAGTTGAGACATTCTCAATTTCAAAGGTAATATAATGAAGATGTTGGTTATAAACACTCCTTTGAAATCAACTCTATCTTATCTGTTTTCAACTAACCAATTTGTTAATACAGCCATTTAAATAAAAACAGACTGATGAGCTATTTCATCCACTGTACACTGATGTGGTAGGACATGGGTATTTGTCACATGGAAATACAGACATTTTGTATGGAAAGTTTGTTTACCTGTTGCCACTTTTCACTTTCAGCCTGGATACAGGGAGTGTCATAAATGGCTCTGTAGTGCTTACAGATGGAGAGGTAGGAGCCTTCATGTTGATCCAGCTGGATCATTAAGTTGTAGTATTTCAACTTTAGTTTCTGAAACAGTGTAAAAGTCAAATTAACACAGCTCCATGACAGGTAAACAAAATTCAGCTGAACCCCAGAAAACAGAGGGATTTAAATAAATCCACTTGAACCTGAAGAAAAGCAAGGCTAAGGTTAAAATTTGGGTGGGGGGAGGGAGGAAGAGTGAGAAATCCTGCAATTACTTACTTCTGTGTTTTCTTCTTGAAAAAATTTTGTATTAATTTTTTTGCTGATAATTTGAGTCCGAATATAGTCTTTTACAGCTAGACAGAGTCTCATCTGCTCCAAGATAAATTCTACACGTTCTTTTTTTTCCATTGAACCATAGGTTTCCACCTGAAATGAAATTATAACTCCTTAATGTTGTCAAAGACTAAACAAGTGAAGGCTTAACTGTGCCAGAAGAGTGGGAGGTTGTCTGGAGGGGGAACACACCAGAACAAATCAACAGAAGAAAAGCTATTACAGAGCAAGTGAAAATGGAACAAAGGTTATTCCATTTTAATTATCATCCCAACTTACGCCAAAGAATCCACCAACACTAAACTCAATGCACAAGGTAGAGAATTGAAATCTACTTTCCAAGTGGGAAATATTCTACATAACCCAAAACATGAGATTAACAAAACCAGTTAAAGCTGAACTGCACTTTCACTAACAACAGTTCATCTCATTCCAGGCATTTCTGCAAACATACCCAATTCAGCTTCTGAACAACCTCAGAACAGTCAGAATTAATTGCTACTGCTGATGCAATTCTGAGTTCCAAGGCATTACCTGCAACTCTTGCAGAATCGAGGCAGCCTCTTTCACCTCCCCGTTCTGTTCCTTTATCGTTGCGAGTGTCTTTGTCAGTCGAGCACGTTCGATTTCCACGTATATCTGAGGGCAGAAGGAAGAGTTTATACATTGGAATTTTCTAAAGAGAAGTGCAAACTCTGAGACTGCAACCCCACTGGGAAATACACTTGATGCTGTCATCATACAACCACTTCATTTGTTGTGTATCCATTCACTACACTGGCACTGTCCACAATATACACATGAAATACAATGGATAACTGATACCTTCTTGGCCCAAATTAATCTAAAAAATAATGTTTACACTGACCTATGACTCTAAGCAAACACAAAGGGATATGCACTGTGAATAAAGTATTGCATATTTTGTCTGCTAGAATATATCAAAACAGATGGGAAGTCACACTTTAATGGTTAATGTGTAATAAGCACTACTCTTTGAATTATTTCACTTACTCCTAACCAGCCATTAATCAACAAGACTTGATTGCTAATAATTTAGACTAACAGACAGAAGTCGTAACATTGACCCAAATTTGCCTAATTCAGAATTCTGTCTTTTCTTAAAGCAAAAAGAATGCAATATAAGTAACTCACTTGGTATTACCTTCTGGTTATCATAACTATATGCAATACCTTGCTAAGTGCAAGAGAAATTAAATTAAACCTGCTCATTTCCCTAACAAACTCAAATACATAACATTTTAAAAAGTGAAAAGGAAATGGCATTTTAGAATTTTGAAATGTATTAAGAACACAACTACATTAATAACAAACCAGATACCTACATCATAGGAACATGACCAGTGTTTCAGCATATGATTTAAACATGGAAAATATCTGCAGTCTTTTGGAAGGAAATAAACTACTTGGCTTCTCAGGGTAATTTAAAAATTAGTTTTAGTCTTACTTGCACAAGATTTAAAAAATAACGCTAAGAAACTATGCTTTTAAAGAAGGCAAACATTTTTATTCTACCTTTTAGACACTGAGTCTTAAAAAAACCCTTACTTTTCCTTCTGTGACCATACGCAACGTGTCGATTAAGCGCAGTTTGACTGGTAAGTCTGTGATTTCTTCAACGTAAGTGCAGCACTGCTGGACCATTTTAGCAACTGCCTAGTATGAAAACAGAGGGGGAAAACACACTGTGGTTTTAGATTTCCATAATGAATTCAAGCTGTAACACTCAGAGGTAAGTAATAAATAATTTCCCATCACACTAAAGAGACTCATTTCAGCAAAAAGCACACAAGACACATCTCCTCTCTTTGATTCATAAACATGTGTACAATGATGCTATAGACTGATGCTATAAGGCAAACATGATGCTGTATTGTAATTTCTTTCATCTCAGTTTTTCCAATATTGAAAATAATCCATGCCATGCAGTTCTAGCCTGAAAAGCAATTCCTCTTCTGCCAAACCCACAGACTCACATGGACTCATGGAACTTCTCTGCTTGCCCTAAGATGTGCATGGCTGAAGAGACCTGTACCTTCTCTTAACTGTGTGCACTACCCTCTCTCCTTAGAGCAACTGGAGATTCCTCAGCAAGGGAAGGAGAGGGAGGATTTCTTCCTTCAGTAACAAGTACAGGTATGGGAATGTGCACTTCTGGTAACAATGCTGATGAAGCTGGCAAAATTATTATTAAAATATCTACTTCTAAAAAAAATTCCAGAATGAAAACTTCTAGAAATGTCTTCCTCAAGAAGTTCCTCAAAATCCAGCTGGAATGATCCACACCTTCAGCTATAGTCTGTGCAGGTCAGAGAAGTAAGCTGTACTCCAACTTTTATACACACTAGTGATGATTCTGCACACTAAACAATAGGTAACCTTTTCCTTCCTAAAGCAATGATGCCATTAAAATTATCTGCAGCTTAAACTGAACACACAGAGCGCAATGAACTTCACATTTCCTTAAATGCAAGTGCTTTTTGCCAAAGTATCCCAGTTTCAAAAGCAAGCATGCAAAGCACACATTTCATATGAGCACAAAATGCAGTAACTCTGTTTAACATACGTCTGAACATGAATAAGGAATATGTCTACAATACACACTGCAGAAGAGTGCAAAGATGAACAACCATCTTTACACAGAAAGTCCCTACACACATGGGGGAACCAGATACGTAATACAACTCTGAAATACAGTTTTACTTTTTTGTTTCAAAGCATTAAATTCACCTGTTTTAACTGACTTCTTCTCTTTGATAGAAGAATAATATTTTCATTAAGAGCATCCCAGTCTTTAGCTTCATAACACATTTTCACTATGGCAACTAAGATTCGGGATGTGGAGACCATGTCAGAAGCCTGTAACAAACCAAGAGCATGTTAGAGAGGGGATAAACAACCTGCAGGCTTCCAGCACAAAGGGAAAAAAATCATTGTGTCTGGTGTCACTTGCTTTTTAAAGAAAAGAAAGACTGATACTCCAAGTCCCTTCACTTTAACCCAGTGGAACATGAGGTGTGGAGCACATCCCAGCATCACCACTCACTACTCACCGTCCGTGTTTGTTTTTCCAGGGAGAGAAGGTTTTCAATGACTTCTTGCAATCTTCCTTCCTAATAAGACAGGCAAACAATTATCTCCATGAGTTAAGAACACAATTAAATTTAAACTGGGAGTAGCTCAAATTCCCACATAAATAAAAACACAGACCAGCCTGTACACTAATTTTTAATATATTTTCCTTAAAAAAATGTATGCATAGCACTTACTTTAAATACATGGCTCTACAGAGAGATAAAACTGGAGAGGTAATAGTTTCATTTTCACGCAACACATGCTCTAAGTTGTCTGCCTTGGAAGAGAAACCTGGCAAGTTTCAGACAGGTTTGGTGAGCTCACATTCACTGAGCTGCATGGAAGACTCATTTCTTCTCTGGCCAAAACAGAGTTTTTAGCGAGATCAGGTATGCAATTAAATACCTTGGCAAAAAAAAAATCTTCTCCTATTACTTTCACCCATATTCATATCTTAATTACACTGTATTATACAAAGCATTAATTACAAGCTTTGCATGCTAAGCATGGAATTATAATAGTTCTGTTTTGAGAATCATGTTTGCCTTTGTTTAGAGGAGTGTAAGATACTACAATGTACTTTTAGTCTTCAGTTGCAAATCCTAGCAAATGACTAGTAAAGAAAAAAAAAGCTGATATGGGTGAGTTTGTAACAGCCCATGGCAATGGTGGGGCTACAAAAAACGCTTAGAAACTAGAAACAAGAAATGGCTAGAAAATTAGTAACAAACCAAAGAAAATGAAATTTGTTTCTAAAACATCCCAGCTGAAGTATTTTAGACTACATGCAATGGTTTGTCAAGGATGTGCTCTTACTGCCACAGAGTTCCTATGTTTTGCAGAATGAAACATGGCCATGGTGTCCACCCCTTTGCAGAGCTGTGCCTGCAGGATAAAATCCCTGAGCCTGCTCTCCATACAATAGTTTTAAAATAATCTAAGATGCATTTTATTTATCTTAAGGCTACTGCCTTCAGAACTGTTCAACGTGTGTCTTTCACAATGAGACATGTGGATCAAGCAGAGCATCTGCAGCATGTAAAGAGTCAGATGCCATCCTACTGGGACAACAAATGACAGCAACAACAGGGAACCTGTGGCTGCCCCATGCCTGGAAGTGTTCAAGGCCAATCTGGACTAGTGAAAGGCGTCCTTGGCTACGGCAGGGGGTGGAATGAGATGAACTTAAGGCCTCTTCCAACCCAAACCATTCTGCGATTCTATGGTTCTGTTTTTTCTGAGATCTGAGATGCACAAGAATCTCCAGGCCACAGAACAACTTTTTTATAAAACACCGATGCTCCAGCACTCTGACCCCATGTGGAAAACATCCTGCGGTCACCCAGGGCGTGTGCACAGACGTTGTTTACTGAGCCGAAGGAGGCAGAGACAGCCCTAGAGCCCGTCGTGGCTCAGTCCCTCCATTCCAGCTCCCTGAGGCTCGCATGTAACCGAGTTAAAAGGTGCCCAGCGCTGCCTGTCCAACCTGACCCGGGACCTGTTACACGAAGGCAGCTCTGGAGCACAGAGCCCCAGGGTGAACAAGCAACTCCGCGTTGCAAGGCCAGCAGGGAAGAGCCACGGGCCTTGTGGTGGGCTGGGGCCTCTGGTTCCCTCACCCGCGAGGCTGCGCCCCGAAACCTCGTCCCGCCTCAAAATCACAGAATAAGCTGAGTTGGACGGAATCTACAAGGATCATCGAGTCCATCTCTTGGGCTTGGTTCTGCACAGAACATCCCTAAGAATCCATGTATCTGAGAGCGTTGTCCGAACATTCCATGAGCTCTAGCAGAGTTGGGGCCGTGACCACTGCTTGGAGAGCGGTTTCAGTGGTCGGCCACCAACCTCCCTCCTGCCCACCCTTCCACACATCCCTGAAACGGCGGAGCCGTCCACTCCTTCCCTTCCCTAGCACGCCACCGAGACCCCGCGACCGGACCCCTCAACACCGCATCGTGGAGCAGGATGCGGCCGCGGGTCGCTCCGCGCCGCCTCCACGCGCGGCCTAGCGCGCCATGACTCAGCCCGTCCGCCCCGCCAGGCTTCTCTCCCACCTCACCTGCGCCAGCCGCTCGCACTCGGGCAACCTCTGGTCCACGGTCGCGCTGTAATCCACCTCCATTTTGACGATGCGGCCATCGGCCCGCTCCGCGCCGCCCTCCGCCATGTCCGCCCGCTCCGCCGCCTCAGCGCTCACCGGAACCGGCCGGGCCCGCGCGCAGGCGCGCCGGGGGCAACCCGGCCGAAGGGCCCCGCGCCGCGGCAAGCAGGCACTGCCGACGCCACCCCCGGCCGCCTCAGGACCCGCAGGGGGGCGGTGCCACCTCTGAGGGGATTTGCCCCGCCCATGGCCCCTCTGAGGGGAGCGCGACCGCGATCCGCCCTTCTGAGGGGGTGTGCCGCTCAATTCTCCCCTTTAAGGGGATCAGCCCCTCAACACGCTCCTTTGAGGTGACCCGCCTCGCCTACGGCCCCTGTGAGGGGACCGCGACCGTGATCCGCCGTTCTGAGGGTGTCTTCCCCTCAATCCGCCCTTCTGAGGGGACCCGCACCGCGATCTGCCCCTCTGAATGGATCTGCCCTTCAATCCGCACCTCTGAGCCCCAGTCTGGCCGGGGGACTCTCCAGCACCCAGGAAGGGCAGCTGCGAGTTGGTGCCAGATGGGGCGGTGACATCCCCCAGTGACATCTCCCGGAGTTCAGTTACGGCCCCCAGTGTGTCCCTATTGCCACAGCTCCGGTGTTCCTCGGAGCTGGGCGGTGTGAGGCAGGAGGATGGTGCGTTTGCGCTGTTCTCCCACATTTGGGGACAGCCTGGCCATGTGGACACGTCAGGTGTGGCCGCAGTGGAGCACTGGGTTCTGCAGCTGCTGATTTCACCTTGGTGATCTCACTGTATCTCGTTCCAGCCATGAGTCTTAATCACCTAGCCTTGCTGGAGCAGTGAGGGAAGGTAGGACACACCATGGTTTTTAAGAGCACGAGAATCCTGATCTAGACAGTGTTGCCATCAATGTGTTTGGTAAGTTGTGAGATGTTGGTGCAACACTTTGCGTGCAGGTTGCCATCATCTCCCAACACAATTTCATACACTGCAGAAGTTTCATTCACTGGGGAAATTCAGAAAAACTCCCTTGTGTGTGCAAGCAAACACCTCAAATACTCAGGGAACACTCTGAATCAGAATCACAGAATGGTTTAGGTTGGAAGGGACTTTACGATCACCTAGTTCTAACCACCTGCCATGGTTATCTCTAGATGTTATTTAGCATTTCTAGAAAGGGAAAGTTAGTATGAAATTACATTTTGCATTGTGTTACTTTCAGACCATACTGTACACAGACCAATGTGTTAACATGGCAAAGAGGTATTTGAGATAACAGGTTTAAATCTTTTGTTGACAGAATCAAGACTGAGATCTTACATCTGCTGCACTGGTGTAAATTCAGAGTAATTCAACTACAGGAATTCAGAGCCCCAATACTGTATTTTGCAACTGTGTCTGATACATGCCTTCCAATTAGCACAGCACATACCACAGGCTTTGAATCACTTTCTGTTTGAACACAAATGTGATTTGAAAAGTCTGCTGACAGAATTTATCCATTGCCCTTAATAATTTTTACTTAATTTCAGTTGACTTAAGTACTGAAAATACATGCATGTATCACACATAGTGTATCAGATGTTCTTCCCTAACTCTGGCCATTTACAAATTTTTACAGAGGTTTTATTTTATCTCATTCTTTTAGTTCATGGTAATATTACTATCTTTTTACAGGTGATGGATTGGGAGTGATGGTTTCCAGGGAGGTCAAAAGTCACATGCTAATCTAATTGAACATAGTCCTATACACAGTAATTTGGTTCAGACATGTGAGTGAAAGAGGAGGAAAATAAATACCTTCTGCAATTGTTATTTTCCTTTACCTGCATGGGTACACTGGGAAATGAGGAGACAGCTGTTGCCTCCAATATAGAATCCCTGAGTGGCTAAAAAAGAAACTAAATTCTTATTCAAAAGTCCTTAGTGAAACACCCAAAGAAACAGCTTGGCTCTTACTGTCTCTTACTCTGAAGTGACACTTAGCTGACACAAGTCCATCTGGAGTTCATACTCAGCATAATTTAACATATGGGCTTTTTCCCCCCAGGTCAAAAATGAAAATGTCTCATTTTCACAACAGAGCATTGAGAGCATGTCGCAGAGGTAAGAGTAAAAATTTCTGCCAATTCATGGAAATCAAAACCCGAAACTGAGGCAAGCATGTTGGCAGGCACTGCCTGGCTCATGGGAGCTGGAAGTTTTCTGTCTCAGCAGGTCCCCTGGGAAGCATTTGAGGAGTGTGCTTTGGAAAGAGTCTGGGCACTCCCAGTGGGGAGTTGTAAGGGATATCCTTGGGGCCACTGCTTTCCCCATGTGCCATCAGGGCAAGACAGACCTGGGGTTTGGGGTGACTGGAGAATGTTTTGCTGCAGGTATGGGAATTAGTCATGGTTTCCTTTTTAATTAGGTTCTGTATTTGACACACTGCTTTCTGTAGATCTGCTTTGCTAATGTACACAGAGCTGTAAGGTTTGCTTTATGTTGAAATCATGTGATAGGTGAGAAACTAGTCTAAGTCTTTCTCCTGGTTTTATTGAAATTCAAGGCCCTATGCCAAGAAGTTCAGGTTCTTTTACAATGCATTTCAGCAGACACCAGAGATATTGTTCCCAGTGGAAAAAAACACTAGAAAATCACTTAAAACTGAAGAATGTTTTAGATCTGAATTTGGATTGTCTCTAATCTGTGGGTAATACCACAGAATCACAGAATCATCATGGTTGAAAAGACTTTTAAGCTCATCAAGTCCAACTGTCAGCCCAGAATCACCACTATGTTCACCACTAAACCATGTCCCCAGGTGCTGCATCTTAATATTTTCTGACCACTTCTTCTCCCTAGACAGGATATTCCAATGCTTCACAAACCTGTGAAAATTTTTTTTTACAATATCCAATCTGTAGCTCCCCTGGCATTGCTTGAGGCCATTTCCTCTCTTCACTTGTTCCCTGGGAGCAGAGCCCAATCCACACCCCCCAATCCCCCCACTGCCCCTCCTGTCAGGGAGTTGTACAGTTAAAAGGTTCCCCATGGAGCCTCCTTTTCTCCAGGCTTCAGCACCAGCTCCCTCAGCCACCCCTGGTGCTCCAGACTTCCCCAGCTCCATTCCCTTCTCTGGGCATGTTCCAGCATCTCAGTGTCCTTCCTGCAGTGACATATCACAAGGTAATGCCTTGGTTTTGCTATTTTGCTTGGAATTCCAGGAGCATGCAGTACTAACATTACGAATTACAGCCACAGTTTCCCTATTTATAAATGGCTGTGTCAGATTTGAGACAGAAGTCTCATTAAACATATTGTTCATACCTCAGTTGAAAATCCAGACTGTTAATAGAGCTCTCCGATTTTTTATTTCTTTGTGTAGGTGTTTGCTCTTCCCTGGGAAGGCAGGGATGTGAAATATTGTGCCATTATTGCAAGGAGCTGGCAAACAGACATCTTTGGCTCCAGGAGATGGCACTGTGTCCTCTGGGCTGAGAATTATACCCACAGCTCTGAAATGTACATCCAGAACCAATGAAATTCTGAGGGGCTTTTGCTCTTTCTTGTTATGAAACACACATTTCATTGTAGACCTAAATTCTTCTTTAACTGTCCCAAATACGGTATTTCATCAGTTTTATTTTTTTGCAAATAACTGGTATGTAAGTGCAGATGTGTATTTTACCATGATCAGTGTTTTGCTCTTACAGTACTTCTCTGCAATCCAGTGAGTGGCTTTATAGCCACTGGGAGCACAGGAGAAGCAGCAGGATGAGCATTTTAAACATGAAATGCTGAGGTTGTGTAATTGTTCGGGGTTCCTAGGTAGTTTCAGTGTTGGGTTCCTGTGAATTTCAAGTTGACTTAATGATGGGTAAATTTCTCTGAAAAACACACCCCCAAGCATATTAAAAAACTATTTCACTAACAAACTCCTTACTAAAGGAGAGGAGGAGACCTCCTAAAACGGTTCTGGCTTTATAGTTCACCTAGGAAGGAGGCCTTTTTTCACTGAACTTTCTGCGTGTCATTTGAAAGTAAAAAAGCCGATATGAAAAAAGGGGTTTATTTGTGCTACAAAGTGTGCTGGCTGATAGCGGAGGGCTGAGCAGAAGGGAAATGGGTGAGGCCTCCACATCCTGTGTGTGTCCGCACCGAGCGCACGCTGTCCTTTCCTTTCCTTTTGTACTAAGGAGGCGGGTGCGAACCCGAAGCTCACGGGCTCGCTGCTCCCGAGCCAGGGTGTAAATGCTTCGCAAGGTGCCTTGTCACACGTAGGGCAATAAACTTCCAAAACCCGAGAAGTCTTCACGGCAGAATAAACTGAAATCGCGAATTCTTGGAGCTCAGCGCTGCCGGTGTTCCCTTGCCGGGAGGCGCGGGCGGGCGCTGCCCGGAGCCCCGCGGCCCGGCCCCGCTGAACCCGCCCGAGCGGCAGCGGCCGCTGCCCCCCCGCCGGCCCCCT